>CM063506.1:6924100-6961600 GCA_032207245.1 Pardosa pseudoannulata
ATTTTACGAAAATAATTTCTTAAAACTTTTTGGGAATTTTTAACGCTAATTTTACCTTTCAAAGGAGTGTTTAATAACAACACTGGCAATTAAACACTTTATTATTTCTAGAGTGGCACTATAATGGCAAAAGTTAAGAATGGCAAACACACTTTTGGTGAGCATTTGAACTGAGCTCTTCTTGAAAGGACGTTGTTTCGCACAGAATAGGATGCTGAATAGAGAATTGTTAGCACCGAGGACCATCTCAATTATTCTGTCTGAAAAATTCATTAGGATGATGACGAAATATTTCCAGTGTTTGTTTCAATGACATCCCGAAGAAAGTGTCTCACACGACAGAAATCCTCTACATTGTAAGGGAAATAGCAATACTTTCCTACCTTGTTTTCCAAAGGTTTGTCCAGAGACATCGAATTATGATCTGCGAGATTGTTCCGGATTACTGGAAACTTCCTTTACACCTGTCAAGCTAGAGTTCTACAAAAGGTTTCCTCACCACGTCCTCAACCAGCTGTCTGATCAGCTGAGATGAAAATCTGCGGTCAGACGACGATATAAAAAATGAGAGTTCCAGACCCAGGGAGAATTTTTGACCGACCGAGTCTCCTGTGAACTAACTCATCGGCCGAAAAGTCGATTCGAGAGACTGAGAGTGTCCCCCCTCCCTTTTTCTCTCCAAACGATTAGGAAGCTGATTCCTGTAACGATCATCATTTTCATTTGTAGATATTCATCGTTATCTGTATTTATCATAACTTCAACATTGTGTTTCTAAAATAAAAATCTTTAGTCTGTACGTAGGCCTCCGCTATCATTTTTCAATCTCACTTAGAGTTAAGTACACTACAATATATGTATATATATATATATATATATATATATGTATGTATGTATGTATATGTATGTATGTTTATATTATATGTATATATATATATATATATATATATATATATATATATATATTAAAAAACATTTTAAACAAGTCAAAAGAAAAAGGCATACCAGAAACGTATGAATTAAAACACACAAAAAAGTTCATATTAAATCAAAATTTTAGGAAAATAATTTCTTTAAACTTTTTGGGAATTTTTAACGCCAACTTAACCTTTCAAAGGAGTGTTGAATAACACACTGGCAATTAAATACTTTATTATTTCTGAACTGCCCTATAAAATCATGACTTATTTGTTTCTAAGACATTAATTAGTGGAAGAATTCGTCACTCATTCCTTAGACAAACAAACTAAGACTTATCTTAGTTCCAATAATTACTGTGGCCTTCCCATTTTTCACGCGTGATTGGTCTCTATTTATAAAGCATCTTTAGTGAAACACTCTGAGGAAAATGTAATAAATTCATTTTCGGTTCAGTAGATATGAATTTATAGGCGTTGCTAATTGCGTTTACTCTGAAAGTTTACAAATGTCAGAAGAAGAATATAGTTCGATAGGATTTAGTTCTTAGTTAAGTAGGATTAAGAAGGATTTAAGAATAACTAATTTAAAAGAACTTTTTGAAAAAAATGTGAATGATAAACTCTATTTAAATTGCAATTATACATAATTTTTCCGCAGTAGCCGTTAGACCTGTAGTTAATGTTAAGACTCGTAGTTAATGTAATATTAATCAAAATATATAATACGTGTTGTATTGTACTTACAACGCAAACACCACTGTTCGTTCTCAAATGGGGAACAGAGTAAAAATATACCTTATATTTGAACTAAAACATTTATTATGTACACTTATTATTTACAGATATTATTTCTGAATTAATATATGACATTCATTACTCGACATTTATCAATGTACAACAATTAATTACATTTTATACGTTATTCCTTAATCAGAAGATTATGAGACCCAAGGTAATAATTATGAATATTATTGTTTACCTCCAGTAATTAGAGAGGAACAGGCTGGGGCTGACAACAGCCTGGACGTCGGTGCGGGCTATCGGACGTAAAGGACGTCGGTATTGGCGTAGCGGCCGTTATTTTGCTGGAGGTGGGTGTGGACGAGCGATTTCTGGAATAGATTCCTGGCCAGTGCTCTATGGCTTGCTTACGTGGTTTCGATGTCCAGCAACTCTTCAATTCCTAAATTGACTCCTTTCCCAACTTTTTTTCCACCTTTTCAAATCGGTTCAACGCCCCTTCTTTTGTCTGTCCCAATCATTTGTTGGTGAAATTTTCCCGAATCCGCATCCCCTTTGGCTATGCAGGTGGGCTCATTAAAATGGCCCCTTTGGTGAAAATTGGCATTATAGTTTAGCCCCTGATCCAATATCTCACGGCTACATCCCTGTTTGAGCTTGACCATTACACTTGTACCACTGAGTGAGCGATACATCTTCCCCATGGGTCTTCACAATAACCCGAAGTCAACAGCTGCACCTAAATGCTTGGAAATTTAGTCCACAGCGATTTATGTATGTGATCACTATTGTGTGAAAGTACTGAAATTGTTCGACAGGCTGTAATAGGCTAAACTTTAGAACATTCTTAATTTCATTAATGCTTAATTATACATTCATATAATATATAAAAAATCTGTCCTAAAATAAATTCAATTATTTCTACAGTTTAAATTTTACATCGAGATAAAAGTGTGCCTTAATTAAAGATTGAAAATATATTTTTTTTCTAGGACAAAAACACTAGTTTCCATTTATTTACCTAATATTCAGTGCAGTTCTCACAAGATATAGAGACAAATAATTGCTAGTTAGACGATTTTCTTGCCATTCATTCTTGCCATTCAACTCCATTCATTGCTGGAAGACAAATTTGTAAGTTTCTATCAGATGAGACATTTTATGCGGCAAAGCCATCAGAGTTTAAACGTTTTGTTGTAATAAAGTGAAACTTTAAAAGAGTTCTATTTGAGCTAGAAACTTTCTAATACTGAAGTGAAATATTATTAGATTACGACTGTTGAGACTTTGCTGAGTCTTTCCTCTGCAAATTTGTCGATTAGTTTTTTTTTCAATCAACATGTAAACCTACATGTCCGCAATACAATTCGACAAATCATCGTTGCCTCTTAACCAGTCTTAGCAGTTGATTCATGTTGTATCATGCATACAAAATGTACGTAGACAAATGCGATGTTTGTCAAATTTGTGTATATCAGTATTTATGTAGAAAAGCATATGCCATTTGTTTCAAATTTTACTAAGTTTTTAAAGAATATACATTTAAACAAATTCTATAGTTTTCAGTGTTGTTTACTCTAATTAAAAAAAAAAAAACTCTCAACATATTTCTATGAAATCTTGTTTCAAAAATTTGTCTCCGAATGTTTCTCCAAATGAGAAGTTAAATAAGCAATACTTTGCAATCAGTATTTTATTATTTTTCGATGGGAATTATAAATAATAATAACACTTTTCTTACCCAGGAAATAGTTAAATTATTTGTCATTCTTTAGAATGTTTATGTCTTTTAGATATGTTATTCTTTTGAATGACAGTTTAACATTTATATGATTTATAAAATCATTCTGAACTATCATGAGATATTTTATCTCTATTTGAAAGGATTTTAAGTAAAAACCTCTAATAAACGTAATGCATTTATTGTTGTTTTAGGGTATACTAACTTACAAAGTATATTACGGGTTTTTATTGTTTTGTAAAAAATAAAAAAATGCTTTAAAACCACTTTTTTTTTGTAATAGATTCTTAACATATAAATAAAACTACATAAATATTACTGTAGATTGATTAAGCCGTTATTAATTTTGATACCGTAATGAAATAAACAATTAGTTTTATATTCATTCATGCATATAAAAATCTACAATTATTAAGGCAGGTATTCCACAAGGTTTTTGTTTTAACTGGAATTATGGCTATATATTTTTTTACTGTTGTCAGATTATATTTTAACTTTTTATGGATACTTATTCCTTTTTATGATTTGAAGAATTAGAGTTATTCTCATAGAGGTGTTTTCCTACAAAGATCTTAACAAATTTAGGAAGTAAGCCATTTCTGAAATAGATATGCTATCATTTCAAATGTTTATAATTGTTCAAATTTGTTAGCAAAAATAAACTAGTGCGTCCAAATTCCAACTGTAGAAATGTTTATTTTTTTTTGTAAATAATGTTTTCAGTCAATGCCGATAAATTGACAAACTTCCTAAATAATTAGGTTTGTGACTTACGTTTCATATACTATTCTTTATCACAGTGAAAAAAGATAAGAAAGAAATTCCACAATAAAAAACAATAAAAAAAAGTTATTTTAAACTAGAATTTACCGCATTATTAACAAAACCTTAATTTTATTTTCAAATATGCAATATTGAATTTGTTGAACTTTAAAATAAATGCAGTAGCAATTAAGGCGTTTGCCAATGGGAAATCTCATGGTCCAACAACTATTTGACTGATAAAAGGAGCTTTAAACAGTAGTAAGAATTGTATTATAAGTAAACCATGATATATTTGGCTAATAAACTATACTGCTACAGATAATGTTACGAGAACCTCTAACTTTTGTCTCGAAATATTGTTAATTATTTATGAATCCTATATATCTTGAAACATTAACAAAAGGATGCATATCATAGTGATTTTAAAATAATATTTTAAGTTTAAAATTTTTCTGAAATTTTTATATAAAAGTTATTTTTTTCTATTTTATTTAAAACCAATGAAAAAAAGATAATTGGATCCTTAAATGTTTTCAAATACACTGCTTTGTTTTAAAAGTATAATATATTCGAAACCTAAAATATATAGATTATGGCAAATCATAAATCGAAACATTTATTCTTAATGTTCCCATAATAGTAGCTTTGGCGACTCTGGTGATATTACAGACCAATTATTTGTCTACGAGTGCTTTCAACAAAGGAAGGATTGCTTACTTGGCAGAATTCCCTTATCTATGTCATGAAGGAGTAATGTAATATTCTTGGATTCATTTTCAGTTAGTTTAGTTAGTGCAAAAGGTATAGTATGTTTTAGTTTCAATAGATTATTTATCAATATTTATCTATCAGCTGCTTTCAAAGTTGTAAATTGAGAATAATTAAGTATAAAAAGAATTTACAAATATATGTGAGGTAAAATATAGATGTGTTAAACTTGGATGATTTTATAACAAATAACAGAGGTCTTGGAACATAAGGGGTGTTATATATGGAAGCAAATCCTTTGATAACACCCGGAAAAACAATATGAATATGGATTTTTTTAAATTTTTATAATATTATTGGAAGAAGTGAGAAAGCGAGAATTTCCAAAGACAGGAAATAAAAGGACAATAGATGGATGGATTGTCCTCCTATTAAAAATAAATTTTTAGAAAAAAGGGAAATATGAACATTTTAATACATTGTTACTAAACATTTGCCATAAAATTAAAACATATTAAAATCCTATGTGTAATATTTAATTTTCATACAAGGTCACCTTTAAGCGACAGGTTAGGGTGCTGGCCTTTGGAATCGGTGTTCATGGGTTCGAATCCCACCGTACAATGGATGTTCGTAGCCGTTCGGAATCGGCTTTACGCAGTAGGTCCCAGTCTCATTAGCCATCATGTTGCAAAAAGTTTAGACCGTATCACTCCAAATCAAACCAAACCAAAGGCAGGTAAAAAATTGCTGTACCAAAAACAAAAAAAAATTTACTTATCCCAACCTCCTGGTAGGGTGCATTTAATGTAGTCTTGGAAATGGTTTAGTTGGCTATACAACTTGGCTATACCATTTTTATATTAAAATAATTACTCACAGGATCTTATAGGAAGAATTAGAAACAGAACTCTCTGTGTCAAGCCTTCTAGTTGATGTGACTAGTAATGGTATTTGCATTAGACTAATAAAATTGAGTTGGCATGACATAAAACGTGTATATTAGAGTAGAAAACGGGAAAAGAGATGATAATTGTTTGAGTTTAGACAGGAGAAATTTTATGTTACATAATACAATAAGCAAGACCAGTGAAAAAATTAAGTACCCAATGAAAACAAAAATTAGGTGGTCAGAAGAGAATTAATAATACAAGGTTATCAAAGTTTATATATATATATATATATATATATAAAAAAAAATATATATATATATATATATATATACATATATATATATATATATATGTATATATATATATATATGAAAGTAGAGGCAATAAGAGCAACCAGAACTGTACAAGCACAAAGTATAGTGTAACTTTGGTATGGAACTAAATGCGAATTTGTAGACCAATGAAATTTGAGAGATGGATTTGACCCTCTAAACTTGGCACCCTAGAGATTGCTGCTGCAGCCAGGCTAGTAGCAGAGAGAGCAGAAGGGGGAGAAAATCAAATTAGTGGGGGAGGATTGAAACCATGAATTTCAGGAACCAATCCTAACATTGGAAAAGTCCAGTAGAAACAAATAAAAATAAAGTAAATAGTTTACCTAAGATGGCCATCGGAAGACGTCTGTTAGAATTGTCTGTTAGAAGTTAGAATAACTACTTATTCTGTGGTACATAAATATCGGTTAGTTGACTATGCAATTATAATTATTAAAGAAGTAAACTTAATAAATACTAACCAGTTAATACATTTGATGCAAACACACACAAAATAAATGTTATGTGTAAGCATAGAATTTAAAATGAAAACTACCGTGCATTTATATAGCATGCAAATATATTAAATCTACATTTAGTAATAATTTATAGCACAAGTATTATCATTCTTCAATATACTTAATTCATCCATTAAAGTTAGTGACAATCCATTGTGTGTCATCAACATATCCATTCATTACCTCATGAATGCATGTTGGTATGTAAATCACTGTTGATTTCAACAATTAATTAATGCGTTCCTGAACATATGTCGATACTCAAATATTTACTGATTAAATGATTTTTGGAACAATTGTTGGTAGAAATTCTGACGGTAAATTATTTTACAAGTCATCTCTCGAAGCATAGAAATATATGTATAGACTTAAATACTTTCAAATAAAATGATACGAATTATTTTAAGATCCAGTGATATTTAATAATTCCTATCATTCTCCAGTGAATTTTATATTATTAAAATTAAACTTATTTATTTTATAAATTATTTAATCATTATACTAGTATTTATAAATTTTCTTACCTTAAAACTGAACTACATAAAATAAATCTTCAATAATTAAAATAATTGAATACAAATATTGAGTAAAATACAAAAAAACTTATTTTTTGGGAGAGAAATTTATTTCTTAGAATTTTATAAAATTCTTAGCACCTTTATAATAATATTGAGTAAAGTGTGACGTCGCTACACCCCATTGGCTTCACAAAGGAGGTTTTGTTAAAGCCCAGGCCAAGACAACTTTCCGTCTGGTTTTTGACTCTATACTACAAAGGGTTTTCGTTTCGACACGTCTTAAGATGTCTGAGGTGATTAGAAGGTCGGACGTGACGTCGATATGTTAGACTTTGAGGAGCCAACTAAAGGACCAATTGGAGCTTCGCAGAACGGCGAAGCGAGAAGGAAAAGGCAATGGGAAGATGCAAAAGATGACGTCAGGCGGCGCAAGTTTTTCGCCCGAGAGATTCTCTACGAAGGTAACAAGCGGAAGGCAGCAAGAGTTGCGTTATTTTTGGAGAGAGTTTCTCTAGTTTTGTGTGGGACTCAATGAGACCCAGTTGTACCCTGTACCACGGTATCTGTCGGACTTTTAGGTCCGTACCAGCTCAACTGAGCCCTGTGGTTTCCATTCGGAAAATTTGTGCATAACTTCTATTTAATCAATAATAAACGTTGTTATTGTTCAAACTGTACGTCATGTCATAATCACCTCGACACCCACACGTTACCTGAGGATCCAGTGACGTTACAATAGTATGGAAAATGCCGGCATAATGCAGAGTTCGGCAGATCACAGCGCATCGCATAGGTGATTATGGACCTTAAACTTCTGTTTCTGAGCAAGCCGATCTAGAAGCTTGAAACACTATTCAGCTGAATATGCGTAGGGTGTACACAGTATCTGGACAAGATGAATTTTACTTAGGGGTACTTATAATTGGGTGGTCTTCAGAAAAATAACTAAAGTCATTTTTATTAGTGTAAATATGAAATTCTAGAATAAGGTAAGTTCAGTGTCAGTAGTAAAGCAATTATTTCAGCAAGCTTGAAAGTTGATTTTTGGCATTCTGATAATTTGAAATATTTGTTATTATTTAACTGATCCTCAGAAAGAAAATCCTCTTTAATAGATTATATTTTTAAAGAAAAAGAAATCTATTACTTTTTAAAATCCATTACTTTGTAAAATTTAATTGAATTAAAATAAAAAATACATAATAAATTGAATGTAACAGTCTTTTTCATTGTGACTACATTCAGAGCGGCAACTCCTGGAGTGTACACGTATATGTATAAAAAATTTCTGACAATTTCGTTTTGTTGTGTAATTGATATTTCACGACATTGGTATTTCACATGGATTTCTCTCTCGTAAGGTTGTTCGTTCTCGTATAACGTAATTCATATTTAAGCTTTCAATATCTTCTGAATATTGGTCATTTACCCATTTCATTTTTGAAGCATATTTTGTACTGTTTACTCTATACGTCAAATTAATATTCATCTATAGGTTACAAGAAACATCGATGGGTCAATATTAAAAAAATTGACACAATAAACAGAGAACTTACATTGATACATGGTTAAAAGTAATTTGAAAATCTTTGACCAATGATACAAATAATATTTTTTGTTTACAGCAACTATACTAGAATTAGTTTGTAATATGACATCTACGTACACATATTCCTGAGTATATAACTGGTGAAATTTGATCATCTACAATCACAAAACATTGTAGATCATATTTTTTTACCTATGTCTTTTTTGCAATGGAATTCAGATGTAATTATCATGTCAAGAAAATATCTCACTCAGAATTCAAAACTAGGGAGATAATTAAGAAATCAAAAAGCCTTTATTTTCACTGTTAACTTGGAAAACAGACGGATACGTTTGAAACAGTTAGAAATCACAGTTCATCTGTTGATTTGTAAAAATTATGTGATTAAAGAGGGTACAATTAAGGGTATTATTTATTATAAAAAAAGGCTTAAATAAGAGGAGTTTTTGGTGTTGTTGCTTCTGAAAAAAAGCTGTAAATAAAGTGCATACAATGGTATAAAGGTAAAAAGCATCTTCAATTTTTTTTATCTAATTGACAGCTGATTTTAAAAAGTACAAGCTAGACTACAACAGTAGTTCGGTGGTAAAGTTTGGACAGTTAAGATTAGAGTGAAAAAATGTAATTTCAGAGAATTTTAAAGAATGATACAGGTATAATTTTTATACAATGCTCTTTCTCTCTCTCTCTCTCTCTCTCTCTCTCTCTCACACACACACACACACACACACATATATATATATATATATATATATATATATATATATATATATATATATATATATATATATATATATGTATATATATATGTATATATATATATGTATATATATATGTATATATATATATATATATATATATATATATATATATATGTGTGTGTGTGTGTGTGTGTGTGTGTGTGTAAAAATGATTCCTTCTGGTCACAATAATTATGTAGCCCCTATTGTTTTTACTTTCTTGGGCTACTGGGCAAGAAGAAAGCCTAAATCAGCTTCCAGTAATAACGATGCAGTCTGGCCACATTGAAGAGAACGGCACAAGTCTGATTAAAACTTTATTTTTGAGCTGCTAAATCGGACATCTTTACTAGTCAACAACAGACAAAAAAAAGCACAAAAATCACTCTTCTTGAACACAGATGCACCCAAGAGCGAAGACAGGAAGAATTTTAGCAAAGTAGAAGAAACGTAGCGAATTAAGTGTTAAGATCAGGAAAAAACGCTGAGCCATTTGCCAGAGACAGCTGGAAAATGTGTTGAAAAGAGAGAAAATTTACATCTATAGAATAGAAAGCTTTGGGAATTGTATCGAAAGAATTTTATGTGGAGGACGCTGCTTTGACATTTAGAGGCTGGGAAAAAGATTTTGAGGAATTATAGAGATGAAATTAATGAGTAAATATTAAAGTTAAATAATCTTGATATATTACATATATGTACACACACGCACACACACACACACATATATATATATATATAATATACACATATATACATACATACATATATACATATATATATAATATATATATATATATATATATATATATATATATATATATATATATATATATATATATATATATATATATATATATATATATATATATATTATTTCAGCAGCCGATATGCTTGTGGATGAGTAAGATGTATATTAAGACTCAAGATGAAAATTCGTAAATTTGCTGCTGTAAACAATGGTTAAATTGAAATGGTATAAGCACGTCTGTATTTACTAAATTTTTTGTCAATGTCTCCAAAATTAAGTGTAAGTTACAAGTTATGTACAATAGGAATAAAATAAGAGTTTATTTGCGTGAAATATAAAAACATGTTTTTGAGCATATTCTTGTTAACTCGAAAAAGATATTTTACTAGCTGCATACATTTTTTATCAAATCTATACTTTATTTTGCATATTAGTTTTTTCGTAAATAGTAAATGAATTTCATTTATGGGTCGGCAATGTTTAGAAGGAGTAAATCCAGAGTTTATACTATAAAATATGATTTCCGTTCATAACTTTCCTGATTATGAAGAAAAAATTGACCTTCTTAAAATAAATCATTAGGGTTAAAACGTTTAATAATTTACTCATTAAATGAGATAAACGATTATTTGTTTTAAATTTAAACATTGGAAATATGAAATTTTGTTTAAAAGCTTTATAAACAATTTATTATTGAATATACTAGTCATTACTCTATCAATTTTTACTGTTCTTTAATAATTGCAAAATTAAAATTCGGCAGGACTAGAGAAAAGTTCAATTAATAAAATTGAAGATTGCAGTTTCCTTTTAGCGTATTTTATCTATGACATCAATATTAAAAAGCAATACTTGGTAAATAGGAATGTTACAAGCTAATATTCGATATTCTTAAAGGTATAAGAACCGGTCAATTTCATTTGAAAAGATTGAACCTATTCAACGAAAAACAAAACTCTGTAAACATAGAAAAGGCAAATATTTATTCTAAAGAAGTATATACATTACTAGTTTCAAAACATAAAAGATTGAGATATAGAAATAGTTATATAGAAGTTTCTTATAACTTAGTATAATGTGCAATTCGGGACAATAGATAACTAAAAATAATTCATTCTCACTTATTATGAAAATGTATTGTATTTTTAGCAGTATATTTCATAATGAAAATGCTTAGAATTTTAAGCTCCCGTATTACTTAAGAGTAGATTTACGGATGTTGACCATATACCTGTTTTTACTGACGTAAGATAAATTAATACAAGAAAATTGAAGTTTTTTGCAAAGAAAATAATTTCAAATTAATTTAAATGAAATGTTTATTATCAAAAAATTCAGGGAAAACATTTTTTACACATAAAATCTGTTTCTGAAACACATTTTTCACAAAACTTTCTATTAGATTTAGAACAATGTTTTCTACATATGTTTCTTTTGCATGATTGTTGAACTCGACAATTTTTCCGTACGTCAGTACCAGGAATTTCTGCTATTGGAATGGAAGTGTTCTTGACTTCTTTTCTATATTTACTTTATACTATACTTTACATAATCTATATTTCTTTTATACTATATTTATTACTATATTTAGTTATATTCATATATATTCTATAAGTCAAATTGACTCACAACTGTGAAAATAGGTACCACCATATTTGATTGCGGGGATTGTAAGAGGGGAAGAGGAATAAAAGTTTACATATATTTTATTACTTAACTAAAAACCAACTTACGTTTTAGAAAAGTGATATAAAAGTTATATATATATATATATATATATATATATATATATATATATATATATATTATATATATATATATATATATATATATATATATATATATATATATATATATATATATATATATATATATATATATATATATATATATATATATATATATATATATATATATATATATATATATATATATATACATATATATATATATATATATATATATATATATACATATATATATATATATATATATATATATATATATAATATATATATATATATATATATATATATATATATATATATATATATATATATATACATATATATATATATATATATATATATATATATATATATATAAATATATATATATATATACATATATATATATATATATATATATATATATATATATATATATATATATAAGTATATATATATATATATATATATATATATATACATATATACATATATATATATATATATATATATATATATATATATATATATATATATATATATATATATATATATATACGGTCCGTAAATCTAGTGTTAAAAAATTATTTGTAAAAATTTTATTTAAAATATAGTAAGTATTTCTAGTGAAATAAGAGTTTTGATATCAAAACTGAAAGCAGAAACTCGAAACAAAATCTTATCTAACAAACATCTCCTTTTCCAGATATAAATCACGCCTTATACGGGATTGAAAGTTAAATTTAAATTTTACTGAGTAATTGCCGGGGCAATGTATCGAAAGGAATATTATTTAATTTTTCCTTTCATCATTCAAAAAATACTTTTTTCCTAAGTGAATGAGTTTTATATATATGTATATGTATATATATATATGTATATATTATATATATATATATATATATATATATATAATATATATATATATATATATATATATAATATATATATATATATATATATATATATATATATATATATATATATATATATATATATATATATATATATATATATATATATATATATATATATATATATATATATATATATATAATATATATATATATATATATATATATATATATATATATATATATATATATATATATATATATATATATATATTGCCGTATAAAACAGCTTAGCCAACGAGCTGAGTGGCCGAATGGTTAAAGCAGGCGATCTAGGCCCGAAGATTGTGGGTTCGATGCTTGCCATGGCGGTTTATCCACAGTACGGATTTTTAATCTAAAAATGTTATTTATTGTTTCCATATGTTCTTGAACATTCTAGATCTTTCTTTAATATGTAAATTAGTTATTTCTCGAATATTCTGTTCGGGTATAAAAGCTGATACCCACTAGTTGTAGGCAACTTCCCAATCTTGTAAAGTTGCGAATTTCTACTTAGCTTCAATAAATTCATCTGTTATGTTAAGCGGTGTGTTTATTCGAACCTTCGTGACAATATATATATATATATATATATATATATATATATATATATATATATATGTTGCATTTGTAGTGAATTTTGTTTTTTTCCATAAACATGCTGACATATAAAAGTTAGACAAATCTTTTCATATGTTAATTCAACGAATATCATAAAATTTTGAAAAAAAAAATGAGAAACAACTATTTTATTAATTATTCCTTAGACTCAGGAAGTCTTCAAATAGGAAGATGACAAAGTGTTATAACCATAGTTAAAAGGCTTTGAATGTTGATTTAGGATCCATGGATGACGAATATTTTTGCACGCATTTTTTCTTCTATCCTAGTACTAGGTTCTCGTCTAATTATCCCCAAATCATTAAATTTACGAAGGTGATATGGCAACCGATTTTTACATCTTTTCAGAGTATAACAAAACAATACCCAGTTTTTAATAACTTTAATTGAAAGAAAGAAACCTCCCAAAGCCCAAACATTATATCAAAGCTATTATGGACGTTCCGTGTACCTAACTCCGGTAGTAACATTTTTTCCAACGCAGCAGGCGATATAGACATTATCCTTTCACCTTTACAAGGCTGCGAACTTGTTACTCATTTAGCACCACCAGGGGGCACGTGTAGATTAAGGTATGCTATGGACTCGAGAAACATTACCCCCTCTGGGTCCTCGTAAGTTTAGAACAGGGGCAAAGCAGAAAACCCCCAGTCTTGGCCTGCCACCCCCAGAGGTATTGATTAAAAACTTGAAGAACTTTGTGATCACGAACATATTTTAAGTGCCCCAGTTACCCTTAACGAACAGGTAGTAACATAAAAACAATAGCTAAATACATACCACACTCTCTGCAAGGTCACAGAATAGTATGATGCCAATATTTCTAATATCCTGCGTTGTGTCAATGTATTACTGAAAATTTTCGTACATCTGTGTGAGAAATCTATGTACGTTCCGTACATCGATATCAATACGAAAACGTACACAAAAAGCAAGCTTCACTGTAATGATTTGCCTAGTTTTCTTAACTGGAGAACGCAAAACGCTTTCTGTTGGGTGAAAGCCATATTATTAATGGATACACTTATGGTCATTTCCTCTTTATTACACCTGTTACTAGTCCTTTAGTCACGATTATCTAAAACTCTAGGTCATACCTTGAACAGCATCATAGCATCCACAACTATTTAGTCCTTTCAAAAATGTAACGATTTAGAGTAGAGTCATTTTCTATACAACTTGTATAGTAAATCGCAATATTACGCAAGATCATGTTAGTAGCCAATAGACATCCACAATTTAATTTTCATATTGTTTAGCTGCTAAATCAAACTTTTAAGCTCTTAAATTTTATGCCCAATTTGTTATCATAAAAATATTTCTGATAAGTGGTAAATGTAATCTAACCTGCATTGTGTGTGTGTGTGAAATAGAGATTTTCTTCATAGAACATTTTTATACTGAGATATACTTTCCTTTAATATTTTGCAACTGCATTCCATCCCTTCTCTTTTTGTATCTGTTCCATTAATCTACACTTCAAAAATAACCTCTTGCGTAACTTCCTTCCACTCGTTTATAAATCTAAACTTAAGAACATAATACAGCCATAAAATAAAGGCTGGAATTTATTTGTTTCCACCTTATCTTATGCACCACTGTCAACACTAAAGAAAGGCTATAATCTTTTATTGCAACAAGTTCTCTCCACTTCAGCGATGTGTCCAGGGTAATAATTTGTATTTCTTGTCATCCTTCAGTTAAGTTTCCTTCTTTACGAGTTACAGCTTTCAACCCTTGATAGTAACTTTCGTATGACACTCAAATTTTATTGTTTCTCTATTCATTTATTAGATTGTGGGAAGTATTTTATTGCGATATATTAGTTCGGAATTTTGAAATTGTCATCTCTAGGTTCAGTAAGCAGCCACAATTTTTTTTGACAGTTTGTTTTCTTGGGAAATCCCAATACCATTGATTTAATTTTAAATTTAAAGATATGGTTGATGTCGTAAACATTTTGTAAATTTAATTTCGGATTTATAAACATTTGTACACATATCTATTGAAATGGGACGAAATTAATCACATTTTCCTTTTTAAATCAAAATCATTTTTAATATTTTTATACGGACTCTTTTAAACCATTTAAAGTTCGAAATCGTTTTAAATTTTAAAACCTGTTGATAGTTTATAAAGGAAGTTTATTTCATACAATTTATCAATCTTGTTTTATGAGGTATCTGTGTTATTCATTTTCCCGTCATTTTTAATTTAAGGTAATTTTAGGTTATTCAAGATTACAACATCATTGAATGTTTTTCTACGTGAAATAATACAAGTAAAGTGCATTGCTGATCCTATTTTTCAATGCATTTTGATGATCTTTGAGCCTTTTCATGTACACAACTAACTGATCATTTAACATTAAGGCGAAATTATTAATGAAAACTGCAGCGTTAAGTGAAATCTGAAGAAGTAGTTTACAGACATGTAATTACAAAATCTGTAATGAAACATGAAAATGGCTGATGTTGTAAACGTTTTGTAAATTTTATTTTGGATTTATAAACACTTGTACACATAAATGAAATGAGGAGAAATAAATCACATGAGGCGAAATTAATCAAAATAACTTTTAATATTTATATTTAAACTCATATTTTTATTATACCTTTATTTTAAACCATTGCTTCTTTTGCACGTATACCGTGCAAACCGATTACCATGGTTACCGTGCCTTTAATGATTTTCCCGTACGTCGCATGGATAATCTGAGATCTTTGTCATTCTCACTGATTTGGGAGTATCTTTAGTATTTTTAATATCAAATTAGTCGTACAGATGTCCAAAAGATTTAGTTTTCTATTTGGTTTAAAAGTACGGGTTTTCTGTTAGGTTTTGTATTTTTATCTCTGAGTATTTTGCTTGAATTTGGCTTCATTTTTGGGGAGACTGATGGGTAGACATTTTAGAGGTATCACATAGAGACAAAAAATTAAGACCTGCAAACCAGTTCCTGCAGACCAGCAAATACAAATGACAACAGCAAAAGAATTATAAAAGATACTAGGTATTTTTCTCTAGACTGTGAAGTTGGACTATTCCTCTTGCCCTTTTTCAAATTTTATCTCACTATATCTGATCTTTGAAAAAACAGGTTAAGTAAATAGACTTGTATTTGCATTCGAAAATAATTGTGTGGTAACTGAAGTCAAAAATAATTGTGTAGTAACTGATGTTGAAAATATTTTTATCTTTTATATGCAGAACTGTAAACTTAACTTCCCTTTTTGGAGTACATAAGAGAAAAAAATACAAATTCCAGGGAAAACAATATTTTATTTAATGTAAAAATTTGTTATACGGGCTTAAAAATATTAGAAATATTATTTTTCCTGACATTTTCCAGCTTACAAATGTAAAATGAACAAAAATATGTGATTTTTTGGATAGAATTCGTAAAAAAAATGAAACTGTTAAGTTGTTAACCATTTAAAGTTCGAAATCGTTTTATATTTTTAAAACATGTTGCTAGATTACAAACGAAGTTTATTTCATACAATTTATCAATCTTCTTTTACGAGATATCTGTGTTAAAACTTTTCCCCTTCATTTTTAAATAAAGGAAATTTTAAGCTATTCAAGATTACAACATCATTGAATGTTCTTCTACATGACATAATACAAGTAAAGTGCATTGCTGATCCTATTGTTTAATCCATGTTGATGATCTCTGCGCCTTTTGATGTACACAGCCAACTGAACATTCAATGTTAAGGCAAAATTATTAATGAAAACTATAGCGTTAGGTGAAAGCTAAAGACGTATTTTAGATACATGTAATTATAAAATTTCTAATGAAACATGATAATTAATTTACCACTGCCAAATTTTTAACGAACTGTGGGCGTTGTATTATAAGTACCAATTAGTGTGGTTCAAAAGCTATTATACTACACAAAGTTTTAATTGTAATATTTATAAGAATTTTATATGCATATAAGCCATTCATGAAACTATTAATTATGAGTAAATATTATAATACATTATGAAAATAATTCATGTATAATGTATATTATTTTTTAAAACTTTCAGACTTGGGAATTCAATAATTATAATCAATTCTAAGGATAAACATCACCTATGAATTTACTTTAAATTGAAACTTTTTAGTGATATATAAGTATATATTTTGTATATATTTTTAAAACTTAAATTATATTGGTATGTGCAACTTTGATACTTGGGACATGAAACACGACGACATGATATAGTATGCTTTACTGGTATTCATTTTCATAGATAATTAAAATAAAGAGATAATTAACCAATTTTCAAATTTAGTTAATTATATTTATATTTACTTTAATTTGAAACTCCTTAGTGATATAATGATATATATTTAGTATATATTTTTAAAACTTAAATTAAGTATGTGCCACTTTGATACGTGGGACATGAAACACGACGACATGATATAATATGCTACACTGGTATTCATTTTCATAGATATTTAAAATAGAAAGATAACAAACCAATTTCCACATTTAGCTAATTATATTTAGATTTACTTTAATTTGAAACTCTTTAATGTTATAAGAATATATATTTAATATATATTTTTAAAATTTAAATTAGGTAAGTGCCACTTTGATACGTGGGACATGAAACACGACGACATGATATAATATGCTACACTGGTATTCATTTTCATAGATAATTAAAGTATAACGATAATAAACCAATTTCCACATTTAGCTAATTATATTTAGATTTACTTTAATTTGAAACTCTTTAATGATATAATAATATATATTTAATATATATTTTTAAAATTTAAATTAGGTAAGTGCCACTTTGATACATGGGACACGAAACACGACGACATGATATAATATTCTACACTCGTATTCATTTTCATAGATAATTAAAATATAAAGATAATTAACTACTTTTCCAATTTAGTTAATTATATTTAGATTTACTTTAATTTGAAACTCTTTAATGATATAATAATATATATTTAATATATATTTTTAAAATTTAAATTAGGTAAGTGCCACTTTGATACGTGGGACATGAAACACGACGACATGATATAATATGCTACACTCGTATTCATTTTCATAGATAATTAAAATATAAAGATAATTAACTACTTTTCAAATTTAGTTAATTGTTTTTAGATTTACTGGATAGACTTTAATTTAATTTAATTTGAACATAGTTAGAAATAATTCAAAATTATCTTCTCACTTGTTAAATACACATACTTAATTGTTGGAATACACATCAGAATTTGGACGTATGAAATAGTTTTTATAGAGTCTAAAATTTAAAAAAGTGATTTGTTTTTCATTTTATAGCATTTGGTTAAATTCAAATTCAAATAGTAAAATTGAGTAATTATTAACGTTTATAGGATGAAATGAGGTGATAAATCATGGGGTGGTTTAAAGTAGGATAGTTGTCTAGAGTTAGTGCAGTCTGTTTTAACACACTGTATGCGGGACACGTACTAGTACGTTTTCTGACGATTGATACTTGAGCGCGGGTCACGTACTAGTACGGGTTAGTGTAACAACGTCGTTTATTTGTGGGTACAAAAATAACGGTATATACAGAAAAACGAAGCCGAATGATCTTCTCGACTACATAGAATATGGAAAATTTTAGACAAATAAAAACTAGTTTTACATCAGTCGATGCGAAACCACAGAACGGGAAAAAATTAAAACTATATACTACTATTTCTATTTGATTTTTCATATTTACGATACTATTATAAATTTCTCCACTGAAAGTATACTTTTTGTTTACAAAAATTTTATGGTTGTTATTAATATATTTTTTATATATTTCAATATAAAATGCAAAAAGTTGGTTAAAAAATTAAATAATTTTCAATCTATTAAGATTTAACTCAATAACTAAATTTACGAGCAAAAACGTCCGCTCCCGGTAAAATTCCGCTGCGAAATGTACCCGCACACAATGTGTTAAGACTTTCCAGTAGTCCAGATTTGAAGTAATTTCAATCTAACGCCCAGCGTTAACGATAACTTATGCAAACAATTCAGGATACCAGATTCATCGATATCCTGGGAAAGATTAATTATAAGAGCAGGGATAGAGAAAGTAAGATCGTTATTTGCCGGTTACAGCGAGGAGCAATAATCATAATGTACCCTATCAGTTCTCTCGTTACTTCAAAGAGGCTAGTTGGATTTCTATCCCCAAAATTCTTCATCAGAGAGAAGGTTTTACGCAAGAAGAACTGCATTTTAAGACCCGTTCATTTCTATGAACATCAGGTTCTAATTAGTTTGTTACAGGTATCATAGAGATCGTAGTAAGGATCAACGGGTGAAAGACTCATTACTGATGAGTAACGGTCCAGCTTAACTACAGATTTTCGACAATATGGAGTAAAACTGAGACCTGTTAACCATACTTTAATGAACGAAAAATTGGACTATTGTACAGCGATGGGTCAGTTGCTCGGAAAGTAATGCGAGTTTTAGATTTGTGATTTCAAAGCTCTATTTTGTTTTTCAAGGTTTTAAATTATCTTGATGTCATTTTAAAGAGCAACAATGAACGGCAATTTAAAAATCATTTATGTGACGAATTTGTATAATCTGAAGATAGACACTGGAGCGATTGACAAGCCACATCTTCTGAAGTGAGACTCAAAACTATAGAAGAAGTGGGGATGGAACAAGTCTGATATAGAAAGGGTAATTGAGATCATTAAACCTCTCTGTGCACCATTAAGAGTCTGAAAGTGCCGTTTCTGAACAAGTGGGATGAATTGCCACAAGCGCACATAAACTGTTCTTATTTTCAGTACGAAAGTAAGGTACAAAGCCGATATATCAATAAACGGTGACCATAGTCCTTAACCTTTATTAACCATTTTTTGTTCTTCTTGTTCGATTCTGTAACCACTGTTTCAAATCTTCTTACTCTCATGAGTGCAAAGCACGATCATGCATGTGTATTACAAATTTTAAATATTTATTTTTTAGTATTATATTAACCTGTGTTTCTACCAAATTTCAATTAAAACTTCCAGTAAATATGCAGATAAATGGTTATAATATGCAGTACTTCAAGTAAATATTTGATTTTAAAAATTCTCTAAATTTTTAACACCAATATAAAAATGTAACATTATATTAGAAAAAAAAGTGAATGGCTTTGAAAATTTATTGTTGTTATATTTATGTAAAAGTAGCTAAATTTTAAGTAGAAATTATTTTACTGGATTTCATTTGAAAATTTACCTGAAGAAGACATTTGTTTTAGAAATTATGTAAATATTTTAGAAGATAATTTATATAACTCAGAAATAAACACAGTCGATATTATAAGAATAAATCATGGGAAACAGTAACAGGGAAAATAAATATTAATATTGTCCATTCTTATTTTAAAGTAAAATGTCGGATGATAATGGTGCCAATCATTTTAATGAAATGATTTTTGATGCAAAGAACAGAAATTAATGTGCTGTGTAAGTAAACAGAGTTTAATTTGGTTTTTAATTAAAATATTTTTAACTTAACATATTATTTTAATTTGAATGGCAGAAGTAAATTTCTAGTGTCATTTCCTTTCTTTTGGTGTTTTTAGTGATTTTCTGCGTCAAGCTTTTCAAGAAAAGATAGATGCATATGAATGCATACATAAATATATAGTTACTATCATATCTTAATAGTTAAGATATATTTAATAAAACAACTTTAAAAACTTTTTTATCTCTAATTACACTAACTGCATTAAATTTATTCAGACGTTCTCTACTTTTAAATATATAAATTGGGATCAAATATTTTATATTTCAAATTTATATATGGGCTTTACCCGAAAAATTTCAATTATTCTATAATATTTTTAAATATTATTACTCCATAATGCATATTCCTATTGATCATTCTTTTAGGTTTGAAAATGACTAATATATATACTTATTTAAAGTAAACATTTGCTTAACTTTTTTAAACCTCCATCCAAGTTTATATCTTTTATGATGTTTCCCTTCCCTTATACTTTTAAAATGGAATCATGGAAAATTAAAATCTTGCATAGAACATATTAAATGAAGAATACGTTTTATATCGATGTCATAGATAAAGTACACCAAAACAAAATTAAAAACAGCACTTCATCTATTGAACTTTTCTCTATTTGTGCCGATATTTATTTGATGCTGTTATTAATGAACAGGAAAAATCTATACAATAAGGACAGGCACATGAAATAATGAATTGTTTATACTTTTGAAAAAATGCCTATATTTCTGATAATATTTTTAAAAATCATATTTAATCATAACTTTAATTTAACAAATAAACAAATCGACATTTTGAAATAGGGATTTATTCCAGAAAAAGAACGGATACTCATTTATATTTTTTAAAAATGTTAGATTTAAAAGTATTGGGATAGCGTTTTGTATAGGCTGTTCTTCAAAATATTAAAAGAATATTTACTACGAACAAATCAAAGGAATTCTGTCATATTTTACACAAAGCCGACAAATCAAATATTAATTTTTAGGAAAATGTATGCTTCCATTAAAACTATGCAAAATAATTTGTAAATTAAAAGAGTTAAAGTTATATGGTAAATAATAAATAATAAAATCCTCAGATTTTCATATATGTTTCATAAGTACTATTTTTCACACGCTTGATACAAAATAACATTTGGTATTTACTTTAGTGTACAAATGCACATCTATTTTATTTAGAGACTATAACAATAAATAATGGTAGTTTAACTACCACTCTAAGCTTAAAAGAAATGGCTAACAATATCTGAAAGTGTACTGCAGCAATTAAATCCATGGATTTTAGCATCAAAAGACAGTCAATCAATTACTGGATGCGGCAGCGAGACGCTTGATGCTGCAGGGATGGAGGTGGCGCAAACCATGCGGACCAAAAAGAGGGCTAATATTGTAGCCTGATGAATTTTGCACTTCGAGACGGAAAAGGAGCGGTAAATTTTGAGATGCGAATGTAGCAATCCTGGGCCTCGGAGCCATTGCTCATGAGTCATTGTAACGTAACATTTCATCCATCCTGAAGGACCCCCGTGACACGACTTGCTCAAAAATGTCCTATGAAACCACGTATTAGTATCAGGGATTTAAAAAACTAGACCTTACTTAAGAATTTAAAATAAAATTAAAGTTAAAATTTAGGTTAAAATAAAAAAGGGAGGAGCTGAAGACAGCATAAAAAAAGTCGAGCTGTGCTCCCCTCTGGGAATTTGGTTCATTGTAGAAGCATCAAAAGACTCAATTCTTCCTATACGACCACCCGAACGCTTTTTACCTAGTTTTTGCTTCAGAAAATGTATATATTTTCATTTAGGATTCCATTTCTGTAAGTAAATTTCCACGTGTGTTATTTATAATCGTATCGCATAACAATACCGAAATAGCATTGATATATCGTTCAATGTCGTACTTAAATTTGCTAATATTTCAAATGTCGCTAAATGCAGGACATCAAATTTTGTACATCTGACGATGTTGACAGATGTTGTTGATGATGTCGATGTTAAAATTAAAATTTGAAATTTTTTAAAAGAAATCATTTAAAATAGTTTTTTTTTAATTCTTAATAGATAAATATTATTCTAAAAATTTAAATTTAATAAATTTTGAGAGTTTTACGAAATCAGTTTTAACGAAATATTACATTAATGTTTTTAGAGATGTCATAAAATGTCAAAAAATATATTTAATAAAATTCAGCGATATGTAAGGATACACGAAAAAATAAATATTTTATGACATACAATGGTAGCTCACAACATTCACACTACTCAAAGCACAATATTACATTAGCTGAATGTGAACGGAAGTATATCGGTTCTACTTTAACTCCAATGGACACAACAGAACGACTGATTGTAATTATTGCGATTCTTCGGATAGCTGTGAGATAAAGTAGACC
This sequence comes from Pardosa pseudoannulata, assembly GCA_032207245.1. Taxonomy (NCBI): domain Eukaryota; kingdom Metazoa; phylum Arthropoda; class Arachnida; order Araneae; family Lycosidae; genus Pardosa; species Pardosa pseudoannulata. Next base: position 6,947,420 of record CM063506.1, read on the forward strand.
TGGATTACTGTAGATTTTTCTTCTGACAGAAAATGACAGGTAGTACAAATTTTAAACATAAATCTTCTAAACAAGTAGCCTAATCCGTACTTCAAGAAGCGAATGAATTAGTTAGTATGGTAAATCTACAACGTAGGTAACATTATTGAATATCAAAAAAAGACATTTGAAGATATTAGGGAAATATTGACCGACATTGCTAAATATATAAGAGATTGATATTCGGGTGTATCATTTGGGAGGTGCGTTCCATTTGATTTAAGCTTACTAAACACTTTTGTTTTCATCATTTACAAAAAATGTCCATACAAAAAAGAAAGAGGAAATATAAACAAATTATACATATTTTACATTCCCACATTATATTTAGGTATTTAGCTATAAATTTATTCCAAACTATTTGGGCTTTAAACCTATACCTGTAGTAATATACAGAGATATAAATAAAAAAAACCTTGTATGAACTTGATTCTAAATCAATACTGAAACTATTTCATTTGTTCTGCAATATACATTTTCATAAGCAATTTTAATCAAAACGTAAAATCTTGATATCATGAACACGTTATAGTTTTAGGTGTAACTTACACACTGAAGAGTAAAAACTTCATTTTATTCTATATTTTTCAAAAACTTTGTAAATAAGATGAAAATGTAAAATAAAATATTTTTTATTTGCTATCACTTTATAATTTTTTTTAAATTACTCATACTACATATGCTCCAATGCATAACTTTTGTAAATTCCATTTTCATTTGTTACAATTTTTATACTTTAGAATGAAAATTAGATGTCTTACTCGTAGACGGAAAGTATAAAAAAGTAAGAAAAATAAGTATTCTGATTTTTATTGCAATTTGAAAATTATTATGATTGCAGGTATTATCAGTATATTACCAAACTACTTTTTTCTCATTCTTGATTAAATTAATCTCTTCGAAGATATATAAATCTCATTTTTTAGTTAAATGAAATACATCTGAGAAAGACCAATTTCTTCTCACAGAATTTGAAGAAAATATGTAACATCAAAAAATATTAATACTTTGCGGTATAATTTCGATTACCACTCGACTTGTCGTTTTTGTCAGAGTGAACTGAACATGAGTCTAACTTGGGATAAACTGAACTTTCTGAATAAGAACTTTCCCGCTTTTATTTGTTCCAAGAGAATTCAAATAATTTCTGTGGACATTCTATAGTGTAAAAAAGGGATCCCCCAGAAACCTGTTCACCCCTAATCAAAAGTTTAAAATTTATGATAAGAATAATTTCAGATATATATTTTCAGCGTTCTTTTTAAAAAGTAACTAGTAGTACTCTAAATTCACATCCTAAGTGAAACATATGGTCTATTAAAATAACTCAGACCTAAAAGTATTAAAAAAATTAGATAATTTTGAATAATCTTTTACATGTAGGTTTATCAGGCTTAGAGTTAGTCATTGAAGAAGCAACTTCATACAACGTTTAGTATATTCTTCAGATTAAATTGAAAATCCAATATATAATAAAAGCAATATATAATAATTATCTGTCCTTCTCTCGTTGAATTTATGAAGTGGAATTGTAAAATAATCTATGAGGCGGGTAAAAAAAAATGGTTTGTTTTTGGTTCAGAATTATCTGGTACAAGCTCAATAAATTGTTTATCTTTATGGATATCATGTTAGTTGCGAACATTAATTTATCTTGTCATATTACGTGATGGAATGAACAGAGGTTTTAATTTATCGTCCAAAATTTAGCGAATTGATTGTGAACCGTGTGGTTATGTATAAAAATCAAACACACGAACAGTCTTCTTAATTTTCAAAGATATATAACTTAAACGCTAGGTATTTATTATTCCATGAAATAGACTCCTAGACATTTATGAAAAGAATTTGTTGTTAATACCGGTGATAAAATTTCCATTGCAATTAAAAAATAATGGATGATTAAATTTAAAATTATCACATATGTACCAAATCTATTATTTAAGTCAAATATAAAAGAAAATTATTTACTTAATATTTAAGTTCATTGATTAAAAGTATAAAAATAATGCAGACATTTAAATAATTTAAAATAAGAAATGAATAAATGAAATGTTTAAAGAAATGGCGTCGTAATGCTAGAAAAAATGTTATTTTCATCTACTTATAATGTGATAAATTGAGGAATTTAATCGCGTGTTCTTAACCGGGGAAAATAGAGCTTAAAATAATGGCATTAAACTACTGAACGTTTTCGAACTCGCTTTGAATTTTGCTAATCCTAACTCATCTAGGATCCAATATGGATGCCTCTATAAATTACAGGTACATAAATTACAGGACCTGTAATTTATGTACCTGTAAATTAAAAAACCGGAAAATTAAAAATTTTACGGATCTCGTCATATGACGGGCTATATGCTAGTAGGTTTTACTCAAGAATATTATTAAAAAAAATATCCTTAAGCTAATAGCTAAAATAGTAATCTGGTAATTTACTGATAATATGTTATCTGCAATGACTCAATATTATGTCACTGTTATAAAACAGAGAACTAATTACATCATTCCATTTTTAGAGGATAGTGTGCTATTCCAGACATTGAAGGATAAAAATTTGCTAGCTTATGCTTGCTTCCTTTAAAAAATCAGAATTTTTCTGTAATGATAAACAATAAATAGTAGTTTAACAATACAGTAAACACCCCAATCCCTGTAGGAAATATTGTAACTGCATTTAGCTCTTATCAGCTACAGCTAAAATATAAACAGTACCTACAACAAAATATTTTGCATGCGGTGTCATCAATCTCTGCAGGAAATACTGGATGAGATTTTTTAATTAAGAGACCGAAGTTGGTGCTAATTTAAGGTGGAATTAGCATCCAGGAAATGAAGTAGAGTCGAAGAAATCCTAGAAGAATCAACAACAAAAGCACATCACTGAACTGCATTTCACTCTTATCAACTACAGGTAAAATATGAACAGTGCCTATAGCAAAATATTTTGCATTCAGTATCTCTGCATAATTGAGGAATAAATAAAAAAGTTTTCAACATTACTGACAAGATCTTATTCATCTGACTGGATTTATGTTTAATTCCAGGTAGGACGAAATTTGGCTGGCAATAGATTAGCGAACTAGCTCTTCGCTAGATATCAATAGCATATCATTGGGTACAAGAACTAATTGCCTTTTTAATCTAAACTTATAAGATTGAATAGGTGCATTTTTCTAGATAATACCTGCTTTCTATTAGAAATGAATTTTAATTGAAAGCTTGTCAACCACTCAACAATAAAATTAAAAATCCTAACAATTCAGATCTGGATTGTAGAAAGTTAAGTTACAACTTTATGCAAATCTTTAATGAAGTCTCCGTAGATTAGACCAAAAATTATAAAGCATGTTAAATTGAAACAAAATCTACAGGATATCATGATATGTTCTATACCAAAATATTGACATAAACAAGAATAGCTTTGTGACTATATAATCCTTAAGTATTATAAAATCATTACGTTAAACAGGACTTGCACTAAATTGAGTGAACTTTGCGTTTTAATCTAAACTTATAAGATGCTTCCTAATACATACCCCTATACATGCATCTTAATGAATTTTAATTCAAAACATAGCAACCAATCAACAATAAAATGAAAAATCCTAACAATTCAGATATGAATTGTAGAAATGTTAAGCTACAGCCTTATGTAAATCTTTAACCCTTAATTTGGCTAAGTCCGCAACAATGAACAATCAAATAAATAAAATATTTATAATAAATATATATTTTTATCGATAATATATGATATATTAAATATATTATATATTATTATTATGAATGATTATTATTATTGTTATTGTTATTATTATTTTTTTAAATACAATTTTAATCGATATTTGAAAAAAACATCTTGTCAAATTAAGGGTTAAGGAAGTTTCATTACATTAGACCAGAAAATATAAAGCATATTAGATTGAAACAAAATCTTCAGGATGTCATAGTATGTTTTAAACCAAAATATTGTCATAAACAAGAATATCTTTGTCACTATATCATCCAAAGGTATTTTAAAATCGTTACGTTAAACAGGACTAAATTGAGTGAACTTAGAAAATATATAAAAATGATGAGTGCTTTCCCCTCCAAAAAAATTAACGCTATTTTCATTAGTCATTTTATAAATTAAATTATATTTCCCATTTTCAAAATTCTAAACTACATTTTATTATTAGGCAGTTTTAACAGTCTTTTTAAACAGTTTACTAAAGCGAAAATGACATATTTAATGTATAGAATAACGTATTTTTAGAAATTTATAGCCTTGGATAAAGTGTTTTATTTTAAATGAAATTTGAAATTTTTAAGATAATTATTTACTGAATTATAAAATAACATTACTATAATTCAGTTTATTGTTTAAATGTTTCTCATTCCTTCTTTAATTCGAATGTCTTTCAAACTAAAAGACTTGTGTTATTTTGTGAAATGTTCTACACTTGCTTTCGTAAATGTAATTTAAATTTAAATAGACATTTATCATATAGAAAATAAATTTATTTCACAATTTAGAATATGTTTTTTAAAAAGAATAATGTAGCTAGATAAGTATTTTCCCCAGTGTTTATCTTTGAAATGCTTTTCATTAAAATCGGGAAAATTTGTAATTTTCGGTTAATTTGAATAGTTCTAAAATATTTTTTTCGTCATAAATATTTCTATTTATCTTCTATCCCGGAAAGTAAAAATATACCTACTTACTTAAATTAAATATTTGTTTACGTTTCTTTGTTTGCTGAGTTTTATCTTTTAGTTTGGTTGTATACCGTATTTTGAAATTAAATATCTTATTTCGCATCTCCACCCTTATATTTTTAAATTGAAATCTTGAAAAATTAAAAGCTTATAACAAACATATTGACTGAAGATTGTGTTTTCAAGATCGATGTCAAAGTACATTAAAAGAAAAATAAAAGCTCTGCTTTATTTATTGAACTTTTCTCTACTGCTGACGGTATTTATTTGATGCAGTTATTAAAGAACGGGAAAAATCAATATAATAATGACAAGTACATCCAATAATGAATTGTTTATGATGCTTTTGAAGAAAAGTCTATATTTCCAATACGAAAATTTGAAAAAAAATACATTTAATCACATCTGATTTAATGAATAAAGTAATGAATGTTTCAAATGAGTGATTTATTTCAGGAGAGGACGAAGATTGCGTTCTCAAACTCGAATAATATGCTAGAATGAAAAGTATTGGAATGACGAAAGATAAAGAAAAATTTTATATACCAGGATAAAATAAAAGTCTTTATTTACTCTTTCTAACATTGCCGATATACCAATAAAAACTTTTATGAGTTAGATAAAAGCCTATGTGTAAAATTTGTAAGTTTGATCAATAAATTCACCAAATGCAAATATCTTTAGGGATTAAAAATTAAAGTCTGGAAAACTTTATTAATATTTAATTATTAAACTTTTTGAGCTCTATTTGAATTTAAGTTATAGGTTCTAATTTTTTTACATCATCTACTTGTAATTTAGTATATATTAGTGTTTGCCCACTTTTAACTAGCCGTTCTCTGATTTATAATTCTACAAATTTTTAATTAGAGTCCTTTGGAAACAGGAAAATTATGCATTTTCAAAGGCAATAGTATCTACTAAACATTTAATTTATAATAACAGCTAAACAGTAATTTGATTAGATCATTTATATGGATAGCATAATTTTAAATCTCAACATAATTTTGTTTTAAACATTTTTGACACATCACAGCTTTATAATGATGCCGCGTTTAAACTTATTTACCAAGTTCAAAATCTCGATTACATCCATAAAAATAGTTTTTACTTAACTTATTAAATGTATGTGTCCAAATAAAAATATTTAAATTAACAATTTAATAAGTTCTGATAAATATAAAGGTAAATATTTTTATTATTTAATATTGATTTAAAGCGAGAAAATAAGATGACGAATTAGTATTTAACTATTTATATTTCTGTAATGTCATTTTAATCTATTATTTTTTAATTTTGCCAAAATAAAACTTTCTATAGAGTATATATTTCTTATTTTTGAACTTCCTAATACAATAATTGTCAAACCATAAATATATATAAAAATCTGAATATAATTTTTCTAAATGTGATAGGCTATACTGCGAATAATATAAAAATACTATTAAGTCATCCAAACAATTTTAAAACTTAAAAGTACTACAATTTTGAAGTTTTATGTATTCATTTATTACTAGCACGTTTTTCATTCGCTGCAACAGGTGACTGGGAGTTCCTTGTTCCTTAAAGGTGACTGGGGCACCTAAAATATATTCGTGGTCACAATGTCCTTCAAGTTCTCAATAAATACCTCTTTGGGGAGGGGCAGGTCAAGCCTAATGGGTCTTCTGCTTGGTCCCTTTATCTAAAGTACAAAGACCCACTTGAGCATAAGTCGTATTTTCACCCTGCTTGTTAAAACGAAAGATATACCCCTTTGCCTTAACACGAGAAGCGAATGGCTCAATCGTGCTTGGTTTGACCAAGGGGCATAAGACAACAACAACAAATTCGCATTTCTTTAGCTGTAGCTATATTACACTAGAAATCGTTTTACAATGCAACTTGTGCATAGTGATACTGCATAACTTTGGTTCCTTTATCTAAATTATGAGGACCCACTTAAGCAAGAAGTCGTACTTTCACCCTGTTTGTTAAAACGAAAGATGTGGCTCAATCGTGCTTGGTTTGACCAAGTGGCATAAGACAACAACAACAAATTCGCATTATTTGAGTTGTAGCTGTATTACACTAGAAATTGTTTTACAATGTAATTTGTGTATAGTGATACTGCATAATTATAACATTTTAAACAGAAATATTTTCTTTGTGACCATGGAATATAGTATTTACTCAATTACTTAAAGATATTAAAAGAGATTAGTATTTATGTGATTCGCTAAGAGGGTAACGCTTTGTGTATTACTAAATGAGAGGAAAGTCAATTCCGAAAGTTTACAAGCATTCACGCAAACAATGAAATTCGAATGCACAGACTTTGGTACAGAATACTGTAAATGCAGCAAAAAGAAACCTTAATTCAACATAGAAAAATAATTCAAATATTTTATAATAGGCGTTGTTACGAGATGGCAAGTGTTTTATTCAAATTTAATTACTGATTTGCATTGGGGAAGACTGATTGGTCCCACCCTCCCTTTCACGTATTGCCTATGTCAACCGAAGGCGAGGAGAACTTGGAAATGTCACCACCTCCAAACAACAAATTGGGCAGACAGAGACTGCCGGAAAATAAGATCCTCACGTCAAAATGCTTAACAGATATTTATACACTTTCAGAAATCTATAGTAGATATTTTTTATCAAATTTTCAAATTTCTGACTGAAAAATTACGAGTTAAATGCATTGACTGAGAGACATTACATAAAATACGTGGATAAATTCCTACTAACTCAGCTTCAAAAATTTTAATGCAAAACAGAAATTATAATTTGAAAATACATCTAACATTGATTATTACAATATATCAAGAAAAATAACTTTCTACAATAATTCATATTTATACATATTTATCATAAATAACAAAACACTTGCACTCCACAAAAATGTACTAAATCTAAAAGAGTTGTGATAATTAAAAGACAAGAGTATAAATTACTTTATAAAATATTTAGTTTAAAATGTAGTAAAAATGAAATATATTTCTTTAGAAGTTAGTTCTGATTAAATTTAGATTAATTATTTAAATATGAAATGTAGTTACAGGGAAATTTAATAAAGGATTGTTATAATAACTTCTAAATATGACAAATAATGCTTCCGTCGACTCTTCCTTTTTTGACTTAAACTCCATGCTCTCCTAACACTTTTTTTACTGGCATGGTGTAAATAACTTTTTAAACCCTCTTCACTTCTTGATGTATAGCAGAATAGAATCATTGTGAAAGCCTTTGTGATTACCATGCTTAATAAATTATGACAAAACCTGAACTATAGGATTGATATATATTGGGTGACCTGGAGTATTAAAAAAACACATATAAGAGCCGTGAATAGAATTTGAATTCTTTACATACTTAGCACAATGTTCTTTATTGCTGTATTTGCCTTGAATATTTTTTTCTGATACTTCAAAGAGAACTGAAATATATCTGTATTAAATTTCACTGTAACAGCATTTGATATTTAAATAACTACTCTAAGTTTAGTTAATACTAACTTCTAAAATAAGAACTCGGTTTTAGATTAAGACAAAATACTAATGACTATAAATACATTATTAATTGAAAATAACACTTATTTAATTTAGTAAATGCAACGAATCATGCATATTATTATTAAAAATGTATTCAAAATATTCTTTAAATCCCAGAGAAAGATATTTACTTTACTGATTCTATAGATTGTAAAAATTACCAAAGAAAAGTTTATACTTCAGTTTCATAGGATGTAACAAAGACATAGAAACATTTATAAAACTACAGCAAATGACTTATACAGTCGTACATGTCAAAGTGAGAAAGCAATCATTTAATGAATTCCGATTGATCTTTCAGCAACTTAATCATACGGAACTCAGCAAATATTATGCATCCTCCTCACGTATTCGCGGAATGTGCCACCTCAGTCTCAATGAACTTTTTCTCACCTTTTAGGGAGTAATGAACTGGATTGACTTAGTTAAGAAGCAAAAATAGAAAAGATTACATGTAAAGCACATTTCGCTTTTGTTGGGTTCAAAGGCTGCATTCTGTAATTTCAAGATAGGATTATTGTTCAGAATAGGTAACCTTATAAACATTAGAGACGGCATATTCCGTATCCACGAAATCGTGTTTAATCTTAGAAAATGTATTATACACATAGTGGTACAAACTTTCCCCTTTTACGAGCCTTTATAAGCCCAGTCTGAGATCTAGTTAATTCACGCTCTCTAAAGTGAATTTATATTTAAGTTAAAAATTATATTAGTTTTTAATTATATTATTTATCAGCAATAAAGACAATTTATGAAATAAAACAACTTATTTTTGAAAACGAATAACGTATTGTTATAACGATCCATTTACTTTCTTTTGATTCCACTCCATTTAGTTTATTTTAATTCTATAAAGCCTGCCTTAAACAAAAATACCCTATTTGTATCTTCACTGCAAAGCTCCCAATTATCATGTTGGTGAGATGAAAAGTTACTTTTTTATCGCATAAGCCACTCTGGATTTTCAATCACGCATACCAAGAGCGTCACTTGGGAGTTCTCCTTGGGCTAGCGCTACGCTGCAATAGTTCTATAAATTCGCTCTTTTTATGATATGGCATATCCCCACTCCACACATTGGCATGTTTTAGTGCTACGCTTGGCGATTTTCCACCTTGTCGCCAGGAGCAAGGAATGTTGATGAGCTTTGCAGACTTGTGGACTTGATGCCCAGCAGCGAGAATAGAAAGTGATGAGTCATCTACAACTCACTGGAAGAAGAGGGACCTGGAGTTGTGTTCTCCGTAGTTTACCATTCATAGTCGTTAAAAACGACATTTTTTCTCCTTTCCTTTTTTGATTTAATTTTTATAATTTCACATGTTAAACTAGTTGCCAATTAATTAATTAATATTTAATTTCAATTTAACATCTTGTTTCAATAAATTCAATTAATTCTATGATGACTTTAAAACGTCAATTTCGTTTTATTCTTACTTTAAGATTTAATCCATAAGTTGGCTAAAAGTTATGCGAAATTTAAATATTAAAAGTGAGGTTATGGTCATAACGTGTACTTCACTATACATCACTACTTATCAATTAATACACTTTTTTTATTGTCTTTCCTGTGAATATCTTTTTCAGCTATTAACCTGTTCTTTTGTGCGACTCAAACACTGCCATAGAATCTAATTCACCATATGTATCTCATTCAATTAAACTATGAAAATAATATCTATTTATTTAAAATTATTTTGCTTAAAATTATTGCTTTTATATTCTACTTGTTGCTTGTAGGCTTCTTTTTTTTCAGAGTATTTACCTAATTTCTTATGAAAATTTTTCAAGTAATTTAATTTTTTACTGTTAATACAAAAAATATGTTGAAACATATTGTAAAATGACAGAAATGGTGTGATTAGCTTTTAATTGTGTACAGAACTAACGTAAATTTGGAATAAAACTGATTGTTAAGCAAAACGTATTCGCAAAAAATCAATGTTAGAAGATTGATAACGTTTCTTATACTGAGCTTTCGGGAATAAATGGTTACCTTGATAATCGCACAAATATACATTTGCAGTTCTCTATAAACTAAAGGATAACGCTGTTGAAAATTTCTCTAAATTCTCTTTTATGATATAGTTACTGATTTTATGTCTGTGAAACATACTTTCAAAATTTCAGATGATTTGAATATAATGTTTTTAGTAATAAAGCTTGGCGTAAGTCAAAAATACGTAAAAACGAAACTGAGGAAAAGGGAAAACTACATTTTTCATATGATAAAATACATTTTTCCGTTTATTAAACATTAACCACTTGCCTGATTATCCCCAGTTATCTCTAGTTCTTATATGTTGCAGTTAATTATTATCTGAGAAAACTTGGACAAAGAAAAATTTGTCAGTATGATTTACATTTTATCACGGTTTTACTCGACCTGCAGGAAATGAAAGGAAATATTCAGCTTTGGCTAGCAGTTTTGTTGGTTTTGTGTTTCTTTGGGTAGGACTGGTCACCTGTTTTCACTGTTGTATAGTATACGTCGGCTTGTGGATTAGTAATGCGTAAAGAAGGATAGTTGAAAAAACCACATCAGGAAAACCCAGTATTAGTCCTCTACCAGTCAAGTTAACCTCATGGCATTTTCCAGATGTTATTCCAGCTACTGGAAAAAAAAATCAAATCCCACAAGAATTTTCTCTTCTATGCCCGCTTAAAAATCTGTTCTCTCGTAAAAACGATTCCAGATTTAAGAAAAGAGACCAGATACCAGTGTACAGAATATCAGGTATTACTTTGTGTTGTCCATTGCTTCAAAAACTATCGTACTAAAACTAATATTTAACTTTTTCCCATTTGCCGAGATAACTCGGAATAGTAAACTAATATTAAAACTAAATGCTTTTACACTTGTAAAAAATTTTAAAATCAACTTAAAACCTACAAATTTTGTTTTGTTTCGTTTCCTAGTATTTAATAATAAAATTTAAAAACAAGGATTTTTTATTTTTGCAATTTTTTCTCAAAATATTTGTGAGGGAAGCGGTTAAAATGTGACAAATTTATAAAGTATCTATTTTTTACTAATGTAAAAAAGTAATTTATTTTTTGTATGAGATTTTTGTGCTTTAACTATAACGGTAATATCCTTTAATAACATTTAGACGATCATATTAATCACATGTCATCATCACTTTCAAGTAAACATTGACTCAATAGATGTTGTTATTCTTAACAATCCTATTGCATATATTTTAAGATCAAATAAAATAAGATTTTAATAACTCTTAATAATCCCATTTAATATATTTTAAGATCAAATATAATAACATTTTAATAACACTTAATAATCCCATTTAATATATTTTAAGATCAAATAAAATAACATTTTAATAACACTTAATAATCCCATTTAATATATTTTAAGATCAAATAAAATAACATTTTAATAACACTTAATAATCCCATTTAATATATTTTAAGATCAAATAAAATAACATTTTAATAACACTTAATAATCCCATTTAATATATTTTAAGATCAAATGAAATAACATTTTAATAACTCTTAATAATCCCATTTAATATATTTTAAAATCAAATAAAATAACATTTTAAAATTTTAAAATAAAATAAAATCAATAGTTAATTAATTTCAAGAGAAAATTAAATGTTTCTAACTAATTTTTCCAAGCGCCATCAGATATATGGCATCTTAAATTTCCTGAGTATCACCTAAGATATTGCATACTTTTCTACATTTCTACCAAAATGCTCATGCATAAATAAGATCAGAATCCTTAGATTTAATTACATGATATTAGAGCTTTACCTGTTCGGCCATCATTCGGTCTCTTAACCCATATTGGACCGCTGTCCTGTAAGGACAGCAAATAAAATCCCATTTAATAATAAGGTTATAAATATTTTCTGATGGAAATTTATTTCAACGCCTTTAAATTAGACATACTTTAGCATAGTAACAAAAAAATTAAGAAATCAAATTATATTGTGTTGTAAAATCTATTTTCTGCAACTCCTTAAAAATTGTCATTTTTTAATTTTCGATCCATTATTATTTTTTTTTCAAACATTGTGGAGATTACTAGTAGTTTAAAAACAGAGCTAATAATGGAGCTGAAAGTTTTCGTACAAAAATGTATTTTGCAAATTATTTTGGAAGGTACAGTTGCAAGATGTTCATGAAAAATAAACCTGTAAAATTTGTACATAAATTATAGATGTTACAACAGATATCCTTTTTCTATTATCTCATACCAAATATGCCAGTTCAAGAACTGCAAAAACAAACCAACAAAAGTATGCTTAAAATGTAGTGTTGGACTTTTCTTTGACTGTTTTCTCAAATTTCATTTGAATCAGCCTAATGCAATGTAATTGATAATTGTTAAATTTTAGTAGTATATTGGACAGTTGTCCTATTTATAGGACAATTACTTAAAAAATATATTGCTAATTACTTAAAAAATTTAAAAAAAATTTAAAAATTTTGGTTTTATATGCTTAGCTACACCATATTAATTATATAGATAAAATTTTAATAACTTACAGAAATATTTAGTTGGTGTGGTGAAATATGGGTTAAAAATGTTTAAGTGTTTGTCAATTTTAGTTAAAATTTTATTAAAATTGATACTTTTATTACATTACATTTGTTGTGATTCGAAATGCTTATTTTATATAAAGAACTTTCAGTACTGCAGAAATATAAAAAGTAAATCGTTAATAATGTCTTCTATTTAATAAATATTCTTTCTCTGAAAATCTATATAAATAAATTTTTACAAAGCTGAGTCCAAGCTATATTTCTTTATCCTTATATTGACTATTTTTTTCAGGTGCTAAATATCGTCGATGTCATAGAGGATAATTTTGAAATATGTCTGGCAGTACAAGTATGCAATTTTAACCTTCAATGCTACAAAATATATTTTTAATTATGAAAATAGTTCTTATTTTCATAAAATTATTTGTCTTAATTTAGAAAATGTCTGTGAAAGAATAATTCTGTTTCATATAATTAATTTTAAGCATTATAAAATGTTCTAGATTCAATTTTTAAATTATGTTCGCAAAATAATTTTTTTTAAAATGTTAACCAAAAATAATTGATACAAGTAATTTATTAGAGAAAGTTTACTAAAAATATCACTATATATATAAATATGTAAAATAATTTTAATTAAAAAATTATGTTGTAAATATTTAAACAGATATTTCTCTCAATTACCCAATTTTTCTTGGAACATGCTTAAATTAAGGAAATTCTTAATGTAACATACTGATCCTTACAATTTTTAGATTACAGTAAAATTTAGTATTTCTTCATATTTTTATTCCAAATAGATTCCAAAAAATATATTCACTATTTGATCGATGCAAATAGTAAGCAATTAAATTGGGCTTAAGAAATATTCTGCCTTATAACTTCTAGTGCATATATGAGATTATGTATCCAAGAATGAAAAAATGTATATGCTTATTAGAGTTATGTGCAATTGTTTTACGCACTAAACTGATAACACTGTGATGTATAAAAAAATGAAATATTTATATCCAATTTTAAACTCCAGTATGAAGTATGTCTCAGCTATTATCATTGAAAGTTAAGAAAAAATATATATTTTAAATTTTTTAATATTACGTAAATCATGTAAAAGAATCTTATCAGATCATTATCATTATTATCAAATATTTCATCTAATTACACTTGGTTGGATTGATGGGAGAGATTATCTGATATTTTTAATCTGCCATTCGATAAAGCCCCATCATATACGTTTCACCAGCTATTACACCCCAATCTAATTTGTTACTATCATATTTTACCATTTTCGTAGTATTTCTAATACCGTATACATTAAGATGCACAATAAAAAAATGTTTAGAAATTATGTCATCTGTGATATTTTCAGTAATGCATACTTGTGATA
>CM063506.1:6966600-7004100 GCA_032207245.1 Pardosa pseudoannulata
TAACATATCTGATTTAATAATGCAACAACAAGCTTTTACTAAGCGTTTTGTATTAAATATTTGTTTGCCACATAAAATAGACTGAAACATTGTTGATTTTGTTAACTTTATAAAAGATATGTAGTGGTGTTGAAATCGTGGCCTGTAAGCCACCGATAGTAAGTATCAATGCTTTTTAAGAAGCAAAAGAAAATATTCATCAAATACTTTAAAGCTTGGAAGCCATGATCTTTTACTATTGGTAGAAATAAGCTAAATGAATCAAAATATCCCTTCTTCTTTTTGGAATTCACGATCTTAAACTGTGGTAGAAATAAGCTAAAAGGATCAAAATATCCTGTCTAATCAAAATATCCCATCTTCGGTTTGGAAGTCATGATCTTAAAATAGGGGTAGAAATAAGATAAATGAATAAAAATATCCCGTCTTCTATCAGTGTGCCCTAGAAAAGATTTAAAAAATAGACTACAGGGGTTTACGCATTCCACATTATTTTGATTTGTACATTACTAATGTTGATTTGCATTTAAATTATTGATATATTTACACTGTTGGTTCGTATATTTAAAAAAGAAAAGACATCCTAGCATAAGAAGTATTGAAATTAAAATTACTTTGATTTTTATTAAGAAAATGTGTGGTACTGAACCAAGATATATAATATATTTTATCCATATACTTTTAAAGGTTTTCTAAAATGTTACGTGTCAAAAACATTTTAACTATATGTTATCATGATGGTAAATTTTAATAAGCAGTTTTCTGTCAAGCGTCGAAATTTTATCAAATTAGGTTAAAATTCCCCCTACCCACTATATTGTCACTCGTTTTGTTTTGGAACACCTTCCGAAACTCTGCATGACTATGAAATATTATTAATATTTACCTGATAGATGAGAAAATATTGTATATAATAATTCATGATTTAATTCAATATTGAATGATAATATTGGATTTTCTTTTACGATTATAATTTTGATAAGATAATTAGTTACGTTGCATTTGTGCCCTCACTACAATTACTTATATTTTCTCACAACTTCAACTAGTTAATTGTATTTTTGAAAAATTCTTGTAAAGTAACTTTATACAGTTATTTTAAACCTCTACAGATTATAGTAAAAAAGATAATATTTGTGTAACAACAAAATTTGGGAAAACAATTTTTATTTTCTACTAAAAAGTACATATTTACCCAAGTTAATATTTACCTTCAGGTATTAATTTAATCCTTTGTAATAATATAAAATGTAAATTCAGTATAAAATATTTGTGTTACTTTTGGACTTAAAATTAACATATTTGAAATTTATGATAAATATTTAAGTTAATATTTGAGGGTATAAAGCATTATAAAAAATTGATTTTTCTTTCTATTTTTAACTTTGGTAATTATTGTATAAATTTTTAAATATAAATTAGAAATAAAATGTATATTCTTAACTCCCTTAAATCATTAATTTGCAATAAAGACTTAGAAATTAGATTTATAAGTCAATTAACAAGCACATTCACTTCAACTATTACATAATTTTTTCTTGTAAAAACCGTTTCTAATGTTATTTAATGCATGAAGTTTTATTATTAATAATTTATTATCACAAAGTACTACAACTGTCAGATTAAAGAGTTTGATTCAATGCAAGTTTTCTTGAAGGAGTGACACAGGGAAATGATATAAAATTTTAATTTCATTCATGTGTATGCAACATTTTGTTAAAAACTTTATGTGAAATAATTTTTAAAGATTTTGCAAGATTTAAAACAAAATGATTAGATTGTATATAATCATATATAAACAAAATAATTATATTTGTATATAATTATTTATATGAAATAATTATATTATTTTGTATTTATAATTATATATATACAAAAATATTACAAAATATTATATTATATTTATATGTTGTTTTAAGTTTTAAAAATGGTCAATTGTTGTAACGTGTTATTTTATGTGCAGATTTGAGTTGCATAACCTGTTATTTGTTTCAAAAATATAAATTTTAATATTGAGTTTTTTAATGTATTAGATATTAAGGTATTGTTAAAAATCTTTGTTTAAATTTTATTACCGTTGAGTTCTGCTAAATAATCTTTTCACAGAAGAAAAATAAAATTTTAATTTAAAAATAAAATTTTGTTAATAAATATTTGTTTATGATACTGCATATTTCATGTAACTTAAATTCTGCCCTAAGCCCAATATCACAGCAGATACATTGTATCAAAAAATTTCAATTTCTTCAAATTTATTAAATATTCTCTTATTTCAGGTAGGTGTCAGGTAGAACTAAAAGAAGTGAAAATCGAACCTTCACAGATAATCATTGTTCCGTCAGTTTCTTTCGGACGTGACTCGAATATGGGTATAGTTATTCACCTGACTACCTTTTCTTTTTCATCTGTTAGTAATCAGGTAAAATCTATAACTTGAGGAATTTCTTAAACTTCAGAAATAAACACATATCTATTTCCTTTAGTTTATTGCTATGATTTTGAGAATAATTTAAATAGGTTATTGACAGTGACACTCAATACTTTTTCTGAAGTTAACACACTACACGAATGTGGATGCGGTATATTTTAAGATTTAAACAGATTGTGAGTTTACAACAATATTATATTCTTATAACTTATTGCAGGATTATTCACATAATACGCATGTCACTGCTGTGTAATTTAAAATTTAAACCGAATGTGAGTATACGTCAATATTAAATTCCTTTAACTAAATGATTAGTATTGCAGTGTTATTTACATAACACGCATGTTCCTGCTGGGTAATTTAAGATTTAAACAGAATGTATGTGTACGTCAATATTATATACTTTTAACTAAAAGCATAGTATCGCAGGATTATTCACATAACACGCATGTCGCTGAGGTGTAATTTAACATTTAAACAGAATGTGAGTATACGCCAATATTATATTCTTTTAACTAAATGCATAGTATTGCAGGGTTATTCACATAAGATGCATGTTGCTGCGGGATATTTTAAGATTTAAACAGATTGTGAGTATACGGCAATATTATATTCCTTTAAATAAATGCATAGTATTTCAGAATTATCACATAACACACATATTGCTTAGGGGTAATTTAAGATTTTAATAGAATGTGAGTATACGTCAATATTAAATTCCTTTAACTAAATGCTTAGTATTGCAGTGTTATTTACATAAAATGCATTTTGCTGTAATTTAAAAATTAAAAAGTATGTGAGTATATGCCAATATTATATTACTTTAATTAAATGGAAATATGATCATGAGTATTGCAGGATAATTTGTTTTTAAGGTAATATTATCCTGAATTTATAAAGAATGTGAATATCAAGACATTCTAAACATTGCTTTATTTCTAATGATTACTAATATCACGTACATTATTGTAATATCTAGGTAAAATATTGTGTAAATATAACAGAATATTAATAATTTATGTATACTTTTATATTATTGCATAAGTCTTGTTACAATGTTAGTAGTGATTTATCTTTTGCATTATTTTTATTATTTCTATATTAGTTACGAGAAAAGCTAATCAGTTATGAAATTTAAAAGCATAAATTTTGAAATGTTCTTTAAAAGTCCAGGTAAAATAAATTAATATGCATTACAATTACTATATATTAATTTAAGTATCCCTTAAATTGTGGATATTTTCAGTGCTTTTGTTGAAGGTTACATATACACCGCATGTTGTTCCTTAGTAATACTAATATATAAACAGAATGTGAATACACTTGAATATTATATTACTTTAAATGTATCGTACTGCAGAATAGGTTTTTAGGGTAATATAATCACATATCTATAAAATTGACGAATAAAGACATTCTAATGGTTACTTAATTTCTAAAGATTACTTTTATCACACAATTTATTACTCTATTTAGGTGCTAGATAATTTAAATACAAGGGAATATTTATATTATTTAAATTTAATTATTGTTTTTATGATATTTTAGAAGTATTGTATGAAGGCTCGTGAAATGAAAGAGAAATAGTATGAAATGGACTTATTAATTTTTGTTTTTATTAGGTATTTTATTATATATTTTACGATTTATTATTATATTTTTCCTCGTAACTATTATTTACATATTAGTTAGGAGAATAGATAAGTTAAGCAATTGAATGATATCAATTTTGAGGTATTTTTAAAAGTGGAGGTAAAATAATTGTAATTAAAAAGCGATGCTTATTAATTAATATAATAATAACTTTAAGTAATAACTTTAAGTAAAAACTTTAAGTAATAACTTTAGTATTTCGAAAATCGATATTTTGGGGAAACTAAACTTGATAATGGATTGTAAATTGTAAAATTGTTTAAATAAAAAAAAGGAAAAATGAAATTTATTCTCATTATATCACATGTTTGACATAATATGTATTTCTTGCTACTTTTAATACGGTAAAATTTGGAATATATAAGAAATATTACTGAAAAATATCTAAAATTAATATAAAATAACTTATAGAACTAAATTTTATGAACTATTATTTCTGAAAGAAGGTGATATTTTATTTTTAAAAGAAATTTTTCATGTGTCTGAAGGATGAAAAATTGGTTTCTTATACAATTCTAAATCTTTGATATTACTGCAATAAACTTATAGGCAAGCTATCAAAGAAGTTTTATTGCACGATAAACTCGAAAATTCAATTTCCAAATTCTTAGAATTTACTTATAATTATGTTATTCGGTGTCAGGTAGTGTTGAAAGATATGAAAACTGAAACCTCAAAAATAATCATTGTTCCGTCAATTTCTTTTGTATGTAATTTGAATATTTGTATAGTTATTCTCTTTGACTAAGTTTACTTTATGAATTTTAGTCTCCGGTAAAATTTTGAACTTGCATGCATTCATAAACTTTAGTAAAACAGAGCTGTTTCAATTAATTTAACCCTTTAAAGGTCACCTACATGAATTCTTTGTAATTTAATGAACTTAGTTTATAAATAATATATATGAACCTTAAACCTACAAAATGTATTAAAAGATTTCTTTGCTTTGGAGTGCTACGGTCTACTTTTTGCAACACGAAGGCTAATGAGACCGAGACCTACAGCTTAAAGCCGATTCCGAACGATTACTAACATTCATGTCACAGTGGGATTCGAACCAACGAACTCCGGTACCGAAAGCCAGCACCCTAACCATTCGGCCATCATTCGGCAAGGTTTTCTTTGCAATCCTTAAAGGAGTTTGTGTTAGAGGATACCATAGGAGGAATTGAGGGGGGTGAACTAATTTATAGAACTGAATTTTTTTAACTTTTATTTCTGAAAGAAGGTAATATTTTATTTTTAAAACAAATTTTTCATCTGTCTCAAAGATAAAAATTCATTTCTTATACAATGCTAAATCTTTGATATTGTTGCAATAAACTTCTAGGCAAGCTATCAAAGAAGCTTTATTTATTGCACAATACACTCGAAAATTCAATTTCCAAATTCTTCGAATTTACTTATAATTATGTTATTAGGTGTCAGATAGTGTTAAAAGATATGAAAACTGAAGCCTCAAAAGTAATCATTGTTCCCTCAATTTTTTTTTGTACGTAATTCGAATATTTGTATAATTATTCTCATTGATTGCGTTTACATTATGATTTTTAGTCTCCGGTAAAATTTTCAATTTGCATGCATACATAAACTTTAGTAAAACAGAGCTGTTTCCATTAATTTAACCCTTTAAATGTCACCTACTTGAATTCTTTGGAATTTAATGAAATTAGTTTATAAATAATATCTATAAACAACCTTAAAATTGCAAAATGTATTAAAGGTTTTATTTGCAATCCTTAAAGGAGTTTGCCTTAGAGGATACCATAGGAGGAATTGAGGGGAGTTAACTGACTGATAAACCCATTCCCATGTACAGCGTGGACATAATACTTTTTAAGATTTTTATTATCCCCTATATAATAATAGCCTAAGTTGTCTGTCTGCGAATTTTTGAAGTGGTTGTACTTGGAATTTATACAGGCATCCATATTGGATTTTTCATGAGTTAGGGTTAGCAAAACTGAAAGCGAGTTCGAAATCCACCCCATTCCCCTTTTCGAGCGTTTAATGCTATTATTTCAAGCCTTATCCTTGCTCTTATTCTATACAAAATTCATTCTTGATTGGATGGCAAAGGCGGAGAGTAATATTTAAATTTCTGGACTGCTTCTACTTGAATCTTCATATACTCTAATTAGTTCGCTCACAACGTGCAGCTGTTGTACGTTTGGTTGAATATCCGCCCAATTGATCGTCGTACTTCTCGGGTTGACGGTTCTATCACCAAAGCAGCCAATTTTTTTAAGTCTAATAAATTTAATATTTTCTGCTTTGTGTTTTAAATTCTTATTCCGAAAGTCGTTTTATTATTTTTAAAATAAATTTTTACTATTTTTCAACCTTTTATAATTTTTATTATTTTTATTTCAATAAATTCACGTATTTCTTTATGGATGTCCCTGGCCACATAAACATTTCATGTCGTATATCCTTAAACTTTCTTCTCGTAATGTAGTAGGTCCCGGTGTCATTAGTCCTCGTGTTGCAAAACATAGACCGTAGCACTCCAAAACCAAAACCAAAACAAATCCCTCGTAATGTAATAATAGCCTATGTTATCTCTCCGTTTGTCCTCGAAGTTATGAAGCTGTTAGACCTAGAATGGATAGAGCATCCATATTGGATTTTTGATGAGTTAGGGTTTGCAAAACTGAAAGCGAGTAAAGTTTATCTTTTCCTAAACTATAGATCCGATTCTGAAGGAAACTGATATGAATATGATTCGTATCACAGCGAAAAATACTATCCTCTTTAAAACGTTCGAAATCCTCCCCGTCCCCTTTTCGAGCGTTTAATGCCATTATATCAAGCCCCATTTTAAGAGCAGAACATTAAATTTATCAATTTATCCCATAATAAATATATAAAAATAACAATTTTTTCTAGCATTATGACTTCATTAATTTAACCATTTAATAATTTCTTATTTTAAATTATTTAAATGTTTTCTGCATTATTTCCATACGTTTTATCACTAAACTTAGATATTACATAAATAATTTTCTTTTTTATTTGACTTAAATAATAGATTAAGTACATATGTGATAATTTTAATCGATCATTTTTGTTGAAAGGTAATTCTCAGAAAAAAAAAATTACCTGCCTTATAGGGTTCTTTACAATTCTGGAAAATTAAAAATTTTCCTGATCCCGTCATATGACGGGCTATATGCTAGTATTGGAAGAACAATAAATAAGTGTTCATCAAAAAAGTAAAATAAATAAATAGTTTAACAATTTATAAGTGTTATTTGGATACACATTTTTGCTTGGGTTCGTAAGTGAAAAACAATTCCTTTACTAAATTTATAGGTACATCAAGTATAAATACATATATTTAAAAAGAAATTAAATGTAGTACTGTCATTTATTGTAAGTAAATGTCAAAAACATAAAAAATCAGAAAAAAGTTTATATATATCTAAAAATTAGAGAAAAATGTTTAACAGGAGGTTTTGCTGCGACACCACTGTCAGCTAAAGGGTTAATGCTATGATTTGGGAAATATTTTAAAAAGGATATTGCAAACATATTCAACGTTTTTTTAAGGTTACATATATTATGCTTGCTGCTGCATGGTAATACTAAAATTAAAACAAAATGTGAGTATGCATCAAATAACATTACTTTATAAAATTCATATTATTTCAGGATTAGTTCAAGTATTTTAAGGTAGAACGATCACACATTTAGAAAGACTAGGTATATCAAAACTTTATAATGTTTACTTAATTTCTAAAAGTTAATTTTATCAAGAAATTTATTATTATATTTAGATTAAAAATGCTGTAAATAAAATATTATATTATTTAAATTTAAAGTATATTTTTAAATATTGCAGAAATTTCACATCAGTGTTTTTAGTAATGAAATCGATTTATTAATTACAATTTTTTTAGATATTTTATTATATATTTTTTACCAATTTAATATTAATTATTTCTTACCATCGTAACTAATATATCTTGTAACTAATATAGAAATATTAGTTACAAAAATAAATACCACAATCAATTAAAGGATTAAATAATTTTTTGATGTACAGTTAAAATAATTGCAATTAATGCACATTAGTTTTATTATTTGAGAAATCTACGATACTTTTGTGTTTATAAAAGTGATAATGAATGAAAATCATGGGATCGTTTTAAAAAACAGAAAAGCAAATTTTACAATAAACTTTAAATAATTTATTTTACATAATTTTTATTTCAAAATTATTATTAATAGTACAACACTCTTAGGCTATTTATGAAATAAAACCAAAAGGCGTTCATTTAAATATCCTGTAGAACTGAAATTTATGAATAGTTCTTTCTAAAGAAGGGCAAAATTTTATTTTTAAAAGATTCTTTTGTCTCAATGTTAAAAATTGATGTTCTATATTATAATAAATCTCTTACATAATTTCGATACTACAGTAAGCAAGTTATCAAGAAATATAATGCATAAAAAACTAAACAATTTTCCTATTCTTCAAATTTACTTATTATTCTTTTATACTGTGTCAGGTAGTGCTAAAAGAAGTGAAAACTGAACCCTCACAGATAATCATTTTTCCGTCTGTTTCTTTAGTACGTGACTAGAATATGGGGTATAGTTATTCAACTTGACTACGTTTTCTTTTTGCTCCGTTATACTCTGGTAAAAGCTTTAACTTGTCGTGATTCATAAACTTAAGAAGCACATAGTAGTGTTCTGCATTTTATTGCTGGTATTTTGGGAATATTTTGAACAGGCTATTACCTTCATTAAATATAAAGCATCCATTACGTTTACTGAAGGTTGTTTTTATCACGCATATCTCATCGTAATTTTAAGAAGTCAAATAGAATGCAAATATATACAGATATTTATTTTATCTTAAGTAAATTAACGTGTTTTAAACTATTTGAAATTTTAGTGCTTACTAGAAATAACATAAGCAGGCATTTCCAAGAATTACTTATGCCCTAAAATTCTAAATGTTTTTCTTTTTTACGGTTATGTATAATACTCATGTAACGAAGTGGTTATACGTAATTTGAAACGGAATTTAAATATATTTAACTGTGTAAAAGTATATATATATATATATATTATATATATATATATATATGTATATATATATATATATATATATATATATATATATATATATATATATATATATATATATATATATATATATATATATGTATGTATATATATATATATATATATATATATATATATATATATATATATATATATATATATATATATATATATGTATATATATATATATATATATATATATATATATATATATATATATATATATATATATATATATATATATATATATATATATATATATATATATATATATATATATATATTCGTTTTAATCAATATTAAGTAAAACGAATAGAGACATCCTCATACAAATGTGCAAGTTTTAGTAAATTTCATTTAAATAACATTTATTTATTCGTCAGGAATCTGAATTCATCAGGCAACATTTTTGGTACATTATTTGTAGCTATTTAAAGTCACGTCACACGTCTGGTAAACATTTCCGGTACACATTTTTTTAATAAAGTGGGAATGAAAATTACAGTAATTAATATAATAATATTTTTTTCAATTTTTGTAATGTTTTACTCTATCTCCCTTTGTCTGTATGCTTACACATGATTATATAACACCTGTGTGTATGTGACGATTAAATAAGACATAATAATTTGAAAGGGAAATAGAATAAATATATATACTTAAAATGTTATCAATTACAGTGATATAACGAATAATATATTTAAAATATTGTATTAAAATTTTCGCTTTACTAAATGAAACATGGGTCACAGAAAAAAAATAGAATTCTTAATATAACACCGAGATTTTAAAGATAGTGACCTAATTTCAGTAATATCTAAATTGCTGTGCCTGTAAAGAAAAAAGTCTCTAAAGGTTTTTTTTAATTTGAAGGCAGAAAACAGCTATCGTTGGAAGTGGAAAGGATGGGGGGTGAAAAATAGGGGAATTGCAAACCACTTAGTCTAATGGATAATTCTAAAGACATAAATGTCAGAAATTACATGTAAAATTCCCAAATCTCTTATGTATGAAAGGTGAAGTGTCAAGAAAAATCTAAAAATGCAGGTTTGAGGCGTCTTATTTCCATGATGCTTCATTTAAATAA
This sequence comes from Pardosa pseudoannulata, assembly GCA_032207245.1. Classification (NCBI taxonomy): domain Eukaryota; kingdom Metazoa; phylum Arthropoda; class Arachnida; order Araneae; family Lycosidae; genus Pardosa; species Pardosa pseudoannulata. The sequence goes on from CM063506.1 coordinate 6,976,848, forward strand.
GTGGTCTATCGAAAATATTAAATTAATCTTGATCCAGGAAAAATAATTTCATGGCAGTTCTGATTAAAGGTCTATCGAGATTTTAAGAAAACATGTGTGGTTAAATTTGGTAATGTGATTTTATAACATTTCTATTGTAGCTAAACACAATTTGAAAGCAAATGGAGAAGAAATCCTAATGTTGATATTTGTATTGCAAATTACAATACCGCATCTATACTTTTAGAAAATTATTTTTTAAAATAAAATTTTCCAAATACTCTTTTTGTTAAGGGAGCTTTGGACACTTATCACCAAAAGAATCACATTCTTGTATTTTTAATCTTAATACTACAGAGTTTTATAAAACAAGTAAAGAATTCAAAATTCTGCTATCATAATTACATATAAGCATACTTCAGTATTTCTTATAATGTTAGTACACACTAATTCCTATTAACATGTGGCATGTTGGTATACTTCATCGCCAACTTACGCGTGCAGGGGGCGTTTTTTTGTGAATCGCGCGAAAGTTTAGTTATTCAGAAAAATCGCAGTAAATCGAAAACTACTTTCTTTTTATGAATGAAACTTTTTTTTTATTTTACACTTTAATATATACTGTATGATTATTTATAAAAAACAATATTTTTATGAAATCACAAAAATAAACGATTTTTAAAATTAAGTCTGATAATCTGTCAGCTCATATTTCTTCATCACTATCTTTGTCGCAACGGCTCATTTTATCAATTATATATTCAACAATAAAAAACCAAGCTTCAAATTGACAAAATACGAATTGTATGTTCTGTAGCTAGGAATTTGATTGAAGACGAAATAACGCAACAAAAGACCGAGTAACGCGAAAATTCTAACTTGTCTAAAGAAGAAATTCAAAGCGTTGCATAGCAACGCAAACAACAGCCATATAATGCCACGCATACATATAATTATACATATTTAGTAGATTTGTGGTGGTTAGCGGGTATCCACCACAACTAAATACGTATTTTTACGTTACCCGCGATCAAGTGACAGACTGCAAAAAACATAAAAATACGTTGCCCTCACGCGAAGTGTTAAAGGGCTAAATGTTCTTGAAAATTATTCTCATATAAATTATTATCTTTGCTTAGCAACTTTATTTTAATGAAAGTAAATTTGATTGTTGAGTTCATTAATTATACAATCATTATACATTAATATTGTTAGGATAACTTTCATACGAACTTAAAATACAGTAAAATATAACTGGTAATTTTGAAGGTAACAAAGAAGTAACTAATAGATCCCGAAAAAATTACTCTCATATTTTTAATAGCGTTAGAATTTTATTGTTAAGAAAATATTGTTAGAATACCGTTCTTAGTACCTTTAAATAGAGTAAAATGTAACAAATGATTAAACGGAATATATTTATTTAAAAAACGATCACAGGAATATTTATGTTTATTTATCTCAAAATAAATTCTAATATAATTATTTTTTAAATGTAACAAATGATATCTATTGAGGTAAAAAATTGAGTCCTGAAAACATATTTCGAAAAAAATCCCACTTTTGTCTTTAATATGAGTACACCAGAATTTTATAAATAATGTAAATCATACCAATTTGTTCTATGATAATTACGTATCCGACTGCTTCATTTTTATTGTTTTTTATTCTTAGTGTACACCAATCCCACTTCAAGGATTTTAATGTCTTTAAAAAATGTAAAAAAAAAAACATATCTAAATGTTCTCTTTTATAAACAGCTGTATTTAAAATAAAAGTAAATTTAAATGTTTATTAAATTAATTTTTTGCTTATTTTACATTAATATTGATAGAGTAATCTTTATAGGACCTTAAAATAGTATAAAACTTAACGAAATGTTGGTATTTCTTAAAAGATGATAACTGGAATCTTTAAGTCCATTTATCCAATAGTATTATTTTCAAGATTTGCAGAATCAAAGTTGATATACCACATATTATACTTGAGAAAAGCGAATAAAATTTTGTACAAATATTTTTAGTATATATTGTCTCATTTGTCTACTTTTCTTTTTAATTCAAAGTTCGTGTTGCCAAAAAAAAAATAAATAAAACGTAGCACTCCGAAACCAAAACCAAAAGTAAATGTTTTTTAAATATTGCTCACAAGAAACAAATTATCTTAAATACTTATTTCTTATTGAATTGTGAATTAATAAAAAGAGTTTACAAAATATATTTTAATCTCGAAAAAGATAACTTAGTATCATTTCTCAAGATAAAAGTGAAAAAAAATATGAAAAAAAAAATAAAGTAGTTGCTCGTTTATGAATTATATTAAATTTAAATTGCATTTAAGTTTTAAAGTATTTATTTTTTCAAAACTGAGGTTTTAAAATTAGTGAATAAGTTTTTATATGTATAAATAAATAGAAGCATATATCTTGGAGAAATATTTCCTTTCCAAATAATAATAATTAAAATAAATTATGTCCCACATTCCTTGAAATGCAAAACATAAGAATTGCATTTGATTTTAAGTATTCTTGACTTCATTCAACATAATATCTTACAATATTCCAGTAAAACTATATCACTTGATAATTTTTGAAAATATTTTTCTGTATGCAACACAAACTCTCAATTTTTATACAAACTATAAAACTGAATTAAGAAGACTCCACAACGTTTATACTCATGTCTGTGAGTTCACAAGTACAAACATATGTACTATATATAGATACATGTATATATATATATATATATATATATATATATAAATATATATATATATATATATATATATATATATATATATATATATATATATATATATATATATATATATATATATGTATGTGTGTGTGTTTATTTATTTATTTATTTATGTTTATATATATTACAGTCAAATTTGGAAATGCAGGCATGTTATATAATCTCTAGCATTTTATAGAATACCAAACTGTGTTAAGCAATGTATGAAATATCCAATCTTTTTACTATCCCTAACAACACAATTGGACACAATTGGTGTTCAATTGGACATTTAGTTGACATTCAGGACGCCATTTGGGCGGAGTCTGTATTCTTTAAAAATAAAAGGATGTTCATAGAGACGTATGTAATTTTAGAATATGTTACCTAGCAGTATAGTATTTTTTTCTAGACATTCGTTTGACAACCAGGATGCCATCTGGTCATGAAGAAACATTTTAGATGTCCAAGTAAACAGCTAGGATATTAGAATAGGCAAAATGTATAATGTATTAGATGTTCATATGTATTTTTATAAAAATAGACAGGCACTCTCCATCTCTCTTTCGAATCTCCATTTCTAGGAATATACTAGACGAGGTTCACGAGTTCATTTACTTTCAGAAAATCAAAAACAAACATAGGAGACCTGTATAAGTCCTCAAGGGACAACCCCAGGCACTGAAGGATATGTGTCGGTGATGCTGGTTTATTTTGACATTTAGGACAATTCTAGTGCATTTTTGAGACCTCTCCTTAAAGTATGTCTTTTCAGGTGTTCAATGAGGAATCAGGAAAATGTTGTCTGAACATATCTATCGCAATCAATAGCAAAGGATCCTCCAGTACAATCTGCTTGATACTAGGGAGGATTCGGAGTAACGAAACAAATCTGTCTGTTAGCTTGTTTTCTAATGGAATACAGTTCAAGATATGTCAGTGAATTGGCAACCTATAATGGTTCTTCAGAACACCTCCTGCACCAGAACGTCTGCCATTTCAATCCCCCATCACTTTACAGAGTGACGAGACCTGCTTAGTTTGCCAAGAATTGCAATTCCAGCCCTATTACCAATCCAGTTTGAAAGATATTGGAGGGCACTACGACTGTCAGTCAAAATCCATACAGCCCTAAGATCTGTAAAGGACAAAACAGCACTTAGCCCCTCTTCGATGGCTATAAGCTCACTCTTGAAAACCAAACTGAAGTCGGGATTTCATTTCTTTATCTTGACAATTTCATTTCTATATAATACATATTAATTTTATAAAATACCTGTATTTTACATTGTATAGAAAAATTTAAGAGCTATAACAATTATTAAATACATTTTAGTACATTGCTCTCGAAATATGGAGGACGTGTATATTCCAATCAGATGATGAGATGTATGAAGGAGGGAGACAAAAAGTAATCATAATGTCAAAAGGACAGAGAGACATGAAAATATAGATCACTAAGATAGATTTGCACTTTAGATAATGACCTATTTTCAAAATACTTGAAGTGATTCCTAAAATAACATATATTGAAAACTGTTTACAGAATTATTGGTTGGAACACACATAAAGTAATGATTTTATAATAGTTGAGTTGAAAACGTTTGTATGAAAGAAAATTTTAAAACGTCAGGCATGACTTTTAAGACTATATACCAGTGTCAACGTGATGGACATCCTTTAAAAATGTTTACAGTAGATATTTACGAGAAATAGCTTTTTTGCACCTTTAGTGTATATCTGAAACAGACTTCGTCATATTATAAGAAATTACTTAAATGTGAACTGAAATATATTTAGAAATGTATGAACGTCATTAAATAATTTTCTTCAAAACGTATTACTCCATGCGAACTTATTACTTCCTGGATCAAAGTATATTCAAAATGACAGAATATTACTAAGTGCAAGAAATATTGCATCCCTATAAAGTCTATCTAAGGGTATATTTCATAACAACTCACATTTTTTCAATCGAAAGGTCATTTTATTACCTTATAATTGAATTATTTCACTTTGGAATTATTTCAATATTTATTTAAAGGGGATAGTGGATCTTACAGAGTTTTTTTTTTATAAATACAGTAGAACCTCAGTTATCCAAACTTAGATCAACCGAGGTTTTTATTAACCTTGAATTTTTTTTTTCTGAATATGTATTAGTATTCCAATTGGTAATGAATTTGCAGATCAAAAATGTGTTTTAAAGTACAGATCTGAGGGGGAAAGTATATAACTAGAGCGGTAAAATAAAATTATTCCATTTCTTAGTAGATAGCCCGTCATAGATTGGATCAGTAATATTTTTAATTTTCCAGAATTGTAAAGTACCCTCTGGGGCAGGTAAAAAATGATTTCTTTTTTGGCTGAGAATTATCTTACAACAAAATATAACCGATGGTTAACTTTAAAATTATCCCATATGAACCTAATCTAATATTTAAGCCAAATATAAAAGAAAATTATTTACGTAATATTTTTTTTTATTTCTAATGGCAAGGCAGCTTACAGTTATAAAAATAACAATTGTGGAGCAACTGTACAAGTAACAAAAGTAACATTGACCGAAGTCATTGCCTCAGGCGTTCTCTGGGTGTCCAATACAGGATAGTCTCGGAGTCGGAAGAACCAGTAAGTGCCCCGCATCGTCCTCTCTGGACCTCTCTGGAAGGATTGGCAACAGTACTTCCTGGGCCTAGCCCTCTAGTACTGGTTTTGCTAGTATTGGCAGTGCATAGACCTATGAGTAATTAGTTGGCAATAATATTAAAACTGAAATCTAAGCTTGGGGAGGGAACGCGTGAGAAAATGCTTGAGTTTAGACTATGAATTAATAGAAAAAGTACATACATTTAGGTGACCCGCATCGAGGCAGATAACCTCTATTTAAAGGTTCTCCAAGGTCACATAAAGAACAAAGAGGGGAGTCAAAAATGCCAATTCTATGGAGATGTTCACATAGGCAGTCATGTCCTGTCACTCACCGAAACAACGCCACTGCCTCACATCAAGGACGATCGGGAATTTTGGCGAGGTCCTCGGCACTCCAGATCTTCAGTTTAACACGATCTTGCATTTGGGATTCGAATTTCATATTCAAAGCTTGTTTCCAAAAGAGCTTTTTGGAGTGAAAAGACAGTCCAAAAGCATTTGTTAGCTGTGCCTTTGTTGCACCTTTACGTGCGAGAAGATCAGCCTGGTCATTCCCATAAATGCCGCAGTGTCCGGGAATCCATTGTAACTTGATATATTTGTCTTTTCGACTATTACAACGCATCAATGCTCAGCATTATAGGAACTCAGCAGAGATAGGAGCTTCGGCGGAGACAATAGCCTGTATGGCTGCCTGCGAGTCCGAGAGTAGGACAACCTTTTGGAATTTTTGAAGACAGTCCAGAAGTTTCTAAAATGCGATATGGATGGCCCGTAATGTATAAGATCAGTGATAAAACGTATGAAAATAATCCAGACACTATTTAAATACATTAAAATAATAAATGATTAAATGAGATGGTTAAAGAAAAGACGTCACAATGCCAGAAAAAATATTATTTTTACCTATTTATTATGTGAGAAATTGATAAATTTAATCGACTGCTTTTAACAGAGGAAAATAGGGCTTGAAATAATGGCATTAAAAACTCGAAAAGGTTGTAGAGGTGGATTTCGAACGTTTTAAAGACGACAGTATATTTCGCTGTGATATGAAGCATATTTATACCAGTATTTTTTAGAATCGGATTGTTAGTTTAGGAGAAGATAAACTTTCCAAGCTTTGTATTTTACATACCCTAACTCATCAACAATCCAATATGGATGTCTCTATCAATTCCAGGTCCAACCGCTTCATAAATTCAGAGACAGATGGACAGATAACTTAGGATATTATTATATAGGATATTAGCATTACAAGCTAATTAGAACCATTATGATTTATAATTGTGATTTTTAACTTTAAAATTAAAACAAATAATAACGGGGTATGTACAAGACATGCACACTTTTGATATTATAGTCCGTGCTGGAGACTCTTGCAGTTAACTTCCAAGAAACATTGCATACCAAGAAGTTCTGATAAAATAATACTTTTGTTGTGAATCGAAGTAAAATGTTGATGCCGGCAGTCGGTGTTGGGTATGACGTCAGTCTGCAAACTGACTAATAAAATCAGAAATTCTTGTGATTTCGATGATGAAGGATGTATTTGTTTTTCGTGTATTGAACTGTGGAGTTTAAGGTGGAATAAATATATGTTCTATGTCAAGCTTCTAGTCTTTTTTTGGCCAAAGTCATTCCGCATTTGGTAGATGCATCCCATGAATCAGAATAATTTATTTCTACGTTAGATTGTGTTTCGAACAACTTTATTTCCAGGGACAGTATGGATCCATCAGGTGACCTTTCGAGTGATAGAAGATGGTAACTAATATATTTGGAGCAAAAAGTGGTGTGACAAATTTTCTCTTCCTCAAGGCTTGATCGGACAGCGAGTTAAAAATTCTGGACAAACTTGTTAAAGTATTTCACAAAATAAAACTATAAATAATATTGAACGTGAAGAAAATATATATCTAGATGTGTCACTAAGTAAAATATAACTATGCAGCAAAAATAAAAGTAATTGTTTGAAAATATATTTAATAACTATTTTCGAATTAACTTTATAAAATATTTCGTATTTTAATCTCAATTTTATGCAGATTTTCATGTAGTATGAAGTACGACATATAATATGTTTTTTAATCTATATTTTTAAATACTTTTATATAATAAGTTAAATAATTTTAGAAATGACATTTCTTCCATTTCTACCCTTAGGGTGACCACTAGTTTTAGTAGGACAAGATTCGAAACAAACAGTGGATATTTTTATTTTTCTATGAATAGTAAAATATAGCTAAGATAATTATAAAATAATGTTTTCTGGTTTGTATAAGTATGTTAGCAACATAGTCATTAATACAAAATGGAATGCAATTCTTACTATAATAAAAATTTTTTACGTTTATTTCGAAAATAACTGTTTTCATACTTTATTCATGTTAGAAAAATCTAAAAGCCCTTCAAACTGTTATACCCATTTGACATTTATGAACTATTAAATTTATATTGTGTAGAATAATGGGTATTTTAAATTGCTTTGTGAAAAGCAAATTTGACAATTTGGTACTTAAGAAAAATATTATAGAGATTTGCATGACAAAGTTCACTTCCACTGTTATTAATATTTCTTGATATTTTTTATAAAAGAATGGGGAAACTATTAAGTTCTATCTTAGTGCTAGCTATAATAAAACTAGTTATGATAAAACTAGTCATGGTTTTCATAAATTAGTTTCAGACACCCCTATTATTCTTACTAATACACACACGCGCACAAGTATTTTTACTTATAAAGCATTATTTATACTTAAAATGTTTTATCATTTTCTGTTCTGGCTAATAATATTTAATGAATTACTGTAAATAATTTTTAATGAATTACTGTAAATAATTTTTAATGAATTACTGTAAATAATTTTTAATGAACTACTGTAAATAATTTTTAATGAATTATTGTACCATACATTTTCAAAATAAATAAAATTTAACCTATACTTATTGAACTTATAATATATTTACTCATGTCCAATAGCTTTTTTGGATTAATGAGCCAGCCAATTAACTGAAATACACTTATAAAAGGATGAAAGCTTAGAAAAAGTTGAAATAATTAAAACTTTTGAAAAGTTAGTTTAATAAAGATTAAAACTGAAAGTTTGGGCCTCATTATGAATAATAAAGGATTATCTGATTTTAGTCTTGTGGGGTTTTGCATGATATTTAGAGGTAGCACTTTTATAGTAGCGTAGAGTTTTATTTTTGAATATTTTATATTTTCTACTTAATATTATGGTGAAAAATAATTTTCCGTTATAAAGAGTGTAGTATAACGTGTAAAGTATATTAAAATTCATAGCATTTTTAAAGTTAATAAAAATAAAGTTAAAGTTTATAGTTTTAACTAGAAAAACTAATTGTGTATATTTTTGCTGAATATTAACAGATGATTTGTATGAACAACAGTTCTTATCGATTCTAAATGATGACAGAATAAGTAGGATGAGCTCATCGTTGCCGGAGTTCATTGGTTCGAATCACATTGCTGGCATATGTGGTTGTAGCGATTTGGAATTGGAGCTAATCAATAGGTTCTGATTGTAACACATCTAACTAATAATTGTATATATCTATTTTTATTACCTCCATGTGCTATTGATTGTATGTTTTGTTACTATGACTGTTGATGTGTTGACCATGAGGATGATGGAGTGGTTAGTACGTATGAGTGGCTAGAGTGTCATGCTGTAATTCATAATTACAACTTTACTTTAATCAATATAAAGGATATCCAAGGAACTCTGTGTTCATGTTTGCAGAATGTAAACACAACATTTTTTCCTTGGATATCTTTATTTATCTTGATTAAAGTAAAGTTGTAATTATGATTTACACCTTGGCACTCTAGCTACCCATACGCACTAAACGCTACAACATCCACATGGTCAACACATCAACAGTCATAGTTACAAAACATATAAGTAATTTCACATGGAGGTACTAACAATAGATATATACAATTATTAGTTAGATATGTTACACTGATATCAAACACCAAAGAATCCAATCACGTGTACTAACTTTAGGCATAGCAGGTAAGCATAATATCTATGAAATGCACCATATTTTACTTAAATACGTACTCTTCATTTGTTAATCTTGTTATATCCCCACACCTTGGTTATTAAAAGACACTATCGATTCAGAATCATGATTTTTACGAAGCATTTAGTTGTAAGTGAACATTATCTGTCATTTAAGTTGGAATAAAATATATCTATACTATGTTTAATTGACTTTAATAATGAATTAGTTACTACAATATTATATGGAAGTGAAACGTTAATTAAATTTGTGAACCAATTAGGATGTTTATATTTTTAAGACATTTTTAAATTATTTAGGTTTTATAGAATAATATGAGTAATCAGGGATTTTTAAATATGTGTATAAAAAAGACATCCACCCTTCCTGTAAAACAGGAACTATGCATAAGCCACGTTTTAACGGAGATAGGACTAATTCATCATTTTTTAAATGTTGAACGATGACAGATTCATGATTTCATGATTCTGAAAAAAAAAGCTTTACATAAGCTTTTATATTGTTATTCCACAACATGAATATTTTATTTTGTGGTCAAATTCACTCTGTACCATTTCTTTACTGTCAGAAGGTACATGTTGGGCACAATGAATATCTTAAGAGAACATTCGTACTGATTAAGAAAGTTATCCTAAATGGGGCAGGTTGAGTAAGTGTAGAAAAAATCAAAGACTGCATTGCTAAAAGTAATCGATTATTACAAAAAAATATAAACAGATTATTAAGGATAATACTTTTAATAATATATAGAAGAAACATTTTTATTATTTACTTTACATATTTGATTATGATTATAGTGCATCCTATTATTTTCAGTACAAATCTGTATAACCTTTATTCAAATCAAAGCTTTTAAAATATACCCCAAATTTCATTTACTTTGTACGGTTTTTAACAGAATTTTCTAAGAAAAACTAAGTTTATATTTATTAGATATACTTGCATTCAAAACACTAACTCTTTATAAGATGGGAGGTGTTAGATACTAAATAGAACAATAGTTTATAATAATTCAGTTTGTGGTGCTTGTTATTGTATTTTTATGGCCTCCTGTTTTATACATTTAATCAAAATCAAACTTTAGTCAAATTCTGAAAATAAAATGATACGAGTGTTTAACAGCCTTTATAAAACAATCGGTTGGGTGAAAAAATACAAGGTGTTTTGGTGTAAAATCTGTATACTTTTATGTTTATGTGCATAAAGACATTTTGATATTCATTTTTTTTTCATGTATTCGTAAGCGTTATCGTTAGTGATCAGTTTTCTATGTTCATGGCAGATTTGTTGCCCAGCAAGACACTCACCAGTAAAAGATAAAACTCCACAAATAAAATTTTAGAACAGCTTAATGAAGCACAGCTTAATAAATTCACATCTGCCCATCATCCAGCGAAGCATCAACTTTCGAACACAACACTTATCGATTGCAATAAATTCTAAAGTCCCCTCCACATTATGGTCCACTTCCATCCATTATCGCCGTCTGGAGGGGGTATGGCTTATCGTGGTCGATGGTGGCAGACGATAAAATAGCCTTGTAGGACGATGGCTTCTGAAGAGGTTTTTCTCCAAAGATCAAAGGAATTATATGCGTAAATAATGTGCGCAGTAGACCCTATAGACGATTCCATGCGATCGGCTCATTTAGTGGCCCAGCGTGTGGGTGCAAAACTTGAACCGTCGTTCAAGATCACCATCAGGAAGTGGTGAACAATTGGCCATAGTGTGGAGGCCACATAAGTAGAAGTAGTAGTTCTTTTTAGCTTAGTAGAAGTAGTAATTCTTTATAGCGTAATGAGTTGATTTGATTTGTATTTGGAGTGCTATGGTATACTTTTTTACAACAGGAGGGTTAATGAGACCGGAACCTACAGCTTAAAGCTGATTTCGAATGATAACGGATATCCATGCCACATTGGGATTTGAACCCACGAACTCTGGTACCGAATGCCAGCACCCTAACCAATCGGCCATACTTCGGCTTATTGCGTGATGAATATTTACTTGGTCTCTGCAATTAGTTTTATTATAATAATTAATTTGTATCAATTCAAAAAGTTCAAATCGATAATTTAATATCATTATTTGAATTTCGTATGTTTAATATAAACATACGAAATTATTTCTTTATCAAATGTTTTTTAAATCTCTCTACATATAAAATATTTTGTTATAAATTAAAATACAAAAAAAATGTTAATTATAAATGTTTTCAAATTTCAATGTTACAGACGATTGTTAACACGTAGTTAACTCCCTAACGACGAAAGTTATTATTTCAAAGAGAAAACGGAGAAAGTAAATATGTTTCTTGTACTCAGGCAGTTATACCAAGAAACTGAAATAATATTAAACGGTGGACCTCTTAACTTAATGAATTTTTCTAAATCCTGTGCATTGGAATCGAGCTACGGTTCTAAGTAAAATGCACAATTTAGCTCCACCGACAAAAAGACATTGAAATATGAAAGCACAGTAAAACATAATATTTCTCTTAAGATAACGACCTAATTTCAGACATTTCTTGAATTCCAGAAAATACGAAGCATGCTTTTGTAAAAATGAAAAACATTCTCCAAAAGTTTTGTCTAATTAGAAAGCAAGATGTATGCCGTATGAAATGTAGATTATTTATTTATTTTATTTAGTAAGAATATAATTGCATGATATATTATTGTCAGATTTACAAACGATCGTTATTTGAAGATGTTCCGATAATTGTTAGTATTATTGTATCGGATACAATTCGAAATTTCGTACTGGAGTTACTAATAATCTTTGTTTTAATTTATTCTTGAATTTTTGTAAATAAACAATTTTGTTTAGAAAATGGAAAGAAATCCTTCCTATACATAGTGTTAAATTTTTAATGAAAAAATAAACTAAAATGCATTTAATAAGTTTAATGAAAGTACATAATCTATACTTAAATTATTTATACACCAGAAAAATATAATCAATATTGAATTATAATTGTAAATCATTGTTTATTATCTGTTATTCGAAGTGAAAATATTTTTTCAAATTATATTGCTAAAAATGAAAATATTGGTAATGAAAAATACTATTTTAAATATTTTATTTTCTATTGGGAATAGAATCGCAAGTAGATTATTTCCAGTAAAATATATTAAAACACAGGGAATAAATTATGTTCACAAATACGTTACTTGAGGATAATCTAATAAATTTAACTCATTAATGTCTTGCATCAATTTTTAAGGTCAATAAAAGTAGAAAAATATTCTTGAATTTTATTGTTTTACCAGAGCGAGTTCTGACTTTGAGCTAATCTAAATGACATTCCTAAAACAGACTACAAAATTTCTAAGCATTTATCATTTATGATGTTGTATTTGATCAGAATGTTTAAATGTAAATTTGACAAATAAATTTACTTTTAAAGAAGTATATCCATTGACACAATGTCGGCCTCAAAGAGAATAATCAAAGAAAAGAAGAAATCCCGTGATTTTGTTCCTATGTGTCTAAAGATAACTCAGCACTTTTAGGAAAGCAAGGGGGATTCGGGACCATTTAAGCTAATACAAAAACCAAACAGGTTGCGATTTAATTATTGCAGAAGCAGTACAATTTTACCGGGACAGCTAAAAAATGTGACTTGTGTAACATGTATTCCAGCGTCAGTTATGAAAATAAAATTAAGTCTAACACACCTTTATCTAATATATTTCTGCTAGAAAATTGGGTATAAAATGAAAATGAGAAAGGGGAAAAAATAGAATTTTGGTTAGATAATTTTGAGTTAATAATCATATGCATATATGTGTGTGTACATATTAATAAAATTTTTTTATTTAGAATTTCAGATTGGTTTTATACAGAATATCTAATATTTTGTTGCTAATATTTTGTACCTTTACCTAATTTTTATCTTGTTGCTAGGAATTTGGGTATAAAATAAAAATGAGAAAGGAAAAACAAGAGAATTTTGGATAGATAATTTTGGGTTATGAATCATATATACATATGTGTGAGTGTACATATTAATAAAACTTTTTTATTTAGAATTTCAGATTGATTTTATACAGAATATCTAATATTTTGTACCTTTATCTAATATCTTGTTGCTAGGAATTTGGGTATAAAATAAAAACAAGAAAGGAAAAAAAAAGATAATTTTGGGTTATGAATCATATATACATTTGTGTGTGTGTACATATTAATAAAACTTTTTTATTTAGAATTTCAGATTGGTTTTATACAGAATATCTAATAGTTTGTACCATTATCTAATATTTTGTTGATAGGAAATTGGGTATAAAATAAAAATCAGAAAGGGGAAAAAAGAATTTTGGATAGATAATTTTGGGTTATTAATCATAAATACATATGTGTGTGTGTAAATTTAAAAAAAAACTTTTTTTAATTTAGAATTTCAGATTGATTTTATACAGAATATAGAAAATGTTTTAAGTGTTCTAGTAAGAAATATTTAATAAGAAATTATTAAAAATGAAAGTTTTACAATAAGATAGTTTTTAATATAAAACTTAATTGATCTGGAATAAAAATTTAACCTGACAGTTTACATATATCTTAAAATAATTTTATTATGTAATAAATAATTTTATTATATCATCATTTAGTCATATTTGCTTTGATATAGCACATTTTAATACAGGAATCAGAAAAACTAACTTTCCATTTTATAATCCTCTTGAAAACTAAATACGTTGTTCCATTATCTTTGGCTTTTAGTACCGGTTATTAAGGGTTCGATTCTCATTGATAGCATTTATATTCGTTGTCTTTTGTATCGTCTTTATGATGGTACATCAACGTTAAGCAACTGTATGTGGAAGGTTTTTGTTATTTTTCGCACTATTAAATGTTTTTTAATTGTCATTGCAAATTCGTTGGATTTTCAGCATTTTGTTCTCTAAATCTGTTTCTCTAATTGCACAGATTTTACTTTCTTTCTGAAAAATAACAGTTTATATAATGGGAAATTGAAGATCTTGTTTAAAAAATTTAAACATTTTCATTGTGATTAGACATAAAAAAACACAAAGTGAGTTTCATTTAATTTCTTTTAATTTTTGTTAACAGCAATTATTAAGTATAATTCTTCGTTTATTTAAATTTTAAAGAGTTTCATATTTATTACACCAAGGATGTAAATTTTTAAAAAGTTAAACCAGTGTTTAAAACTTCTATTTCAAATAGTGTACATAGTAAATGAAATGAACTGCAAGAAAAAATATAGAGAAGTTCCATCGTTGATCTATAATGTAAAATCTGAAAACAATATGTGGAATAGATTTTGATTTACACAGATCGAAGATTAGAAAAAAAACGCCATTTTTAGTAAAATACATTCAAATATTTTATGGTTTTCTTCAAAGCTGAAATATTAAGAGAAACGTTCTGTGAAGACTGCTCTTTGTCCGAGCACGTACCAAAACAGCTGATAGTAGTACACCTGTTTACGTGGACCTGCGTGGCGTCGCAGAGTCGGGGATCTTGACAATCGGACTGAATAGACTAATACGATCCTGATGGATCTCGTTAATGAATGTTCGGATATTCCGTGAAGGGACAGCCAGCGAATGAGAATTCAGCTAAAAAATACAACTGTAACTTTAGCTGGAATTCTCAAGTAACTTTGATCTTAATTGACCGAAAAAACAATTGGCGGAACCGTATCTGATCCCCCCCAGGTATAAAAAGCCTACAATTTTGCGACTCGGGGCTTTTCGGCATTTTTTACGTAGGTGTGTTGACCTCGTGGAGGCTTTCGCCTTTTTTACCAGAGAGCTTGCTAGTTCGAGTGATTCGCAAAGTCCGCTCATATAGGGAGCGGCAGAGTCTCGGATACCGAAGGGGAGATAAATTGGGTTTGATTGCAACCTGAAAAGCCTCCCCACTTGTAAGAGTTTATTAAATCTCTTGGTTTTCTTTCGACTGTGATCGTCGTGAGGTAGTTTTACCGGCAACCTTTGCAGTTCTACATGATTCAGGAATTAACATTCCTTTGTAAATAGCCGTATTTAATCCAGAATAAAAGTAGATTTCTGATTTTATCTTTGAATGTGATCCATTATTCACTTTGCCTCTCATTTGAGAAGATTGAAGACGCCAGAGTTCCAAACCAAGCATGCAGTGATCTTTTAAGTTAATTGCTAACAAATAGAACGTTTACTTAGGTTTGCAGCATTACGATCTACTGTTTTGCACAAGAGGGATAATGCCACCAGGACCTACTGCTTTAACTGATTCTACGAATTTCCAAGCCCGCACGGATTTCGAATCCTCGAACTCCAGTTCTATGATTCTGCAATAGAATGTTCATAAGTAACAGACACGACTAATATGAACGTTTATAATTATGAATCATACATCTCATACAATTCAAGTGGTGGCGAATGAGACAATGAATTAGTTCGTTTAGATGGAAACCTGAGTGATATTTAGACCTCGATGTATCTTTTAGCTTTATCACTAGAATTACGGTTATCTTTGTATACCTAGAATTACGGCGGGTGTCATTTTGACCCCTTAATAAGATATCTGCATATTTCTCTATATGATATAATATATTTGTGAAAAATAAATTAAAATAACGCAAATTATGACAACTACTGTTTGTTTTTAAAAATATAAAGAATTTACAGGTATGTAGGATCAATTAAACGATTTACTACGTTCTCTCCTAAACTTTGATCACTTGGCTTCATTTCATCTTTTCCTAAATATGTAAATCCGTTTAATAAGTATTTTGTCCTAACATCTACTGCTAGCCAAAATGTTATTCCGAATTTATGGTGTTTGTTATACATATACTGCAAAAAACGGCATTTTGTTTTTTAGGGAATAACTGTTCATCAAACGGAATGTTTTCATTTGGTTTGTAGCAAAGCTTACAGTTTTCTATAAAAAGTATTCCATACCTCGGATATTAGTGTAAATTTATCACACTGCAAACGTGAAGACGTTGATCACGATGTTTCACGATTTCTGCATGGATTAGTCCTTTTCTACATGCCATTAGTACGTCACTATAATAAATTCATGTAAATAGAATAAAATTTTCCACTAATTCTTGTTATGAATAATAAACAAAATATCTACGAAAAATCTACAAACGTTCAGCTCGTAATAATCTCTTTTTTCTGTTTTCTTTCCACAAAGAAAAGTATTGCACATATTTCAAATCATGTGACTGGCAGATGTGACTACGCAAACTCACCGTATTCTTTTTTTTTGTTTGTATTTTGTTTAGAAGGTGCAAGTAAAAATAGTGTATAGAAGTAACAGTGTTCAAATAACACAATGGAATGTATTCACATTTCTTTTCTCTCAAAGGGGTCAAAATGACACCTGCCGTATTTCTAGGTATAATCATTTGTTAGGGCTAAAATACAAATACAATTTTCTTGAAATCTTTACTATTTCGTAAATCGCAATGATTTAGGAAAAGTCAAGAAAGGATTAAGATATTTGCAAAAAAATAAAAGAGCTGTCAGAGATAAAAGTTCGCTAGGTGTCAAAATGACCCCTTCCGTAATTCTAGTGTAATAAGTCTACGCACTCATATGAAAAAGCTTAACTTACATTTTGTTATATTTTAGTGCTTATCAAGATGTTTGAAATTTTTAAAAAATAATATAAATTTTAGAATTTGATAAAACTTTTCATGAAAAGAAAAAGTATACCATCACATTCAGTACAGAGAGTATTTCATTATTTTAAAAACATGTAAACTCCGAGAAATGCTTATATTTACCTGAATTCTTCCGAATTTCGATTTGACATGAATTATGCATGTCTTTTCTGTTTTTATCTGATCCACAGTTCAAAGATTGAGTAAGCATGCATAAAGTATTCTATTGACGTCTGTCAAATATCACTTCTTTCTATATGATGTGCCAGTTAGAGCATGCTAACAAAGAAGTTTTTGACAGAGAATCCCAAAAATGAATCTGTCTATATTTCCTAAATAGAAAAGAAAATCTTTCTTAATGTATTTATAGTTCGATTAAACTCAAACATGCATTTCAAAACTGTCGTTGGACAATAAATATGATGTATGTAATATAATTATTTACCGTTTTTATATTGTTAGAGTATTTCCGGTACAAAAAATTTTTATTACAACTTCATTTATTTTTTTTTTGTATGAGGTAAATAGAAAAGAGTTGCAGAAAAATATTTCTAGATTTTACGGAAATACCTATTTTAGCTATTCATGAATCAATTTTCATTAGATTCTGATTTACATTTCAACACATACAAATAAACTTCAATATTTACACACTAGCTAGCACACAGCCTGTCATAAGACGGGATTAGTAAAATTTTTAATTTTCCAGAACTGTAAAGTACCCTATGATGCATGTAAAAAAATGGTTTGTTTTTTGGCTGAGAATTATCTGGTACACGCTAAATAATTTGTTTATCTTCATACTCCTCTAAAGTCCCCTGATACTGTGAAGAGAGTTTAGAATCAAATTGAATTAATTTAGTTAAACCGTCTGGTTATGCATAAAAACAAACACACAAACTAACAAACTTCGTAATTTCCAAAGATATATAACTTAAACGCTAGATATTTATTAGTCCGTGAAATAAATTCGTAGACTTTTAGGAAAGGAATTTATTGTTAATACCGATGATAACAACAAAAAAAATAATCGATAATTAAACTTAAAATTATCACAAATGTACCTAATCTATTATTTAGGCCAAATATGAAAGAAAATTGTTTACGTAATATCTAAGTTCATGGATAAAAGGTATGAAAATAATGCAGACTATATTTAAATAATTTAAATTAAGAAATGATTAATTGAGATGGTTAAAGGAATAACGTCATTACGCTAGAAAAAATGTTATTTTTACCTATTATGAGATAAATTTAATCACCTCTTAAAATAGGGCTTGATGTAATGGCATAAACGCTCGAAAATGGGAGAAGGGGTGGATTTCGAACGTTTTAATGATTCGCTTTGAATTTTGCTAACCCTAACTGATCAAGAATTCAATATGGATACCCCTACCTATTCCAGGTCCTATCGCGTCATAAATTCGGGGACAGACGGACAGATAACTTAGGCTTTTATTATATAGGGGATTGTTGACCGGTCACTAGTTAACTCCTGTTTACATGGCCGAACATTGCTGACCGGCCACTAGTAAACTGGTGATGTGTTTTTTTTCGCATCCCTGTTGTTTTCTCTGTTAGCGACCATATAGTGCAATTGTTGGTCAATATAACACAAGCTGTGTCTCACGCTTATAAGACATGCCAAATCTTTTGTTGTAAAAAATATTTAATAATTAAAAAAATTTAAAAAAACGATGACGGAACGTAATGAAGAATCTTTCAATGAATTATACGCCGATGCTTTCTCTGATTGCACGAGTGATTATGCATCAAATTGTGGTAACTGTGAAATAATAACCAGTGACATGAGATACATTTTCAGTAAAATTACCTGTAAGCAATGTGTTAAAATGTTAAATATAAAGTTTGATGATACTAAAAACATTTTGACTAACTTCGGTGCAAAGTCTGTAAATAAATATGTATCAGCCTAAAACGACAAGGCTTGTAATATTGAAATATTGTATTTAGAAACCAAGTTAAGCACATGTAATTTTCTTTGCAATCTTCATGCACTATAATAAAATATTTTTTATATTGTTGTGTAGATAGGACTGGAAGAATAAGGACACTGAAATAGCAGAGACTTAGTTCTGTATGCTAAGATTCTAAGTTCTTTATACCTGCAATTTTCTTTTCAATCGTCATGCACTATAACAAAATATTTTTATATTGTTGTGTAGAAAGAACTGGAAGAATAAGGACACTCAAATAGCAGAGACTTAGTTCTGTATGCTAAGATTCTAAGTTCTTTATTTAATGCTCAACAATGGATTAACATATTTAAGATCGAACGGACAAACTAAGCAATTTGTTATTTTATATTTTAGTGGAATATTCTGGAACACTATTCTAGTACGCTGAAGAATATTCTGGTAAATTCTAGAATTAATTAAAGTAGAATTAAAAAACATTGCTAAGTGAAATTGCGGACATGTGAACCAAGAATCTCACAACCGTACCAAAGAGTAATTCACTCAAAAAAGACTTTAACTCTTGTATGTGGAATATAATTGAGAAAAACGTGCCAAAAATGAAAAGTTTTTCCTCTTTTATTATTACGACATTTTTATTATCCTAAAATTGTTGTAAATATATTATTTTTTAAAAGAAACCAAATTTTAAACGAAATAACTACTATTTTCAATATTTTCACATATGTGGGAAATTTAATAGATTACAGTAATTTTTGTTCAAATTAGAAATCATTGCTCAATTTAAATTAATTCAAATGACATAATAATCTAGATGAATATAATAAACTAGTACAGAAATATAAATCTATATCAACTGTCATGAATTCCATGTCCCTCAGATTCTTTTGTGCTTCACAGACCCTTTACAGTGTCCTAGAAATAGTGATTAATGGCACGAAACTACCAAATATTTCGATACAAAGTATCTCTATCTATTGGGAAAATGAAAAATAATAAATGCAATATAATAAATATTAAATTTACTGGTCTACAACAATAATGCAGAGAGATATTGAATTATCTATATGTACTTGAAATAGTGTTTATAAGAAATGTGAACAATGTTTTTAAAGCCATTTTTAAAACAATGCACATCGTTTATAAATGTCGTTTAAAAATATAAATGGTTTAAATATGGAGGTTTGCTTAGGTAGCAACTTCAAAAGGAGAGTTCTGAGAGTGAACTAAGGCTCATAACATCCTCCACGTGGCTCCACGTTTCTACTCTTTTGCCAGGATTGAGAATGAGGGAGATATATTGAATCAAGAGCAAAAATCTTCAGACGAATTCAAAAAAGAAAGGAGGGCCTTTAACGTGATATCATAAACCTCTTAGATCAAACAGTGTAGGTTATCCCCGTTATTATCAAATGAATTTCAATATTATAAAAAATCTTTCTAGGTTAGCAGTTATAATCTAGGAGATAACATATCAAAAACTAGGTATTAGATAATATTTCCATTTTAAAATTAAAATATTTTATAAAGTGAAGATAAATGCTTTATTTTGTAAAAAAAACACTTGTTTTTAATAAAAATAATGGAAATCTAAAAAATAAACGAATTTTGAATTTATATTGACTCCTCTAAAATTTTTGATTAATTTTTCCATTTTGATTATAATTGTTTTTATAAGAAAAGTAATTTAATAAAAAAAAAGATAAAATGTAAATTATATTCTCCAAAAATATATTTTAACTTTTCAATCCTCTATATAATGATAGCATCTTGATGACTTAGGGATAGCAAAATTAAAAGCAAGTCTTTAAAACGTTCGAAATCCACCCCTTTCCCCCTTTTCGAGTGTTTAATGCCATTATTTCAAGCCCTATTTTACCCGTTTAAGTGCATTCGATTAAATTTATCAATTTATCACGTAATACATAATATTTTTTCCTAACATTATGACGTCATTCCTTTAACCATCTCATCTAATTATTTCTTATTTTAAGTTTTTTGAATTCGTTCTGCATTATTTTCATACGTTTTATCACTAAACTTACCTATTAATTAAATAAGTTTCCTTTAAATTTGGCTTAAATAATAGATTAGGTACATATGTGATAATTTCAAATTAAATCATCGATCATTTTTTGCTGCAATAAAAATTTCTCACAGGTATTAACAACAAGTTCTATCTGCCTCCAGGATGTAGTGGAAATGATAGTTTTATTCCTTTACTTCCATTAATTACTGTGGCAAAAAAAGAAGAACTTAACAATAATGTGAATAACAATAATGCTAAGAACATAACAATAATGTGAATAACAATAATGGGAAGAATTTAACAATAATGTCAAAGTAGCTAAGAAAACTTTGAATTATCTTTCTAAATGAATTCAACGTGATTCTAAACTGCATTCACAGTATCGGGAGACTTCAGAGGAGTATGGAGGTAAACAAATTATTGAACGTGAACCAGATAATTCTCAGCCAAAAAACAAACCATTTTTCTACCTGCCTCATAGGGTACTTTTCAATTCTGGAAAATTAAAAATTTTACTGATCCCGTCATATGACGGGCTATATGCTAGTATTTAATAATGTCCTTTAATGATATTTAACGACATTTGTATTCGTTGTATTTTTAAAAGGAACATAAAACATTAACAATTAAATGCGTCTTTAATTCTAGAGAATTAAGAATAAAAAACACTACGTAATACTGAAATACTTCAGAAATTTACTTAAGTTTAGATTTTTTCCTTCAATTCCCATCTACATGTTATGTTTTGAAAATTGTCTTTTTTTTCGGCACAAATTAAATGGCTTCATTTAAGATCGGAATAACTTCATAGTAAAATGATTAGGGTAAAGGTATTCGAGTAAAATGAAAAGGGGAGTGTGGGAGCTACAAGCCGGATGTCCTCTGTCAGCTCGAATCGATAGACCTCAAAACAGGAAAATTAAACGTGTCGACTTCACTTAACTGCAATTTTGATTGGACCCGAAAAAAAGTAAGAGATACTAACATCTGAGAGTTTAAATAGGTAATAAATTGTATTCAGGAAACAGAAAGAGAAATTCTCCTAAAACTACAGCCACACAATTAAAAATAAATTAAGTATATGAACTGCAAGTTTATTTGTCTTCAACTAACTGGATGCTTTTCAAGACATGATTATTTCATTTAAACACAAAATGCATTAAATTAGGATCAGAATGACTTATTAGTAAAATGATTAGATGGGTAAAAAGAAAAATTGAATTTGGGGGCTACAAGCCGGATGTCCTCTGTCAGCTCGCATCAATAGACCACAGAACAGGAAAATTAAACGTGTCGACTTCACGTAACTGCAATTTTGATTGGACCCGAAAAAAAGTAAGAGATACTAACATCTGAGAGTTTAAATAGGTAATAAATTGTATTCAGGAAACAGAAAGAGAAATTCTCCTAAAACTACAGCCACACAATTAAAAATAAATTAAGTATATGAACTGTAAGTTTATTTGTCTTCAACTAACTGGATGCTTTTTAAGACATGATTATTTCATTTAAACACAAAATGCATTAAATTAAGATCAGAATGACTTATTAGTAAAATGATTAGATGGGTAAAAAGAAAAATTGAATTTGGGGGCTACAAGCCGGATATCCTCTGTCAGCTCGCATCAATAGTCCACAGAACAAGAAAATTAAACGTGTCGACTTCACTTAACTGCAATTTTGATTGTACCCTAAAAAAAGTAAAAGATACTAACATCTGAGAGTTTAAATGGGTAATCATTTTTTTTCAGGAAACAAAAAGAGAAATTCTCCTAAAAACTACAGCCACACAATTAAAAATAAATTAAGTATATGAACTGTAAGTTTATTTGTCTTCAACTAACTGGATGCTTTTCAAGGCATCATTATTTCCTTTAAGCACAAAATGCATTAAATTAGGATCAGAATGACTTATTTAGTAAAATGATTAGATGGGTAAAAAGAAAAATGACTTTGCTACAAGAGTTATTCCTCTGTCAGCTCGCATCAATAGACCACAGAACAAAAATTAAACGTGTCGACTTCACTTAACTGCAATTTTGATTGACCCTAATGATTACAGAGAGTTTAAATGGGTAATCATTTTTTTCAGAAAGAGAAATTCTCCTAAAACTACAGCCACACAATTAAAAATAAATCAAGTATATGAACTGTAAGTTTATTTGTCTTCAACTAACTGGATGCTTTTCAAGGCATCATTATTTCCTTTAAGCACAAAACCATTGTTATTTAAATGTAATACTAGAGTATTTATATATAATAATGAGTAAAGTTTTAAATACATGACTCTTTTTTACAAGAGTTTTGTTTATCTACAAAATAGAGCTTAAGATAAACAAAGAAATAATTTTTAAAATTGACTGATATATAATTTTTGATTAATTTTTCCATTTCGATTATAATTGTTTTTATAAGAAAAGTAATTTCATAAAAAAAAGTTACAATGTAAGTTATATTCTCCAAAAATATATTTTAACTTTTCAATGTTTAATAATGGTTTTTAATGGCATTAAACCACTCTGTATTCAATGTTTTTTTTAAAAGAACTTTAAAATTTAACAATTAAATACGTCTTTAATTTTAGAGAATTAAAAATAGAAAAACTACGTAGTACTGAAATAATTCAGAAATTTACTTTAATTTCTTTTTTTTTCTTAAACTTCATACTACATGTTATATTTTCAAAATCACTTTTTTTCCGGCACAAATTAAATGGCTTCATTTAGGATCGGAATGACTTCCTAGTAAAATGATTAGACGGGTAAAAGAAAAAAGGGAGTGTGGGGGCTACAAGCCGGATGTCCTCTGTCAGCTCGCATCAATAGACCACAGAACAGGAAAATTAAACGTGTCGGCTTCACTTAACTGCAATTTTGATTGGACCGGAAAAAAAGTAAGAGAGTTTAAATGGGTGATCCATTGTGTTCAGAAAGAGAAATTCTCCTAAAAAATACAGACTAGCAATTAAAATAAAATAAAGTATACGAACTGTAAGTTTATTTGTCTACAACTAACTTTATGCTTTTTAAGGATGATTATTTAATTTAAACATAAAATACATTGTTATTTAAATGTAATACTAGAGTATTTATTTATAATAATGAGTACAGTTTTAAATAGATGGTTCTTTTTTACAAGAGTTTTGTTTATCTACAAAATAAAGTATTCAAATAAACAAAGAAAATTTTTTTAATTGACTGCTATATGATTTTTGATTAATTTTTCCATTTCGATTATAATTGTTTTTATAAAAAAGTAATATAATAAAAAAGTTACAATGTAAATTATATTCTCCAAAAATATATTTTAACTTTTCAACGTTTAATAATGGCTTTTAATGGCATTTAACCACTCTGTATTCAATGTTTTTTTAAAAAATAACTTTAAACATTAAAAATTAAATGCGTCTTTATATATAGAGAATTAAGAATAGAAAAAACTACCTAGTACTGAAATAGTTCAGAAATTAACTTAAACTTCAATCTACATGTTATGTATGAAAGAAACTTTTTTCAGCACAAATTAAATGGTTTCATTTAGGATCGGAATGATTTCCTTCTAAACTGATTACACCGGTAAAAGGAGAAAGAGGATGTGGGCCTACAAGCTGGATGTCCTCTGTCAGCTGGAATCAATAGACCACAGAGCAGGAAAGTTAAACGTGTCGGCTTCATTTAACTGCAATTTTGATTGGACCACAAAAAAGTAAGAGATACTAACATCTGAGAGTTTAAATGGGTAATCGTTTGTGTTCAGGAAACAGAAAAAGAAATTCTCCTAAAAAAATAAAGAACGCAATTAAAATAAAATTAAGTATATGAACTGTAAGTTTATTTGTCTTCAACTAACTGGAAGCTTTTCAAGACATAATTATTTCATTTAAACACAAAGTGCATTAATTTAGGATCGAAATGACTTCCTAGTAAAATGATTAGACGGGTAAAATAAAAAAAGGGAATTTGGGGGCTACAAGCCGGATGTCCTCTGTCAGCTCGCATCAATAGACCACAGAGCAGGAAAATTAAACGTGTCGGCTTCATTTAACTGCAATTTTGATTGGACCCCCAAAAAGTAAGAGATACTAACATCTGAGAGTTTAAATGGGTAATCGATTGTGTTTAGGAAACAGAAAGAGAAATTCTCCTAAAAAATAAAGAACGCAATTAAAATAAAACTAAGTATATGAACTGTAAGTTTATTTGTCTTCAACTAACTGGAAGCTTTTCAAGACATTATTATTTCCTTTAAACAAAAAATGCATTAATTTAGGATCGAAATGACTTCTTAGTAAAATGATTAGACGGGTAAAAAGAAAAAGGGAATTTGGGGCTACAAGATGGATGCCCTCTGTCAGCTCGCATCAATAGACCACAGAACAGGAAAATTAAACGTGTCGGCTTCACTTAACTGCAATTTTGACTAGACCCGTAAAAAAGTAAAAGATACTAACATTTGAGAGTTTACATGGGTAATCGATTTTGTTCAGGAAACAGAAAGAGAAATTCTCCTAAAAACTGCAGCCACACAATTAAAATAAAATTAAGTATATGAACTGTAAGTTTATTTGTATTCAACTAACTGGATGCTTTTCAAGGGTGATTATTTCATTTAAACACAAAATGCATTGTTATTTAAATGTAAAACTACAGTATTTATATATAATAATGTGTACATTTTTAAATACACGGCTCTTTTTTACAAGACTTTTGTTTATCTACAAAATAGAGCTTCAGATAAAGAAAGAAAAATTTCTAAAATTGACTAATATGTAATTTTTGATTAATTTTTCCATTTCGATTATAATTGTTTTTATAAAATAAGTAATATAATAAAAAAGTTACAATGTAAATTATATTCTCCAAAAATATATTTTAACTTTTCAATGTTTAATAATGTCCTTTAATGGTATTTAACCACTCTGTATTCAATGTTTATTTTAAAAAGGAGGACTTTAAACATTAACAATTAAACGCGTCTTTAATTCTACAGAATTAAGAATAGAAAAAACTATGTAGTACTGAAATAGTTCAGAAATTTACTTAAATTTAGTTTTTTTTTTCTTAAACTCCCATCTATATGTTATGTTTTCAAAATTGTCTTTTTTCGGCACAAATTAAATAGCTTCATTTAGGATGGGAATGACTTCCTAGTAAAATGATTAGACGGTAAAAAGAAAAAGGGAATTTGGGGGCTACAAGCCGGATGTCCTCTGTCTGCTCGCATCAATAGACTACAGAACAGGAAAATTAAACATTTCGGCTTCAATTAACTGCAATTTTGATTGGACCCGAAAAAAAAGTAAGATATAATAACATCTGAGAGTTTAAATGGGTAATGGATTGTGTTCATGAAACAGAAAGAGAAATACTCCTAAAAAATACAGACTCACAATTAAAATAAAATTAAGTATATGAACTGTAAGTTTATTTGTCTTCAACTGACTGGATGCTTTTCAAGAATGATTATTTCATTTAAACACAAAATTCATTGTTATTTAAATGTAAAACCACAGTATTCTTACATAATAATGAGTTCAGTTTTAAATAAATGGCAATTTTTTACAAGAGTTTTGTTTATCTACTAAATAGAGTGTTCAGATTAACAATGCACAAATTTCAAAAATTTCTAAAAAGTGAATAATTGTTTTATATAAACTGTATTTATTAAAAGGGAAATTCAAATATATATATATATATATATATATATATATATATATATATATATATATATATATATATATATATATATATATATATATTATATATATATTTGAAATAGGAGCATTAAAATGAGTTTAAATTATGCAGAAAGATTTAAATATTTTTTATAGAAAACTGTAGGAAAAAATTATCGTTACATTAAGTTACAATTAGAAATTCATTATACTAATATTTATATATATTTTGATTTAAAAAGTTTAACATCTATTAATTTAAACGCTTAACCAATTTTGTCCAACTAAGCGAGAAAAAAATATAGTCATGCAATTAAAATGAAATCAAATGCTTAAAAAAGAAATTTATTTGTGTTTATATACAACAGGATGTATTTCATAGCATGTTAACTTTCATTTCAACATACAACTTATTAGAATTTATATTAAAAACTACAGTTATATACATAAATTAATCTATAATACTATTCTAATTATTTGACCATATTTTGCTTTTATGCTTTACTTTACAGAGTCCTTTACAAAGCATGCTTTATGCTTTAGTAATGAAAAAATTCTTAAAAG
>CM063506.1:7011600-7031600 GCA_032207245.1 Pardosa pseudoannulata
TGCTATTAAAAAAAATTAACAAGCAATTAAATTCAAATATGTAAGTAATATGCTTTTGTTATCCTAATTTAGTTATTCGGAAATAAAATTTTCTCTTTGAAAATAGTTTGAAAGTCAATATATTACGATTAATTAGAATAATAGTTTAAAGATATACCAATCTTAAGTAATAAATATAATAATTATAACTTCTGTATAGTTAAAAAAAATTTATTCGTATAACTTTTATAATTTTATTTTGCTTTAGTGATCATTGATAAAATAATATTTACTAGTAAGGAAAATTTATTATCATACGAAAAACAATAATGTTGTTTCACTAATGTAATAAAACATGTTCTGTTTTCAAACTTCCTAAATTTTACTTTCCTGAATTCACGACTGAAAAATTTCCTTTTTGTGTCGTTTTGAGCTGAAATTTATATTTAATACTTTGATTTGAAAACCATGTTAGACTAGATTATTTACTGTCAAATTACCTTTTAAAGTTGTTAAATGTGCTGAATTTATTCATTCTAACTTTCATTTAAGACGTAAAGGAAACGGAATTTTCTGTTCAATTTGGCTTTTATTGCAAATAAAATAAATTTAAAAAAATTTAAAAAAATAAAATTTAGGAAAAAACATTTATTAATTTTTATTTTTTTACTTCTATTATTATAAATGCGTGGATTTATATTATGCTTTTTATAACATTTTAATCTACTTTATAATTATCAGCTACATGTAATGATACTGAAATCTAGAAGTATCATATTATGATGACGAATAACTCTAATTAAAATAAGTAAGTGCTATATGATCTGTTTAAAATGTATTTTACTTTGTTATTTAATGAACTATTTTAAAAATGTTTATTTTTGAAGATATTCCTCGCGTTTCACAGATTTTAACAAATTTATGTTATTAAGTCGTTACGTTGAAAAAAAAATCTTATTTTACTGTGATTTTATATTTCAATATACTTTTGTCCGTTGAACTAAATAGTTATTTTACCTGGAGGCTATATCTCGATTCCATTGCAGATGTTTTAGAAGAATTCATTAAGCTAAGAGGCCCACCGTTGAATATTTCCATATCTTGAGACTATTCCTTGAGTCCGTGATTTAGTTTGTTTACTTTGCTTATTTGTCTTTTACCGTGTAAGTAAACTTCTTCATTGGGGAATTAATTATGTGATAGCACTTGTATATAAACTTAAATACAGCAGAAATGTTTGAAAATATTCAGTATGTAGTATTTTAATATGTATTAAAATGATTAAAACATTTATAAATACATTTCCGTAAATATTTTGTTTAACTAAATTGTGAAACGAATTTTCAATACTTTATATGCCTTGTGCAAAAACATTAAATGAAATTAAAGAGGCTTATTACGTTTAAAATACGTTCACTACTATTCGTATTTTACAATCCAGGCTTACTTTCAAAACAATACATTGCTTTTTAATAAAATACAAATAATTTTTAAAAGATTACGTTGATGGTAAATGTCTAAACAATTGACTTAAAATTAGAAAAGAACGAATGCTTCTTGAAGCTTTTGGTTTGGTTTGGTTTGGTTTGGAGAGCTACGGTCTACTTTTTGCAATAGGTGGGCTAATGAGACCGAGACCTACAGCTTAAAACCTATTCCGAACGGCTACGAACATTCATGCTACTGTGGGATTCTAACCCACGAACTCCGGTAACGAAGGCCAGCACCCTAACCAATCGGCCTTCGTTCAATTGAAGTGTTTGAAATCAATAAATAAGTATAAAGAAATAAAATTCTCTAAATTGTTATTTAAGTAATAAAATAAAGATGTCAGACAAAAAAATATTTGATTTGAAAACAATTTGATTGTTGTTATTGCCAAAACCATTTTTATAAGCCAAGTGTGTGAACCAGAGGCTTTAAGATTTAATGCGAAGGTGTACGTATTTTGTTTGGCGAAAACTACTAGTGTGATGAAAGTCTTGATTCAGGAGAGTCCTCATACTTTAGAAGGAGGAAAAAAGCAGTAGAACACCTCCTCCTTTAGGAGATTTTAGGAGGATTATCCTCCTCCTTTAAGTATCGTTTGAGAACATGCAGGACATTTTGACCAGCAGAACACCCAGATTGGCCTTCCTCCCCACTTTAAGTATCGTTTGAGAACTTGCAGTACATTGTGACCAGGAGAACACCCGGATTAGCCTCCGCCCCTCTTTAAGTATCTTTTGAAAACTTTAGGGTATTGTGACCACGAGAACACCTGGATTGGCCTCCCCACTTTAAATACTGTTTGAGAAATTGCAGGTCATTGTGACCAGGAGAATTTATGGATTGGATTCCCAGCCCCTCTTTAAGTATGGTTTGAGAACTTGCAGAACATTATGACCAGGAGAACACCCGGATTGGCCTTTAAGTACCGTTTGAGAACTTGCAGTACATCGTAACCATGAAAACACCCGGAATTGTATACCTCCCCACTTTAAGTATAGCTTGAGAACTTACAGGACATTGTAACCAGGAGAACACCCTGATTGACCACCCTCCCCCTTTAAGTACCGTTTGATATCTTGCAGGACATTATGACCAGGCACCTATTTTAGCATTCGCTTCAATCACCATTAAAAAATTGGCATATCTTAGGCTGGTTCGAGCCACGAACCCCCAACCCTCCAGTTAGGAGATAATTGAGTTTGCTAATTGAGATACTGAGTCTCACTTGTAAAATTTTAAATTGTAAAATTGTTATTCAATTGTATTGTGTACCCCTACCTTGTTATTGTAAAAAATTCTTTTCATTTTGATATAATCTCTAACTTTAGAAATATCTTTAAATAGAATAATAAGTCATAAATGTTCCAATGTGTATACCTTCATACATTTGCAGAACAATCTGAGTATACAATTACATAATTTATTTTTTTTATGGTAAGCCTTTTTTCCGTTACGTTAGAGTACATAAATACATGAAAGACATATCTAACAAACATTCATCCTAAAAATTTTAAAGATGTCTATCACGTTTCCATTTGTTTTGTCTCTTAGAATCCAAACTAACGTGTTAAAAAATCGTAAAATTTCCTACATCAAAACTTTTCCAACTAAACGCTTAGAAAATCACCACTTGATATGTTTTCCAACTTCAAATACTGTAAAACTTTTGAACAACGTCTATTATTCCGGGAATCTTTTCAAGTAGTCTGAAAATGGGTCGTTATCTTAAGTGCAAACCCAGCATAGAGATCTATACTTACATGTCTTTCTGCCCTTTCGACATTATCATTATTTCTTCTTCCCCCTTTCCTCTACCTCTTCGTCTGATCGAAATGTATGCGTCCTTGATACTTTGGAAACAATGTGCTAAGTAAAAGGATAGCATAATTGTAAAAGTACTTAAATTCTTCAATACTACTGTTTTTGAAAGACTAATAATAAATGTTCAAATGGGAAATTAAATATTAAGCATAACCTGCTTTCATTGTCGTACGTCAGGTTTGTCTATTATTCCTTTATTTGCAACAGCATAAAATGCAGAAATAATTACTTAGCTATTATAAATATTTTTTTTGTATATAATATAAATACACAATATCCGTATAACTCATGTTTTGCTTTTCGGCAGGGTGCAATTCCCCTGCTACACTCTATAGAAATGTTTTTTTATTATTAGTATAGAGAAGATTAAAAGTTATACACTGTCAACAAAGTTAAGTAAAAGATAAACAGATGCACTTATATATATTTCAAGTCTGCAAATATATATATATATATATAAATTAAGTATATATACAATTTAAAAGGGAACTCTTTCGTAATAACTAAATATATGAAAGAAACCATTCGTAAATATATATATAAATATAGCGGAAGCATATTATTTGATGAGTGTGCAAACCGATAAGAGACAGTTATAGACATCGAGCTGTCAGCAGCCTCCACGCTTATCCGCCACGAATAAATGAAAATAGAGCAAGTGACGCCTTTAAAGGAAACTTTATTTGAATAAAGATATGATTTACTCATATAAGACTGCTTATACTGAATACGACACACACACAACACACACACACATATAATATATATATATACATATATATATATATATATATATAACTTTAAGTAGATTTAAATATAAATAAATAAATAATATATATATATATATATATATATGTATATATATATATATATATATATATATATATAAATATAATATATGTGTGTGTGTGTCTGTCTGTCTGTCTGTCTGTATATGTATTATTTAATGTACAATAATTTATTTTACGAAAATAAATTTAAATTAATCTAACTCTTTAAACTTGAGGAAATAACGGCATTTGTATACCCATTTCAATAACACGCAACATTCACTTCTGTTACACCTCTCGTTACACTTTTTGTGTACTTGAATTAAGCCTGAAAATTAATCGTATATATATTGTAATTTTAATTAAGTATTATATTACAACTATTGTAGAATATTTTATATCTTACAATAATTTTCATTAAATAGTTACTATGTTTTGCTTTTGTTACAGTTTGGGAAATAATAATTCGTGAGTTATTCTTTAATTGCATATTTACAATGAAGTAGAAATATTTAAAATTAATCTAAGTATTAATGTGTAAAATAATCTATGTAATTTTTTATAATGAAAATAATTGTCTATAAATATACTTTTCTAGTCTGAAGCTTAATATAATAAAAGCAATTACCTTTTGCTTCTAACATGCTCCTAGACTACGCTTGAGAGATTTAATGATTTTCTGAAGAAGGTTTAAAAATTTTAATTGTGAGAAATGTTTTCAATAAATGAACTTCTGAGCAAATGCAATATATGCCTGAAGCTGAAGAAAGCAAAAATTCAATGAAAGGTATCAAAATCTTTTAGTTATTTACAAACCGGTAAGAATTGGAAAAATTTTGACGTTTCATCGGAAATTTAGAAAATTTAAACGTGAAAAATCATTTAAATTTACCAAAATAGGAATTTGATTTTTAATATAAAAGCGAAAAGTTAAAAGTCGGTGTAAATTTTCTTTTCTTACTTTTATTGTTTTCATCACAGACTATTTTCTCTGCTTGATTTTCTGTATTCTATGTGCTTCTCTACTCATTGAAAGAGACATAGCATCTACTTGATAGATTTAAGGATTTTCTGAAGAAGGTTTAAAAATTTTAATTGTGTGAAATGTTTTCAATAAATGAAGCTTCTGAACAAAAGCAATACAAGTCTGAAGCTGAACAAAGCAAGAAAATCAACGGAAGTTATCAGTTATTTACAAACAGTAAAGTAATAGAAAAAATTTGACTTTTCAACGGAAATTTAGAAAATTTAAACGCGAAAAGCATTTAAATTTACTAAAATAGGAATTTGATTTTCAATATTAAAGTGAAAGGTTAAAAGTAGGTGTAATTTGTTTTTCTCTTACTGTTACTATTTTCATCTTAAACTATATTCTCAGGTTGATTTTCTGTATTCTATGTGCTTCTATACTCGTTGCAAGTGTTGCCACATAAGTTCATTTTTTTCCTTTGCATTTGCATTTGCAAATATTGAATAAAGTTGGGTGATAAGATCAAACATAAAGAAACATGGGATCCATATTTTATAATTCTGTAGACCTATATAGAATATATTTTAGATATTTTTTTTCTGATTTTCCGTTTTCTTTTAGGCATCCGGTACACAATAAGTACGGGATATATATGACAATCTTATTAACTTCGTTCAAAACCTTTTTCTCCAGTAGCATATCGTTTGACTTGTTTGCAAAATTTGCATTTTATGATTTAGATATTTTTTGCGCAATAAATTTACTTCTCATTCTTTTACATATTATCAAAGCAAAAAAGAATACAAGAATAGTTTTATATTTTTCCGTTCGTCTTATTTTCAGGATCTCAATCATGTAGAAATAGAAGCATGCATGTATAAATAATGTATATTTTTAAATATTGTAATAAAGTTTTCAATTTCCTTTATAATTCTTCTATTTTCTCCTATACTGATATTTATATTTTATTATCTTGGTTTGCTTTGAAGTATTATGGACACGAATAATTTAATATTATTATTATTATTATTAACGCGGGGGCACTTACCTGTTAAGCATTCACATAATGCGTCGGATTTTGTTGACTATTTTATTATACGTAACAATATTACTATCAAAGAATACAAACAAAGGGTACCAAACTTGAGAGAAAATTTATATTCTTTATAATTCTTCTATTTTCTCCTATACTGATATTTATATTTTATTATGTTGGTTTGCTTTGAAGTGTTACGGACACGAATAATTTATTATTATTATTATTATTAACACGGGGGCACTTACCTGTTAAGCATTCACACAATGCGTCGGATTTTGTTGACTATTTTATTATACGTAACAATATTACTATCAAAGAATACAAACAAAGGGTACCAAACTTGAGAGAAAATTTATATTCTTTATAATTCTTCTATTTTCTCCTATACTGATATTTATATTTTATTATGTTGGTTTGCTTTGAAGTGTTACGGACACGAATAATTTCTTCGTCTTCTTCTTCTTATTATTATTATTATTAACACGGGGGGCACTTACCTGTTAAGCATTCACACAATGCGTCGGATTTTGTTGACTATTTTATTATACGTAACAATATTACTATCTAAGAATACAAACAAAGGGTACCAAACTTGAGAGATAAATTATATTCTTTATAATTCTTCTATGTTCTCCTATATTGATATTTATATTTTATTATCTTGGTTTGCTTTGAAGTATTATGGACACGAATAATTTATTATTATTATTATTAACACGTGGGCACTTACCTGTTAAGCATTCACATAATAAGTCCTATTTTGTTGACCATTTTATTATAGGTAACAGCAGTACTGTCTAAGAATACAAACAAAGGGATACAAATTTGAGCAAAAATTTATATTCTTTATAATTCATCTTTATTCTCCTATATTGATATTTATATTTTATTATGCTGGTTTATTTTGAAGTATTATGGACACGAATAATTTATTAATATTATTATTATTATTATTATTATTGCTATTACTATTATTATTATTATTATTATTATTATTATTATTATTAACATGTGGGCACTTACCTGTTAAGCATTCACACAATACCTCGGATTTTGTTGACTATTTCATTATAGGTAATAACATTACTTCTAAGAATACTATCAAAGGATTACAAACTTGAGCAAAAATTTCTATTATTTATAATTCCTTTATGTTCTCCTATATTGATATTTATATTTTATTATCTTGGTTTGCTTTGAAGTGTTATGGACACGAATAATTTATTATTATTATTATTATTAACACGGTTGCACTTACCTGTTAAGCATTCACATAATGCCTCGGGTTTTGTTGACCATTTTATTATAAGTAACCAACATTACTCTCTAAGACAACAAAGTATGTCTCTTAATAATTAAAAACCAAGAAGATCTTCAAGGTTGGTTTCCAACTCCAGAGGTACGAAGACTATTATACAAAATACTTTATGTTTATCCAGTAGTGCTTAAAATTTCCTTCTTATTTAAATACCACTCACGGTAGCTCAGTCGGCAAAGGCAACGATATCGTAACTGAAAGGTTGCTGGTTCTGAGCCCGAGCCGGCCAGAGATCCGCCGTGTTCTTTAAAGGTGACTAAGGCACGTAAAATATGTTCCTGGTCACAATGTCCTCCAAAATTTCAATCAATACCACTGAGGGGGGCAGGCCAAGTCTATGGATCTTCTGTTTGGTCCCTGCTTCAAAATTACGAAGACCTACTTGAGCGAAATCGTTCTTTCACCTTAATGGTGCTCATGAAAACGAAAGGCCCTTGGCCTTAATACGAGTGCCTGCAGGCTATATCGTGTTTGGTTGGTCCAAGTGGCATGAGCAACAACAACAACAACAACATATTTAAATAACTGTGCAATAGTAATTATCAGTAAGCGCATCAAAGTAAAAAATACATCAGAGATGACTACAGATTAAGCATTATTAAACTTTGTTTACGTAGCATAAGTAGAACTTGCTTCTGACGATCAGAAGATGTGGAAATATATTGGTTATCAAATACAAGCAGTACCATTTGAATAGAGAAATTTATATTATATCGCAAAAAGCTAAAAATATTTTTCAGTACAAACATCATTTTTAAAGACAAACACAACTCTGAAAGCTTATAAAGTAAAGAAAAATCCTAGTAGAGAAATAAAAGATGTAAAACTATCTAAAAATATAAGTACATTTTAGCCTCCAAGTAGCAAAATATATTATAAAGGAGAAAATGTATAATTAAATATTAGTCGATAGTAAAATTACTTTATTAAACTAAATCTCAATAAAATCTTGATTTTGATTTTTTATGACCCAGTGCTTTAAATAATATTAAACATTTATCAAAACTTAAACCCTTCCGGTAAAATGACGAGTCTAGCTCGTCATTAGTTTTTCATTCCATACCGCACAATAACGAGCTACACTCGTCATGCGATTAAAGTTACTGTTAAATATGATAATTAATTTAGTTTAAAATTTCTAGTGTACTGAATTTGGCAACACTTTTATCACTTGCGAAAATCACAAGTCACTATTGCATATTGTTTACTTAGAATTTCTTGGTACAAGTCATTGCCAAATTAATGAGTCAGAATAAAAGAAAACCTACTAAGAAATGCCGTGTGTGTTACAAGAATCAAATTAAAAGTGAGACTACTTGGCGGTGTAAACAATTAAGAATTCCTTTGCACTTTATTTTGAAAAGTACCACTAGCTTGAAGACTATTATCTGTATACCTTATTAATGTTTTGCTTTGATATTTTCTTAATTTTACTGTTTCTGATATTATTTAACACTATGTAAAAAGTGGATTTTAATTAAGGATATGTAAGAATTGTAAAATGAAACAAATTTTTTTAAATAAAAATTAAATGGTTATTTCATGCACAGTTTTTCATTATTAAATCATACCGGAAGGGGTTAAACATGTACAAAATTTCTCCTTTTTGAATTATAATTAAGCATCAAATTTCACTCCCATTAAATATAATTTTTATTTAAAAATTATACTAACATTATTTTAACAATATATTATTTTGTATTTCTGCATCCGATATGTAGTCAAAATACTAAAGCAAAAGATTCATGTAAACTACTGTAGTTTTAAATCTGAATTTCAGTGGATTGGATATTAAGATGAAATCTCCATGATATGAAATGTAACTAGCTGTACATGAAACAAATTAGTTTTTCAATCGTTATTTTAATTTCGTAACTGCATGAATTTAAGCTTTTCTCTTTCTACTTTTCGAAGAAAATCGATTGCCCATTTAAACTCTGATGTTAGCCTTACTTTTTTTCGGGTCCAATCAAAATTGCGGTTAAGTGAAGCAGACACGTTTAATTTTCCTGTTCTGTGGTCTATTGATGCGAATTGACACAGGACATCCGGCTTGTGGCCCACTCTTTCTTTTTTTCCCTCTTTCTACCCATGTAATCCTTTTACTAGGAAGTCATTCTGATCCTAAATGAAGTCATTTGTTTTGTTCTTAAAAAAGGGGTGATTTTAAAAACATAACATCTAGATTGAGTTAAAAAAACAGCTCAATTCAAGTAAATTTCTGATCGTTTTTAAGTACTTCACATTTTTTTTCTAAAGTAATTCTTTTGGATGCTTAGATAAAAAAGCCTTTAATTGTTAATGTTTTAGACACTGTTGAGAGAATACTGAATTATATTTAGGATTAAATCCCATTATAAAAGTTAAACCTAAATAAACAGAGACAATAGACTAAAACACGTTTTTAGAGTGTTACAGTTTTTATGCAAATTATTAAAATTTATTTTAATCAAAATTTACAAGTCTTATTTTCTGTAGTAATCGATATTATTTAATGTAGTGTTTAATTCATTTTTTATTTTCTGATTAAAAACAGATACAAAATTGTACAGGATCAAGATATTGATATTTTTAATATTGTTTTTCGGTTTGGTTTGGTAGTTCTATGGTCTACTGTTTACAACAAGAGGGTTAATGAGATCGGGACTTTCTTCTTAAAGCCTATTACAAACGGCTACAAACATCCATTCCATAGTGGGATTCAAACACACGAACCCCGGTTCCGAAGGGCAGCACCCTAATCATTCAGCCATCATTCGGCATTTTTAATTTTGAAATTGACTCATGAGTATTTTCTAATATTCATTATGTTTGTTACTGCACAGAAGTTTTCCTTAACAGCAAT
Source organism: Pardosa pseudoannulata (assembly GCA_032207245.1). Lineage (NCBI taxonomy): Eukaryota > Metazoa > Arthropoda > Arachnida > Araneae > Lycosidae > Pardosa > Pardosa pseudoannulata. The sequence goes on from CM063506.1 coordinate 7,021,834, forward strand.
ATAAGTTTGTGTAGCTGTTGTAAAGCCTAAGCAGTAAAGCAGTTTAGCTGCATTATTAAGATAACGTTGGATGACGGATTCCCACTTCATCATAGGGAGAGAGCAAACTGAGGGGTCAGCTAGCATAAGGATTTATGTAAAAAAGTCCTTAACAACATGGTCAACATCTGTGCTAAAGTCTCTAGAAAAATCTGCCTCCGACATAGAGCATCTCTTTTTTGTTTGGAAATTTCCTGTTTCCTTTGTTTGGAATTGTCCGCTAGGGTAATGTACCATTATAATTGGTCAGATCCCTTATTTGAGGGCGTAAACTGTAGCCCTAGTGGTCAATTTAGTTTAGGGATTAAAAAGGGGAATCCAAAAGGGCGCGGGAATTTTTAGCCCTTGAGTTCAGATTTTAAAATCCCTGAGAATTTTCCTTATAATATCTTCCCCGGCCAAAAAGAAAGGGATGAACGAAGTGAAAACCTTTCCATTAACATAAAATTTTACAAAATTTTAAGTAACAAAATAAGTAACTGTACATCACACAGAATTAAACACAAAATAAAAGTACATCGTTTATGTTTCGCAGCAATAAACACAGATTTTGAAAATCCCTGAGAATTTTCCTTTCATACACACACACACACACACACACACACACACTCACACACACACATATATATATATATATATATATATATATATATATATATATATATATATATATATATATATATATACACATATATAAGTGGGGGGGTGTCCATATATATACATATTTAATTAAATTGAAACTAAATGTAATGACTTCACACTTATGATTTAAGTTAAATGCATACTTCTTAAGGAAGAAAATTAAAGTAAAGAAATATATATGGACATTAATGGAGCAAATAAGGCACTACCGATGTATACATCCACAAAATTAGTTAAAATTATAGTAAAGCAATGATCATGTTTCAATAAGCAATGCAGAGAGGATAATAAATAGACAGATTTGATATCTACACACATATTGTAATCCACAAGAACTATCTATTTGAATCATGATGACACTATATAGATTAAAGTTCCAGAGAAGGAAATCACGATAGGAAATTTCCCATATCTGAAACTAATATAGAATTTTCCATCCATACAAGGATTTGGTGAGAATCAATACCCACTTAGATGCATGTGAGATGAATTCATATTATTCATTCTGACCATTATGAGGGCGTTATGCTGATCTTAGGTCATAGTAATAAATGGGTAATTAATAGTTGATAAATTTATAACAATGATTATGAGAATGATAATTTTGCCATGTTGTAGCATGTAATAAACAAATGAGTAAAGTCATGAAATCAATTGATTCTTATTATAGAATTATCTCTTATTTAATATATTAACATACAATATAAGATACACTGTATTTACAAGTTATGTAGATGTGAGGTTTTACCGTAAGTATACAAGTGTATTGGATACTTGTTTACATTACAGAGATCTAGTTATTATTTCCTGTATGACATACTAAAATATATTTGTCCAATTTACTTTAGGCATCAAAATGGTTTTAATTTATCGTATATCATTAACTTAAAGTATATATATATATATATATATACATAGATATACATATATATATATATATGTATAAACCGAGTATTTTTAAAAATACTTAGGATATAAAAATTATTTCTCAAAATTGATATCTTATCTGAAATAAAAAAACAGAACTTTTGTGGCTATTAAATTCTTTATAGGTAAAAAAAAACCTTCTCAAGTCAATGTTTATGTCTAGAAATACAAAATTACTGCTGTATAAAGCCCTCCTTAAACCAGTTTTGTCTTACGACTCTTAAATAAGGACATTGATAAATCCAGATGACACATACTTGGGTATTTCCGAAAGAAAGTTTTAAAATCTATTCTTGGTGATATCGAAGAGATTTGTAAATTTTATAAAATCCTATACGGTATTAAAAAATCAATAGCATTAATTGGACTGCTCATGTGTGTCGAATAAACTGCTCAAAATTTCTAAAATGGGTATTTTGGTTAATCTTTATTGATAGAGAAAAGAAAGGGGGAGACCAAGGATGAGATGAAATGATACGGTGAAGATGGAGCATGCACCAAAGAGAGGACCAGTTTGTAACACTTCCTTTATCCTACATAACGAATCTTTTATTGAAAGCTTAAATAATTAGGTTTGGTATTTTATTATTTAAATTCTCTACACAAATCTCACAATTATTTTAAAAATAAACTTTTGATATATGTGTTTAAGAATAACATGTACAATATCTGTGTAATTTGAGGAAAAATAAGTAGTTAATTTTTCAGTGTTATTCAGAAAAAGAAGAGGAAAACACATAATTTCAATTGTATACACTACAGACTACAATTTTTATTTCCTTCTTTGTGTAATCACTTAAGTCTTTAATAATCTATAATCTTCGAGTGATTGGAAGACTAAATGAGAGTTTCTTCCAATCACCAGAATTGGATCTGTTCATGTTTGTGTCATTGTATACGAAGCAATCTTACACGCATTTAGACGAATGAAGACTTTTTGTCTTTGATTTCGATTACCATGAAGTCATCTGAGGGAAAATAGGGTGTGATTAAATTGAGACTTAAAAAAGAAATAGCTGAGGTGATAAAAGTGTTTCCTCCTCTTGTTTTTTGACTCTTTCGAGACTCATTCAATCTAACGATCATTTCTAAGTCACCAATTGTGATTATCTACTGTTCTTCAAGAAACAATTCCATTGTGTTTCTTTAAAAATCAGGATTAAAACTGGTGTACATACATTTTCAAATATAATTATAATATACCAATGTCATAACTCACATAAAATTAATTTCTTATATACTTAATGTTAATATTATAAACTTAATACTTATAAATTTAATGTTCATTAAAATACTTAAAAATTGTGATATTAAAAGCAAAGTGGGTGTTTCAAAGTGCATGGATGAGTTATAAAATTAGAGTTAGGAAATATTTTAAACATTGCAAATAACGTATCAGAAATTCACTACATTTAATATAATAATATTCAATTCGCGTATTAATTTTAATTTTGTTAATATTTAAAACCCAATAATTTTATTAAAATACCATTGCACCAAAAAAATTACATACATATTCGATGTACCTAAACTAAAATAATATTTGATACCCCGAAATAAAAACTTAACTTTTATGAAAAAGAGTATATAATTTGACTTATATATTGTTAGTTGCACTATTATGAAGCAGTATTAACAGTTTTTCATATTATTTCAAATTGAAATGAGTTTTGTATTAGAGCAGAAAATATTTTTCTCCCATTTAATTTCGACATATTTTTATCTTTTATTTGACTACTTTTCTGGTAACAATTGATTTCAAAACTGAATTTTTATTGTACATGATGACGAAAATATTAAATTAGTCCATAGGTTCTTTCATTAATTAATTTTTTGTAAATTACGATTACCAAAACTCGCTTTTTTTATTTCTAATACGAGTATTTTACTTCCTAAAAGAACATTGAAAATCCCAAGCAATATTGTTCAATTACTTGGTCCCTTTTTGATTTCTTGTACTGATGTACTTTTCCACGATGATCAGCACGCGCACTCACAGCTGTGGGCTAAATTTCTAAGAAGAGTTTATACGCAGCTGTTGGAGTTTTAATGGGGACCCTTGCGGATGATTTATAGCTCATGGAGTGGCACAAGTGTGACTGTCAAGCCCAGGTAGGAATGCAGCCGTGAGATGTGGCGGCAGGGGCTAGGCAATAATATCAATTTTCACCAAAGGGGCCATTATAATGAGCCCACATGTGCACCCCTTAGGATGTACAGGTGGGCAGGTGAAATTGGATATTATTGCCTAACACCTGCCCCCAGATCTCAAGGTTGCATCCCTGCTTGGGATTGACCATTACACTTGTGCCACTCCATCAGCTATAAATCCTCCGCAAGGTTCCCCATTAAAACTCTAACATCTGTGTCTAAATTCTTCTTAAAAATTTACCCCACAGCTGTGTGTGCAAGTGGTGATCATTGTGGAAAAATTCACCAGTACATTGTTATAAGGACATCTTTGTTTCCAATGCCAGATACTTCATATTTCTGCATTGTATAGCCAACAAAACTTCAGTCCTGTCAAGTTGTCTTGGATTATCGTTTTTCTAAAACTTGAAATTTCATTTTTGTAATTCAAAATATGTTTGAATGTTAAACACCACATGTTATATTCTAATGTTGTTTACTTATGTTGTATTTTATAATTGTTTAATAAGTCCAGTAAATGTAATAAATAATTAGTTTATTCGTGATGATTAATTTAATCGAATTTCACCATCCATTTACCGCATTCATCGTTTTCCATTACTATCCCTTCTAAATATGATAAATAATATTTCCATTGTACTTACAGTTATAAAACAATATTTAAAGTTATTTATATTCAAATATTTGTATATAAATATGCTTGTACATACATTTCAATAAAAAGGAAAAAATAAGCAATTAGTAGTACTTAGTTTTATTTATTATTTAATATAATCTAGATAAATAATTATATATCTAAATTAAGGAACTCATGTTAATCTATTTTTACTTTAACAAATAATAGAACAATAAATCTTTATTATTATCTTTATTATTATATTATTTATAATTTCAGTATTTTCAACCTGTACATAATTACTATATTTTTTCATTGAATTAAGTGAAGCGTAAAATCCACAAAGCATTTTGGATTATTTTTTACTTGGAATTTAATAAAAAATAAAAAAAAATGAAAATTACTGAAAATTTTGTGATTTTTTCATCTTTCTATTTTTTTTTAATTCTGAAGTCCACTTTACTCATACCTGAAAAAGTCAAAGATAGATAGTAATTTCTATTTTGTTATAAAAGCATTTCAAAATGTGGAATAATTTGTTAGGAAACCGTTTAGTGAATATGCTTATATTTGTAACGTTTTTCAGTTTTCAAAATTTAAAAGATTATATTAGCTTCGTTTCGCATGCTGTTTACGACAAGTTTTCTTGTGTGATATTTTTAGACTCATCGCATAAGTAGAAAACTTCAAAGTACCATAGATTTAGTATGAAATATGTCTCAGAAAAGTGAGACAGATTCGATGAACTTATTGCGTTTGTTTTTGGTACATGAAATCAAATAAGAAATTTAATTTCTAAATTTCTATCTGTGGTTATACAATCATTCTCACAGAATCTTTGAAATAAGATTTTATTTATTTCAAACATTCTTGTTTCTTTGACATTTTATAATTATTTATCTATATCTTATAACAGAAACTAAATGCTAATAAACTAATAATGGCTGTTGGACAGGTCATAAAATTCATAAAAAAAGTATCATTAATCCTTGAGAATATCTTATGTTTTGGAGCAGTACCATTTATTATTTAAAAACCTCAGAAATCATTTTTCCAGATAATCTAATTGTATTCATTAGTACGCTAAAATATAAAATGAAAGTGACAATTCATTTTGCAAAACTGAGGATAGTGAAACTATGTGGACTCATTTGGTTTTCAGACGTAGCATGCAGTTACATTTAAATTAAAAGGTTTTTTTTATTAATTAGCAATGAAAATTAATAGTTTAGGATTTATTGTGACTAACTTACGAATAAAAAATATTTTTATTAGTAGCCTTTAGGCATAAATACAACACACCCTATTTTATACGAGATAAATTGTAAAATTATATATCGTGTATAATATACACCTAAATTTGACATGCGATTGATTTTTAAGACTGTAAAATAGCTTCTACATTGATCTATTTTTTGGATCTCCAATTTTGTTTCAGATTTATTCTAAAGATAACGGTATTGTTAACTGTGGTATCTCACTCACAAATAACAATTATCCACTAGACAGGTATTCCATTTCTCCTCCCCTAATTCAATTTTCCGATAACGTTTGGGTTGCCTTTATAGTGATACCGGTGTGTCCTGGTATCACGAATGTGTTGTTATTGCCATTTCCCTTTTTGGTTCTCAGCTTAGCGAGTACAACGGATTAACGAGTTGGAGAACATAATTTGGCTCGATATTCGGTAGCCATTTTCTTGCTGAATACTTGGTTGGCAGAGAAAATCGAGGAAGGCTATAAAGTAAGCTGACATCGAGAAGTAAAAAGAGGAGGTGGACAGCGTTAAAGAGATATATCAGTCTTTAAAGACATCGTCCTCCTCACCGAAGAGTTATCGGACCAAGGCTAGAGCCTTCCAAAGATTCGTCATGTTCATTAATCACGTCTGAGGCATGTAAATCAGGTTCGTGTATTAAGTTCAACAACGATACCCCTGGAGTTACCAGGACAATCCTGGATATCCTTTTTTTTTTTGGTCCTTTTATATTTCAAGGTATCACATTGTGTTGTCCCTAGGGAGTAATGGTAGCCATCTATATAGTGTCCCATAGTAAAATGACCATTAAAATCCTCATCGTCGCATGGACGAATGCCCAAAAGGATTATTATTATTATTATTATTATTATTATTATTATTAAATATTATTATTACTATTATTATGCATTATTATTATTATTATTATATATTATTATTATTATTATGCATTATTACTATTATTTTTAAAGTCGGAAATTTTGGGGTTTCAAAGTTTATTAATAGTGGAATAGTGCTGTTACAACTAATGTATAAAAGTGAAACGTGAGTGAAATGGGTTGTTGTAGTTTATTTTCTTACTTAAAAATCTGTTTTTTAATATATAGCATGTAAATACAGAAAGATTTTATCCTAAGTATTTAATAAAAACCTGCATTATACATGAGTAAGCAAGGTATATTTGTTTTTGTAAATATTTTTACGTAAGTTACAAACGTGAACGTGTATGATATTCTAAAGAACCTTTAAGTTAAAGATAATAGATAATTGCAATTGGTACCGTAGAAAATATCGATAGATTTGGATGAATGCCCAAAAGGAAAATTATTATTATTATTATTATTATTATTATTATTATTATTATTATTATTATTATTATTATTATTATTATTATGCATTATTATTAATATTATTATTATTTTTAAAATCGGAAATTTTAGGGTTTCAAAGTTTATTATTAGTGAAATATTTATGTTACAACTAATGTATAAGAGTGAAACATGTGTTGTATATAGATGTAGTACTACATCTATTTAGAAATGAGTTGCAGTTTACTTTCTTACTTAAAAAAAATGTTTTTTTAAAATATATATCATGCGAATACAGAAAGATTTTCTCCTCAGTATTTAATAAAAACCTGCATTATACATGAGTAAGCAAGGTATATTTGTTTTTGTAAATATTTTTACGTAAGTTGCAAACATGAACGTGTATGATATTCTAAAGAACCTTTTCGTTAAAGATAGTAGATAATTGCAATTGGTGCCGTAGAAAATATCAATAGATTGAATAAGAGTTGAAAGCGTCAAAGAACATGAGTAGGAAACTATTTTATCACCTCGACTATTTCTCTTTGAAGTTGAAAAAAATCTAATCACAGACTATTTCCCCTGAGATGACATGGTAATCGAAATCAGAGACAAAAAAGCCCTTCATTCGTCTAAATGCGTATAGATTGCTTCGTACCCACTGAGACCACAAACACCGACAGAAACCAATATTGGTGATTGGAAGAGATTCTAAGTGATAAGTGTTTCTCTAACTCAGAGTTGCATAGAATGTCAAGTCTTTAATTGTGTACAAAGATAGAATTTATTTATGGAATTAGTAGTATAAATTAATGAAAATAAAGTGTATGTACATAATTTTTGAATTAATTCATAACCTTTTACGCATCTTCTTTCAAAGATGCTAAAATGTGTGAATTTTTAAATTCAATGGACGCATTACTTATGTTGTCGAATAATTTTGGTTATAACATAATTTTAGTATTAATCATGAAATAAATAGTTTTCAAAATTTTTTATTATACGATTATCCAAAGTTATCAGATATAAACATATCGAAACAGGTTTTAATACTCTTTCTATATTTAACCCCTTAATGCATAGTTTCGTTTTAAAAAAGGACTGCCAAAACAATCATTTTTTATGTGAAAAAAAAACAATTTAGAACTCAATTTAGTCAAAGTCTTTAATTGTGTGCAAAGATAAAATTTATTTATGGAATTAGTAATATAAATTACTGGAAATAAAATGTATGTACATCATTCTTGAAACAATTCATAACCTTTTAAGCATCTTCTTTCAAAGATACTCAAATGTGTGAATTTTTAAATTCAATGTACACATTACTTCTGTTGTCGAATAATTTTGGTCATAACATAATTTTAGTATTAATCATGAAATAAATAGTTTTCTAAATTTTTTATTATACCAGGAGCCAAAGTTATCAGATTTAAACAAATTCAAACAAATTCAAACAGGTTTTAATACGCTTTCTATATTTAAACCCTTAATGAATAGTTTTGTTTTAAAAAAGACCGGCCAAAAAAAATAAATATTTTATGTAAAAAATACAATTTAAAACTCAATTTAGTCAAAGTCTTTAATTATGTGCAAAGATAAAATTTATTTATGGAATTAATAGTATAAATTAAGGAATATAAAATGTATATACATCATTTTTAAAGCAATTCATAAATATCTTCTTTCAAAGATTATAAAATATGTGAATTTTTAAATTCAATAGACACATTACTTCTGTTGCTAAATAATTTCGATTATAACATAATTTTAGTATTCATCATGAAATAAATAGTTTTCAATTTTTTTTTTATTATACGATTAGCCAAAGTTATCGGATTTAAACAAATTCACACAGATTTTAATACGTTTTCTATATTTAAACTTTTAATGCATAGTTTTGTTTTAAAAAAGGCCGGCAAAAAAAAAAACAGTTTTTTAAAGTAAAAAACACAATTTATAACTCAACTTAGTCAAATCCCTTAATTGTGTGCAAAGATAAAATTTGTTTATCGAATTAGTAATATAAATTACTGGAAATAAAATGTATGTACTTCATTCTTGAAACAACTCATAATCTTTAACGCATGATCTTTTAAAGATACTAAAATGTGTGAATTTTTAAATTCAATAGACACATTACTTCCATTGTCAAATAATTTCGATTATAACAGAATTTTAGTATAATCGTGAAATAAATAGTTTTCAAAATTTCTTATTATTCAAGCAGCCAGGGTTTTCAGATTTAAACAAATGGAAAAATGTTTTAATACGTTTTCTACACTTAACGCCTTAATGCACGACCAAAAAAAATCAATTTTTTAATGTAAAAAACACAATTTAGAACTTTGTCTTGCGAAGAAAATTCCAAAAATACGAAAATCAAAAATTTTTATTGCAATTTTGGGTTTTTATAACATTGCAGAAAATAGTCGAATATTGTAATATTACACGCACAACTTTTTCAATCTTTCTTTTCGAATTTCCATTTCAGAATAAACATTATTATGAGTAAAAATACTTATTTATATTTTTAAAGCATAAATAATAACAATACTAGTATTTATAAAATTAATCAAAATTTTCTATGGGATGTGTTTCGAAACAAGGTGCATCACACAGCCCAAATGATACAATATAAATACGCTGTCGGAAAATGGCTCACAAGGAAAAGATAAGTCGTGATAAGTAGAAAAGAATATATATTATACTTGAATAAGTAAGTGTTATAGCTTACAATCCCATGTAAATGATAAATATCAATAAAATGATTGGATTTTATTTGTTTTCACATTTTTTTTCTTAATTCTCGATTACATTCGAGTGTGAA
>CM063506.1:7036600-7074100 GCA_032207245.1 Pardosa pseudoannulata
CTTATTTTCGATATTTTTTTTACAAAGCTGGAGACTAAAATAAAAATTGGGCTCCTAATTAGGGGAACGCCAAATGTTAGGCTTTAAATTCTATCTAAGGGAATTAACAGAAATCTGTGAAAGTGGTAAAAAGATTTTCAGAAAAAAAACCGATGAAAATCATATAATCCAAATAGAAGAGTTTCTTAACTCCAACTAAACTCTAAGGTATCTAATGTTGTTCTTAATGGATTTCATAATTCTTATATGTATTTCTTTTCCCAAATCTTGATGCGGGCAGTAACGAAGAAAGAAAAAAATTCACGAATGAATTTTGTTATAATTGTGGAAGATTTATGTCAAAATCAAAAAGTATACACTACAGATTAAAACAGCTTATTTTCCGTATTTTGTTTACAAAGCTGGAGACTAAGATCAAAATTGGCCTCCTACTTAGGGCAAAGCTAAATGTTATTCTTTAAGTTCAATCTAAGGGAATTAACAGAAATCTGTGACTGTGGTAAAATGATTTTCAGAAAACAAAACGATGAAAATCATATAATGCAAATAGAAGAGTTTCTTAACTCCAACTAAACTCTAAGGTATCGAATGTTGTTCCTAATGCACTTCTTAATTCTTATATGTATTTCTTTTCCCGAATTTTGTTGCTTTCAGTAACGAAGAAAGGAAAAAATTCCACTTTGGACTTTAGGACTAAGGAAGAATGATTTGAAGGTAGCTGAGACCCAGCAATGTTGGATTGTTAGTGCTTGTTTATTAAGAGGATGCATTTGAACCATATAATAAAAATGTGATAGTATAGAATAACATTTGGAATATTTTTGATGTTTTTAGGTTTTGGCTGTAAAAATATGTAAAAATTATAGCTATGATCTCCAATACAATAGTACTCTGTGTTATAATACAGAGTTTAATAATAAGCAATAACCTAATCTATATTCTTTTATACGTTAATTTCAGTACTGATCAAATAACTATAACAAAATTATTGTACGTGTTTTTTACAATTAGTTTTAAATTCCACTGGAATGAATTAGCTGTAAATATTTAAATTCATTTCTTTTACATAAAAAACAGAAAAAATCAAACTTATGTTATTTAGAATCTTATGATAGATCTACACAGACATTTTAAGAATGTTTACCGCCGGAGGCAGGCTGAAATACTCATAATTCCTTTCAAAGGTACAGGAAATGTTAATTATTTTCTCTTCTCTTTTCTTTTTTCTTCTTCTTAATTGAAAAGAGTTATTCGATTATGAGTTTTATCAAATTTAAAGTGCGTTTCAATTTTAATGTTTTTCACATCTTTAAATTGAAATATATAAATTTTCAACAATTGATTATATCCACAAAAATGTTCTGTGGATATATTACACAAAACTTGCATTCAATTTTCAATAATTGATTATATGAACAGCAATGCTCTGTGGATATATTACAAAAAACTTTCATTTAATTTTCAACAATTGATTATATGCACAGCATTGCTCTGTGGATATATTACGCAAAACATGCATTTATAAAGCAATAAAAATTTTAAAAGAAATTTCTATATTTTGTATCATATTTATATTATTTGAAATCAAATATTTGAACAATATATGAACAATAAAGTTATAGAGGCAACGAAATATGTATGTTTATAATATATGTCATTAAAATAAAGTTCGATAAATTGTAACAAACCTCTTAATATTATAAATTCATACTCAAACCATTTACAGTATTTATCTTTTAATCAATTTTAAACTTCTGAATTCCTTTTTTATTTCCTAAATAGGTGTCAGCTAATTTATATTTGTATATACAAGTCAATGCCAAAAAAAATTTGGAATTAAACCCTTACCACATTTCTGACGTCACAAAGATGCTTTCCGAAATTAATCACAAAATATGTTATTAATGACAGATTTTGTGTTTCATTAGAATTTTAAACACGATAAATTGAGTTTTAAAGGGACATTTTCCCATCATACTTTTAAAAACTTTTTCTCCAATCATCGATGATTTCATAGTTATACATGATTAATTACAACTTAGGCCTGCTTCAGAAATCTTTCCCTTTAAAAGATTAATGTTTCTTGAAAAAATCATTAATTTCGGTTTACTGCTTAATACAGTACATCGCTGTCAGTTTCTGTAATAAATGTCAAATTGTGAAACCTATAATTCATTTTATTTTTCTCATTCATTCAAAACCCATAAATTAGAACTAAGGAGAGAAATAAATGCTTTACGTGCAGTTATTAGCACGGATAACATTTAAAAGAACATTTTTACCATCGGTGAAATTTTAATATAATTTTTTTTCTAATGATTGGCAACGCTAGGTAATTAAATATATTAATTTTTATGTCTGTTTAACAAGAATTTTGGTACGCTTTTCATAACCGAATTAGAATTTAGAATCAAATGAGTTTTTAATTTGATATTTTCCTTTTGGTATTCTCAAATTGCTAATGATACATTTAATTAATTTTTTTTTTTGTTTTATAAAAGCTATCGAAAATTTTATAGTTTTTTTTACATTTGTAAGGAAGTATTATGTTTATTTATAAAGAATTTAATGTAAACACAATTTTTAAAAAATTCTAAAGCATTAGATTAATTACTAAAGCTATTTTATACGAATTAAGTTTAAGTTGTCTGAATTACATACACAATATTTTTAATATTTCTTCTTAAAATGTGTTATAAAGGAGAGAAAAAAATTATTTTTAATAACTTAAACAAGTTTTTTAACATTTTTATTGTGAGTGACTCAGAAGAAACTCTTAAGAAACAATATTATTTTGTTATTCCAAATTGTTTTGTTGTAAGTTTTAGTGTTTAATATGTTCTATATATTATTGTAATTTATGCTGAAGCAAATTTTTTCTAATATAATGAGTAATTTGTTAATATAATTCTTATATGAACAAAAATGTTAGCCTTAACCTATGAGTGATTAACGGAATTGAAACAGTCATAAATTCCTTTTCACCTTCTATGACGAACTGAATTCGTGGGCTGTCTGAATATTAATAAGAATAAATGTATTTTGGTAGTAAACAAAAAAATACTTGTAGTACACAGAAGTGAACTCTCGTAGTTTCAGTAAGGTTTTCCTGGCAAGAGCATTTACAATTCCATGTATGAATGAGAAGTTAAGGAAAAACGAATTACGTATATCATGCCATTTGATTAGGAAAGTAGCAAGGTAAAAGCCCATTAAAGATCGCGCATCCCTTCTGATCATTATTTCTATCAAAATTATTTGTTATTGTTGATATGCTTGTATTTAATTATATTAGAGTATCGGAGTTTCTAACATCTCTGTTTTCAAGGCGGAATATAACCGACGAGCTTAGCCTCTAGGGTAATGACAAGGGGACCATTATAATTGTTAAAAGTGGGATATTTTAAAATTAGTCATTTAAAGGAAGTAGGATACTTTTATTTAAGCATAAATAGATGTTCAGATATTTATTTTTAAAATCATTATGTCATATATCGATCTAAAATTTTAAAACAAGTATAAGGATCGCGACTTAAACACTGATTAAGATTATTGGGTGTAAGCAATGAAATCATAATAATATTTTTGTATTTTACAGTGTTAAGATTTTTTTCGATAATAATACGCTTCATGTACCCTTAAGACTGCTCAACTCATTCTTTTTTAAATGTTCTTTTTCTGCATGTACTCAAATAAAATTATACTTTATAAATTGGTGATAAATTGTGCTTTGCATTTTGTCTTCAATTAATGACTTTGTGATTTTTAGCTCATTATCCAAATATTTAGAGGTAAGCCATTTGAAAAAATTATAATTTCAACTTTAAAAAATTGATATAGACGTATGACTTTCTTTTTCGGCGTTATCTTTTACACGAATTTAGCTGCACATAATTTATATCTATTTTATTTTGGATCTTCCACATTTTTAGCAAGAAGAACACATTTATTTCAATATTAGTTTTTAATGAAAAATATTATTTTTGAATAAAAAATATCTCTTATAATTCAACAATGAGCAGACTTCTATTGCATAATTCCACAAATATAATTTTATTGCACAATGAGTAGCATACAGAGGCTGTTCGCACATTTTTTATACGAATTTGGTTAGTGGTATTAAAAAATCTTTTGTTGCAAAATAAATAACTGCTACGGTACTATCTTTTTAACCCTCTAAGCGGTTCGCACGTACAATTCCGCGGGTTGTCACGTACAGTTTTCGACCTCCAAAAACGTTCCGAAAATGGATGTATTGTACATTTCTGCCAGCGCTTTCCCCCATGCAGTTTTGAGGTAGGAGGGTCAGGTCGATTATTTATGAACTGCACCCCTCTTTGACTGACATTTATTGAGGGATGCACCCCTACTCCCTGAGGCACAAAGACGCTGCTAGCTTCTCATGGCTTTGTCAATCTCTATTTCGAAGTATTTTGTTTGCGGTAACAGATTGCACCACTTAAATATCTTGGACGACTTTCATAAAAAAATATAAATAATTCTCTTTAAAAATATTTTTATTCGTGCTTTTATAATCCATTATTTCTTATGGGATGATCTTCGAGACTTGACTAGTTTTATGTGTATTAAAAATTAACACTCTATTATGTCTATTTATATATCTACTTATAACCGGAAGTAAAGGGACAATAACGAGGGTGATTTTCCCGTATTCCAATCTAGTCGACAAAGGGTGAAGTAAAAAATCATAGAATACTTTGGTCACTGACGCAATAAAACTTTAGCATATTTTTTGGAGACCTTTTTTCCTCGGTGTGTGTTCCACTCGGAGGGTTAAAAGTCAAAATTATGCTCTGCGGCTTGAAAGGTTTGTTTTTATTAAAAATGGCGTTTTTAAGGAAGAAGTGGTTCGAAGGCCATATTGAATATAGAAGATAAGTATTCATATTCCGTTATCTGAAAACTATGTGACAATCATGGTTTTGTAAAATATCTAAAGCTTCTATAGGAAATATTGTCAAAAAGATAGGAAATAAATTTCAAATTGGATCCTCTAGTGGGACAAAAATTCCAAACATGTATCCAAGAAAAAAATGAGAATCTTAGACTATTCCAAAGGTATGTTGCTTAATGTTTAAAGAAAATCCCCCTAGTCAAAGGACAGTTGCAAAATCATTAAAGTGCTGATCAGTGTCCACTGTAAACAAAATGATAAACATTGATTTAAATATTAAGAAAGTGAAAAAACGCAATGTACTTCGTCTTTTTCTAAAGCATATCTCTGAACTCAGGATACGAAGCAGATTTCTGTTTAAGAAACATTTATTGAAAGAAAAATGGAAAAAATTGTCACAATAGATGAATCATGTGTGTATTTAAAGGATTGCAGCAAAAAAAGACCCATTTGTTATCATAAAAGGGGAGAGAAAAATATAAGTACATGGTTCAAAGAATCGAAAGAAAGTTTTCCTAAGGGATTCATGATTGTTGCTGGTTTTTCATATAATGGCAAGTTAAAAATAAAGAGAATTTATAAAAATGTCAAGATTGACTCCAAATACTATCAGGAACATATTCTATCGCTAATTTTTCTGAGTGAAATACTATCGCTTTACCCGCAGTGCCATCAATCTGTATAACTCCATTAAGACAAAGCTAGCACTCACATATCGAAATTCACTGTAAATTTCCTAAAAAAAAAAATGGAACAAAAAAGCGGTATCAAGGCCCAAACCTTCACTGATATCCCTACCAAATCTCCCGATGTATCACCTATGGATTTTGTGCTTTAGAACTTTTAAAATATACATTAACCAAACGTCATCATACAACCCTTACAGGACTCTGGAAAGCTGTTCAGGAGGACTGGAATAGAATGCCTCTTCTGACACTTCAAAAGACATTATTATCCTGGAAACTACGGTGTCGCAAGATCGTTTAGAATAAGGGCTATCAAATACAACATTTGAAACACAATAATTTTATGTAATTTAGTTAAGTGACTACAATATACATCGTCTAAAAATGTGTAAACAGTCTCTGTATAATAATCCAGGAAGGAAGGAAGCTGAAGTACTGACACCTGGTGGTGATAAATAGCATTATAATAATTTCTGTAAAAGATATTTCATTATATAGAGTTCAGATTATAATAAAAACTGTGCATTTCCTTCACCGAATTCTTGATTGTTCAGAAATTACGGTTTCAGAAAAAAATTGGAAACTGTTCAATTTTTAATTGAAATTATTGTATTAAAATTTCTGCACACATCTTACATTTTAGGAAAACTAGTGGAAAATAATAATTTTGTTATAAAACACTGTATATGCCCCACTGTATAAAACACCGCATTAGTTCTGTTGAAGGACTTTTTGAAAATACATAACCACTTAAACTAAAACTAATCTACTTTTACAAATTACTTGTTCATGAACTAGCGATTAGCAGTAATAAACCATGGTGTCAGAGAAAAATAGATATTTTGCAAAGAAGATTGTTTATTGAATGAATTGTCTTGCTTTGAAATAGTATATTTACTCTCTGTAGGTAGTAAAAAATTGTCTCTTAGCTCATGAATGTCAATTTTAGAGGACATTTGGAATGCACATTAACGACTTCTTTCTATTAACGAAATAAGAATTTTCGTAAATGTATTATTTCAATAAATTTAGTTTTCTTGACTTACTAACCTCACCCATGTGGTGATTGGGTGTAAAGAATAGTCCCAACGTAGCTCATGCATGTCATAAGAGGCGACTAAAATGGGTACCCAGTGTCCGGGGGTATAGCTGGGCACTCATGTCTCTAGGGGGTTTATAAATATGAAAGACTGGTCCTCCAAGTTGGGGGTTGGGCGTGAGGCCAACAACCTCACCCCGGAAAACATTTCATGTTCAGAAATCTCCAGAAGCTAAATCTGGATGGACATTACGGAGACGACTTAGAATGAATAGGGATATGAAGATTGGGACTTGGAATGTGCGTACTATATATAGGGGTGGAGCGTTGAATAGCCTCATAGAATTATTTATTTCTTATTGTTTAGATATTTTGGCAGTGCAGGAGATAAGATGGCTGAGACATGGTATTTTGGAAAAGAAAAACTTTAGTTTTTATTATTAGATGGCTGGGACATGTTTTCAGACTAGCAGATTTGGACTCAGTTAAGAAATTAACTTTTTCAAAGATTGAGGGTACAAGAAGAAAAGTTAGACTAGCAACAATGTGGTTGGATTGTGTGTAGAAAGATTTGGAGATCTTGGGTATTAATAGATGGAGAAATCTTGCAAAAAGTCATGTCGATTGGAGGAAGCAGACAGAGAAAGCCTTGGCCTGTACCATGCTGTAGCGCTGCTGAAAAAGAAGAAGACTTACTAACCTTATAAATGGGAGAAAAGTTAGGAAAAGTCTAGTTTATTAACATTTAATTTTAAAATAAATAAATAATATTATTTTAATCCACTGAAGAATAAATTTAATCTTGATATTCTATAACATTCTGATGCCCCAATTCAAATTAAATTAAACACACATACCATAATTACTAGTATGTTTAAATTTCGTAATTCTACCATTAAAAATTTATGTAATTCATATGATTACATATTACTGAGAGACCACCTATCGAGAAATTAATTTTAATGGTGTAAACAGCTCCGCTAAACATCAAACTAAAATTATTTGATTTAACAAAGTATAGTGAAATTAAATTTATCACTTTAAAATTAGATTAGAGCTCCTTTAATATTAAAATTAGTTTCAAAGTGTAATATAGTTTATATAAACTTACCTTGCATTATTAAGCTTTTAAATATTTGAATTTACTTTCTAATTATTGGAGTTTCCATGTAATATATTTTAATTTAATTATCAGGCCAGGAAAATTTATTAAAACTATAATAATTTTATGGAAATAAACAATAATGTGCTATGCCTATAACATAGAGGAGATAGTCAAACTGGTCTGTATTCACGGGCATAAAACATTTGTATATTTAGAGTCAGTGAAAATACCTTTAATTTATTAATTATATTAAGTTTTCATGAGGATCCTAGAAATATTTTTATAAACTAGTTTTAATTAGTTTGTACTTATTATATTAATGTTAATAATTAGTGATATAATACTAGAATATATATATATATATACATATATATATATATATATATATATATATATATATATATATATATATATATATATATATACAGATAACAATGTTTAAGTGCCAGCCTAAACTGAAGGGAAAATACCTTAAATTTAATAATTATATTAAGTTTTCATGAAAATCCTAGAAACATTTTGCTAAACTCGTTTGTATTAGTTTTACTTATTATATTAAAATTAATAATTAGTGATATAATACTAGAAAATATATATACAGATAACAATGGTTGCCAGCCTAAACTGAAAGGAGAACTGCACTGAATCAAAGATGCATGAATTATTGTTCGTTGTGTCTAACAATTCTGTAACTACTTTTAAAATTTTCTCGAATTTGATTCTAGAAAATTATTTCATTTTCCATCAACTGCCGAGTAAGTGCAATACTTTATGAATTAACATTTAAACCATTAACTTTGGGAAAGCAATTAAACGTAAAAATATGCCTCAGAAGCGATCCATTCAGCAAATTGATCTTGTTTTCCATTAATTATATATAACCGAGCATTTCAAGGCTAACAATTCCAGGAATTAACTTTAGAGTGATTACTCATGACTAATGACGTCCTTCGTTTCAAGAATCATTTGTGACATAATTTATTACGAATGTTTCGTTTCTTGCATTCCACATCGAAAAAAATGGCACTTTTTTTTTCTTTCAGAGACCAGTTGAATTTTCGATAATTTATTTTTTCAGTATCCATTATGATATTATAAATGTAATTACTGAAGATAATGTGTTTTAAATCCCCAACTAACTCGGTTTGTTTTCTTACCATAAAATGAAATAACATGATTATGTATTTTTAATGCAAATTTGCATTATGGATACGATTTGCTTAAAGTCAAATCTTCTCAAACATATTTGAAATTTATTAAAACTTAAATGAATGTTTTTAATTTATTGAGGAAAAGACTGAAATGTCATTTTCAATTAGACGATATGGACTGCAGCAAACAAAACTTTTAGATTTCCTATTTCATTTTTCTTCGTACATAAGAAGCTTACTGACTTTTATTTATTTCAAAATTTTATCTATTTTAATATATATATATATATATATATATATATATATATATATATATAAATTAAAGAATGTTATCCATCACATAAATGTTATTTTGCTATCTTTATTTATTCAAATACTAGCATATAAACCGTCATATGACAAGATCAGTAAAAGTTTTAATTTTCCAGAATTGTAAAAATGCTGCCTAGAGGAACTGATAGAAACAATATTTTTAAAGGTAGCTACGGAAGAGGTGGTAAAAGTGCAAATTCTAGAATAGAAATATTTATGTGCTTGGGTTGACTCCGCCACCCCGCTTGTGGATTAAAGTATACTTTCCCTAGGAAACTAAAGGAATTGCATAGGAATTTTTTATTTTTTCACTCCAGCAGTAATAATATACCTCATAGTATTACCAAATAGTAACCCTCATAGTACAGTGATCTTTTTTCGAGGTTAATGGGAACCAAAACCTTCCACGAAAGCTTAAAAACCACGAAGTATGATTTTCCCCTAGGAATTTTCACGAATGCGTGTACACGAATGTTTTAAATATGTAAACAATATTTATACTTCACACATTTAAGACAAAAATTACAACAGTAAACGTATTTACTTAAACATGTCAGCGCTAATTAATAAGGTTAATTACAAAATCTTATACAGTAATAAACATTAATAAACATTGGTTTCTGAGAGATTCGAAGAATCTTGTGTTGATGGCGGAGAAGAGGCTCTCCTTTGATTCGTAGAAGCTTTAGACTCACTAGGAGACTCTTCCGCTGGAGGCGTTCACGGTAGAGCCGGGAGCTTTACCTTGGAGAGAAACATGTTGATAGGTAGTTGTTGCCTTTGTTTTTTCTCTCATTGGTCGATTTCGCACCGGAAACAACCAATTACGTGCTTTTATGAGAGCCCGTGTGGTATCCTGAGTCACTCATCTCTTTGTTTGACATGCAGGGTTCCTTCTCACACGTTACCATGAAGCAAAGCTCCTTTACGCAATGTGGCTGCCGACAGGGTTGTATTTTTTCATTTTTATTGTTTGATGAATATTTTGGAAGAACCCTCGAAGCACTGAAGCCGCATAACATGAAGCGCGAATTGGCGAAGGAACACTGTATACCTCATAGTTACTACCAAACAAACAATAAACCGTCTTCTTTTCTCGTGTGTTGAAAAAGCTATAAAATTTATTTTACAAAACTACAAACAGCTATTTCATAATCTCTTCATTTCTAGTGTATTGAAAACACGTGTTAAAAACTCTAAATACCTAGAGAAGAACAAAACACAAGACATAGGTCTAATTGTGTATTTAAATAATTTACTTGAGATGCATTAAAGACATCACAAAAGACATTCGCTCGCTAACCCTAATGACCGACTGGTCAGGGTGCTAACCTTCGATACTGGAGTTCGTGGGTTCCAGTCCCACTATGGTATGAATGTTCGTAGCCATTATATATATATATATATATATATATATATATATATATATATATATATATATATATATATATATATATGTATATATATATATATTATATATATATATATATATATATATATATATATAATATATGTATATATATATATATATATATATATATATATATTATATATATATATATATATATATATATATATATATATATATATATATATATATATATATATATATATATATATATATATATGTGTGTGTGTGTGTGTGTGTGTGTGCGTGTAATATATCAAAATTATTTTACTTTAATATTTCCTTAAAAACCTCCTCTCTCCCATTCAAGTTCCTTAAAATCTATTTTCCCAGCCTCAAAATGTCTTTATCAAAGGAATGCCCTCGACTTAAAATTATCCCAATACATTTCCCAAAGATTTCTGGCCGAACGATGGATGAATGGTTAAGGTGCTGGCTTTCAGAACTGGCGTTCGTGGGTTCGAATCTCACATTGGCATGGATGATCGTAGCCGTTCGGAGTCGGATTTAAGCTGTAGTTTCCGGTCTCATTAGCCCTCGGGTTGCAAAATAATAGACCGTAACTCACCAAACCCACTAACCCTAACATTCTACAGAAATATTTCATGTAATATTTTAGATTATTTATATTCGAACAAATCAAGCATACAGACAGTTTTGAATAAGACAAGTGTTTTTAGTATTTTGATCCGATTATATATCAACTCATTTGTCAAACGCACATATATTCTTGGGATTTAATATTTAATTACTTTCATCTTAACTGTGAATGAAATTTCATTCTTATTTATTGTTACATCTCAAATGTTATTTATCAATAGACTTCATTGTTCTGTAACAATGAAACTGTAGGCCAAGAATTTACACATCATTTAGCATTTTATCGATATATAATGTAAGATTATTTAAGAATAGATACATCTCTCTGCAATTAATTTTTTTATAGAATTTTATTCTCATCTTTTAATTATCATCCTTCCTAGTTCTGATAAGCTTTCGATTAAATTTTCTCCTATCCCTTTTATAAACTGAAATATGAAAACAAGCATGTCAAACTTGTCTTTCCATTTAGAATACGATGTGTTTTGACACTTTGAGATTTCTAATTTTCCGGAACAATGCTTCTTTGTAATAGAAATGATTTCGAGCACACTCGTAGATTAATATGAAATTTAAATTAGCGACATTTTTATGTGACACGTTTTAATCAAACATTTAAAATGGAAATTCATGTATGTAATCAGTTCGCGGGATAGACTAGGACTTAATTTTGTTTCCAGTGGATATAATATTTAGATAATTATTTAAATCCTAAAAGAAAAATTTCTGTTGTTATATTTTTTATTGAGTTAAATATGAATTGTTTAATATCAGATTAAATAATACTTTCAATAGATTAAGATTTTTTAGGAAGCTTTGTGTTTTAAAAACTGCAATAATTAAATTCAATTCTGTTCAAATTTCGACATTTTTTATTTATTCTTATTTAATATATATTCAAAAATAATAAAATGCATTGGTTCTGTCTGCAATATTGTACCGGGTGACCAAAAAGTATGTATAAACTTTAAAAATTCATAATTATATGAAACATAACCAAAATAAAAAACGGTTTGCAGGGTCAGTATCGCTAGGGTATGGGATTTTTTTTAAACAGAAAAATCAGTAACTCAATAACAGCCGACAGATGGCGCTGGTGCGAGCAACTTCATTGGAAATAAGCAAATGAGACTATTATAAAAACTTGAGCTCCAACAAATGCACAACCACACACAGGTTCGTTCATCATAGGACCCTTCTTCTTTGAAACGGAGAGCCCAGTAAATGGATGGAAAATGGATACGGTGAATACGCAGCGTTATTTAACACTTCTGCGCGATAATGTCTTCCCAACTTTGCTTGAAAGAGATGCTCTATGTACCATCACGTTTATGCAAGATGGAGCAACAAGTCACACTGCTAATTCGATCAAGGATTTCCTGATCCAGACATTCAGGGAAGACAAAATTATTAGCAGGTTCCTATGGCCTCCTCGGTCTGCAGATTTGACCCCGGCAGACTTTTGGTTGTGGGAATATTTGAAATCTCGGGTGTATCGATCCAATCCATCCAATCTCTCTGAACTGAAAGATGCGATCCGCCGAGAGGTGTCTTGCATACAACCGGACCTGCTGCACTCTGCCGTTGCTGGATTTGTGACTCGCCTACCGTGTGTTATCCCCTGTGGTAGTGGTCATGTGGAACACATACTGTTGTAATAAACAATTTCGATGCATCCTGTGTGTTATTTGCGTTTCTTTTTCTTTGACTTGTGTACATCAGCGCTCCCTATCGATCTTTTTAATTTTTTTATATTATAAAAAATCCCATACCCTAGCGATACTAACCCTGCAAACTGTTTTTTATTTGGTTATTATTCCGGTTATTATGAATTTTTAAAGTTTATAGGAACTTTTTGATCAACCGGTATTACCCAGTAAAATATAAGAAATGTAAAATGTTTAATATTAGTAAAATTTTTGCTAATTTAATATAAGATGTTTCATAAATTACATTTTTAACATTAGACACACAAAGGGATCCTCGTGTACCCTCTCGGCATTTCTTACTCAGTAATTATTATAATAATGAACTGAACGCAGTGCTGATTTCTAACTTTTCATAATATTTTTCTTATATAGTGCTTGTTTAATCATTTATATATTTTTCGCAAAGACACGCAATTATTACAGCATTACAACTAATGAAAGGGGAGGATTTAAATCCCACTCAAAAAGTCTGGTTGGAACACATAGAAGATATAGTACTGAGCTGACATCAACAACAATATTTGGAAAGTCAACTCTTTATTGCATTATTTTGTTTACAAAGGACCAAGCACTAATATTGTCTATCAAGGAAAGAAAAAATAAAAATTTATTCTTGTTAAGTTCACTTAAAAACTCCGTAACAATCGACGACAATTGGAAGCAGCCAGAAAATCTTACATATTGTCACGTAGACATGTCAAGAAAACGAAATAAACAAGCTGTTAGTACTCAACGAAGTTTATTATCAGTTGAACATGATAGTATTGATCTTCCCTCAATATGAGAGAGGTCTCTTATATAACTTCAGAATTTTCTAAAAATATGAAAATCATGGAAATTAGCATAACCTAGAACTTTCTAAATTATTTTTAGATAAGCAGCATAAGTTAGAAAGAAAGTAAAATCAGATTGATTGGCATTGAACCGAGGGCTTACCAATCTGTAGTCTAGTGCTTTAACTACTCGGTTATTCTACTACTTACGAAATGTGGTATTATTCCTTCTTAACACATTATAACGCTATTAAACCGGATTTCATTCTGAATGGATCTATGGGCCCAGAATACTTTAGTCGTCATTCCTCCAAATGGTACAAATATTGCTAGTTAAAAGCGTATTTCTAGACGATGTGTTGTTGTGTTATTATGTTCAGGTATTTCTTGCGGGTGTGGGTGCTGGTATTTTTACAAACATTCTACACGTCTAACGTTTCTAGATTTTAGTCTTTTTGAAGATGGGTGAAAATCTTACATTTCATAAGTAATGTGAGATAATGCCTTAATATTTGGTAAGGCCCTTGATATAGTTAACTCTTAATAAGAATTGAAATATAATTTGAACAGCTATTCCGATAGGCCAACTTGGCTTAAAAGTCCAAACTAAATCTTCTAGTCGATATTTTATTTATCGATGTCTAAAGTTTTAACTTCGACAATCTTTCTGTAGAGCTTCTAGTGTTCGCATATGAGCTAACTGTCTGGTTTCTTTGCAGGTTTGTTATCCTATTAAGATAATCATGTGCTGTCCCGTGAGGGCTGTAAAGAAACGTAATATCTAAAGCTGTCTCAGATTTACCGATATGCAAAAGATAAAAAGCTGTGAATTTGGTTGTATCTGGTAGAGTATCATTATAAATATACTTTATGAATGACACTATTTTATTAAAAATTTTCTGATCAATCAAATAATTGGAACATACAATTATCCATCCGTTTCCATCTAAAGATTTAGTAAAACATACTAGCAGATGACTCCTTAGAAAGGCAAGTTATTGGCATGAGTTCATCAGGTCATTTTTAAGGGACAGATTGCCTCCTTTGTTATTATTTACACTGCAAACTATAACGTCTTATTATTTGATACAGGATGGCCCTACGATGGTGTTTTTTCTTTAACCTGCTATAGAGTCTCGCAAATCCCAAGTGACCAGCTGTTTGTGGGTCATGAAAATGTCGAAGCAGGTCTAACCATGAACTCTATGGAATAAATGGTAATCACCTCTTCCTTGTAGCATCAAATTTTTCCTTGAACAAGACCTTATCAGCCACCTCAAAGTGGAGCATGTAAAACTTTTGTGACTAGTATAATATGGTAAAATATGCCTCAATATCCTTCCGGACCTACATCGAGTGCCACAAATGCACTAATTACCTCTAATATGTTGAAGTTGTTAAATGTATTTCAGAAAAGACTATTGTCCCGGTTCTTATTTTCACTATTGTATACAATCTAGATATCGTATCCATGGAGTCTTAAAACCCGTTTGGTTAATCTTCTTGATGAATCCTTTAAATTAATAAGCCAGTCTAATGAATGATGATCAGTCACAGCTGTAAAGTACTTCTCAAATAGATAAAGCTGAAAGTTAATTATTGCCCATATGATGTCCATGATTGAGTCTGAATAATATTACTATTAAATAGTTTTTTGTCATATTTCTAGATTTTAGCTATCTAATTGTTCTACGCCCAAAACATCTAGGAGGTCTGCACTATCTACTCAAGACATTCTAGGTGTGCGGAAATTTTCAAATTTCCTAATGTTTAAAATTTAACAAATTAGACAAAAACAGTGCGAAATTCACAATAGTTAGGTTGATAATATTTAACACAATGTTTCTGAACTATTCATTATTTTTTTACTTAATTATCAATAATAATCTCTCTTCTTCTTCTTCTGATATATTTTAATTATTTTGATGTTAAAATTATCTAAGTTGCAAATTGCACAAAATAAAAAAAAATTATTAATAATCAGCCATACTGATTCGCTGCATTAAATAAAACGTATAAAAATTTATAACCTTTATTAAATATTAAATACGAAGTATTTTTTAATGATTTATGTTCTCACAATAAAAATAAATTTTCTTTTTACTGTATTCTGTGTAAATCTCCTATATTTCAAATATATGCAGCATTTTTTACCTCATTTATCAGAAACTGTTTTATATTTTTTTCTGTCTAAAGGTATAATTTACATTTCATTTCGATTCATACATAAAAAAGGTTTGTTTTCTGGACAAAAAAAGGAAAACAACCATGTATATTATGAAGTAATTCTTTTTATTTAAAATAAATATTTTTTAATTGCAACAGAAAGTATTAAAACAGCTATTATGATTTTCTGGAAAAACTATGATTACGCTTCGAGAACGTTTTGAATTTTGTGCTGTACAAGGTATTGGCATTTCAAAAACACCATGCTAAAAAAAGTTAACAGAATTTATTACTTATTTTATAATATGTAGCATATTCTGCATCACAAGACCATGCAATTGGAAAATTCACCGTTAACTATCCACTGTTGCACTATACCAAAGTAGCGATATTATAGAAAAACAAAATTATTAACTTATTATTTGTATACGATGGAGAATTTATAAAGCTTCAAAATCACATTCAAATAAGATGTTAATTTAATCTTTTTCACCATTTCATTAATAAATGGGAAATATATATAAAATATTTTAAAATATAACTAAAATTTTGGCCTCATCTGCATTTATTTTAGCTGGTATTTATGATTTGACAAATTCATTGTGATAGAAATATTGAGTTTTGAAAATAATTATTGTTTATTTAAAATATTTGACAATCCGTACAATGTCGCCGTAGATTGCAGGAAATTAGACGCACAGTTTTATATTTTTATCTGCCTGACTGTGAAAACAAAACATTAGTTTAAAGAATGTTGTAATTTTTCTTATACATTAGAAAATAATATTATTAGCACATTGTATACTGTAATAGTTAGAAAAACTAATAATTGTTTTAAAAAGAGAACTTTTGTATTGCGGAGTATAATGAATATTTTTAGAATATTTGCGATACTTCATACTCGCTTCTATTACATCATTTTTATGCTTATTATACTTTACAGCATGAAACATAAATGTTGAATGCACAGTCCGTACAATGTGACAGTAGATTACGTGAAATTATACGTACAGTTTTATATTTTTATCTTACTGACTGAGAAAACAAAAGATTAGTTTTAAGAATTTTGTAATTTTTTTATACATTAGATAATATTATTAGACATAGCATACTGCAATAATTAGAAAAACTAATAATTTTTTTTAAAAAGAGAACTTTTGAATTGTAGAGTATATTAATTTTTTTTTCAGAATACCTAAGATACTTCATGATCGCTTATGTTACATCATTTTTATGCTTATTATGCTTTACAGCATGAAACATAAATATTGAATGCACAGTTCGTACAATGTGACAGTAGATTGCTTGAAATTAGACTTACAGTTTTATATTTTTATCTATCTGACTAAGAAAACAAAAGATTAGTTTAAAGAATTTTGTAATTTTTCTGATACATTAGAAAATAATATTATTAGCACACAGTATACTATAGTAATTAGAAAAACGAATAAATTTCTTTAAAAGGGAACTTTTGTATTGCGGAGTATAATGAATATTTTTTCAGAATATCTGAGATACCTCATGCTCTTTTCTGTTACATCATTTTTATGCTTATTATACATTACAGCATGAAACATAAATGTTGAATGCACAGCCCGTACAATGTGATAGTAGAATGCGTGAAATTAGACTTACTGTTTTATATTTTTATCTACCTGACCGAGAAAATAAATTATTAGTTTAAAGAGTTTTGTATTTTTTCTTATACATTAGAAAATAATATTATTAGCACTCAGCATACGTAATAATTAGGAAAACTAATTTTTTTTTTAAATAGAACTTTTTTATTGATTAGTGTAATGAATATTTTTTAGAATATTTGCGATACTTCATGCTCGTTTCCGTTACATCATTTTTATGCTTATTATGATTTACAGCATGAAACATAAATATTAAATGCACTGTCCATGCAATGTGACAGATCATTGCATGAAATTACATTTTTATATTTTTATCTACCTGACTGAGGAAAGAAAAGATTAGTTTAAATATTTTTTTATTTTTTCTTATCATTAGAATATAATATTATTAGCACACAGTATTCTGTAATAATTAGAAAAACTAACAATATTTTTAAAGAGATTTTCTGTATTACGGAGTATAATGAATACTTTTTTAGAATATTTGCGATACTTCATGCTCATTTCTGTTACATCATTTTATGCTTATTATGGTTTAGAGCATGAAACATAAATGTTGATTAAAATATAATTTCTTTGATTAATCACTCCATTACATCTTTATAAAAAAGATTTAAAAATATTTTTCTAAATAGCCCTTATCATACTGTAGACTGTATAGTAAATACCTGATAAATGTCAATGATAAAAAAAATCTATTCGCTTAGCTGTGCATCAATAGTCCTAAGACCTTTTATACTTGGAGAATTCATGTTTTTATTAAGGTTAAACATACTTTGATGCAAACATAAAATTAAACTCGTTATATAATTAACTTTACAGGTGTCATATTTACTACAATGTATTAAATCCGTCATTAAATATTTTTTCTCAAAATAATTCATCAGGAATCCGTACTACATTCCAAGGAATTCTTTCACTCAATATTCAAAATATTCTTTTATAAAAAAAATTCCATAATCTTAAAATTGAAGAGGGTAAGGCATAGAAAGACTCAACTTTTGCTTCCTGTGCATCGTTAGCTTCTCCATTATATCACAACTTATTTCAGCTTCAAAGGCCGAGATTCTTTGAGCACACTTCAAGAAACTTTACTGATAGAACAAAAGCTTTCGAAAGAATAAAAGATATTTGAAAAAGAAAAATATTTGAAAGTTTCCTGATAAAACTAACAAAATCAGAGAATTTATTCTCTCAATCCAATATAAGCACTGACATTTAATAATATGAGAATTTTCAAAAGAATCTCCTTCTTTATTTTTATTAATCCCGTCTTCCTATATTTGGTTTCCGAAAAGGAGTCCTAAATTATGGAACTTGGAATAGTAAAATATGAACCGTTCGGAAAAACTCATGAAATGAAAGATTTTAATAAAAGAAGTTCGCTACCGGAATGTATACACTATTCGTTAGGTTTAAATAAGGCCTATAAGAATGCAGTAAAAATTTTAATAACCATAAAAGACGTAGGAAATATCTTTTCGGACTTCTGTTGCGGTAAAAAAAATTAAAACAGCACACTCGTTCCTTATAAGAATTCAATACATAAAAAATTGTCTTTTTAGTTCATTTCATTGGGCGTATATCAAATTTTTAGAAAAACAATAAATGTAAACAAATGAAGTTAAAACTTAGATATAATTACTTTGCTTTTATAAAGATTTATGATTTTTTAATATGTGACAGTAAAATACGGTTGTTTTATTAAGGTTTTAATAACATGGTTTTAATAATATTTTTTTAACTAATCACACGGTATTTATTAAATGGAAATCAATATATGTTCCATTGATTATTTTCTTTTACTGTATTCATTTTATTTTTGTGCTAATGCAAGTTATGTACCTTGATATTATAGCATAACCTATGAGAATGCAGTAAAATTTTTAATAATCATTAAAGACGTAGGAAATATTTTTTCGGACATCTCTTGTGGTAAAAAGAAATTAAAACAGCACAATAATTCCTTATAATAATTCAATACATAAAATTTGTCTTTTTAGTTCATTTTATTAGGTATATACCAAATTTTTTAGAAAAACAATAAATGCAAACAAATGAAGTCAAAACTTAGAAATAATTACTTTGTTTTTATACATGTTTAAGATATTTTAATATGTGACAGTAAAATACGATCGTGTTATTAAGGTTTTAATAACATTCTTCTCAACTAATCACACGGTATTTGTAATATTGAAATGAGTATATTTTCCATTGCTTATTTCGTTTTGCTGTATTCATTTTATTTTTGTGCTAATGTAAGTTATGTATTTTGATATTATACTTCCAAAAAATAAGCACGAAGATGTAAAATGCAAAAAAAAAAATCAACAAATACTGCTTTGATTGACACAAAATTTGGCAGGAAAGTAGCATATGTATTTATGCATAAAACAAAATCAATAATTATATACAGAAATGAAAACAATATTAAATTTTTGTTAGTTATCAGATAATGGCATACTGGAGACTTACACAGAATTATGTATAAAGTGAAAATAAACAGCATATAATTAAAAAAAAGAACATTAATAGGGTATGTAATCCCCCTCATCTGCATACAAAGTTTACACCTTGTGACCATGCTTTCAATTAGGTGGTCAACCACCGCAGAATTAAGCAATCGACATTCTTCTTGTAGAGCAGTTTCCATCTCAATAAGAGTGGCTGGAGGTAGAAAACGTGAAGATATAGCACTGCCGAGAGCATTCCAAAGATTTTGAATGGGATTAAGGTCGGGCGATGTTAGTTCTATGGAGATAGAACAAACATCGGCGATGACTACCTGGAGAGTGAAGGAATTTCACGTATGACATAGCCAGCATATTCTCTCGACCTTAATCCCATTCAAAATCTTTGGAATGCTATCGGCGGTGCTATATCTTCACGTTTCCTACCTCCACTCTTATTTTGTATTAATGCGATTTTATATTAATGAACGATAACGCACGTCTCCACGTGCGTTATCGTTCATTTATACAAAATCAGTACCAACTGCTGCAGCGTAAAATCTCTCAATGGGTTCTAGGACTTCATCTTGATACCGGATAGCCGTCACAGAACTCCGTTTAAATATGTGCAGGTCGGTTCGATATCCTAATGAAATCTTTGCCCACTCCGTAATGCTTTCGCCTCGAAATGCCTGAGGTTCGGTAATATTTTGGGGTTGATTGCGTGTTCCTTCTGCAAGCCATATCCTTATACGCTTGACATCTGACTCCATGACATTACCCCACTCAGACTCAGTCCAATCGACATGTTCCCGGCAAAACTTTATCTTGCTCTTCTTGATCGGAGAGAAAAACGTAAACTCGAGGTACCTGGGCATACAGTCCACTCATATGTAATTTTCGGCACGAATGATTTACGAAATTTTCCTATAATGCAGAATAAAATGCCATATTCTTGACAAAAGCAATATTCTTATGACCACAACCTGATTAGAATATCCCTAACGTCACTATTTTTCCATTTATTATTTCTAAATCATTCTGAAGATTTTGCATCTTGTCCTATTTCTAAATCATTTTATACTATTATCATGCTATGGCACATTTAAAAAATCCTCTTCGAAGATTCTTCTTAAATTTCTCCCCAAAATTTAAATAGATTCACACAATTAAGAGGTGCTCTTAAGATTTTGTCTCTAAATATCACGGTCAAACTTTCGGAGTTTCATCAAAAGCCCTGATACAACAAAGAAAAACCATGTGATACATAGACATTCAGCATTCAAAGCCTATTTGAATGTAGTTCTAGATTACAAATATAATATGACTCTAGATTTCAAGAGCTAGCCAACATAGAAGGAACAGATTATTGGTATGATACTTCTTTCTGTGCTTAACATCTGTTGAAGAGATCGGTGGATAGATTTTTCAGATCGCAACTTATATGTCTATTCCATAAATACATTAATCGCCTTCAAAGCCTTTAAATAATATCAGGTAAATCCCTCTCGCAAATAGATCTAGTTTTACCATAGGAATGTATGTGTTACTTATACAGCTCCATTGTTCAGCTGTATTCCATTCTTTATGGCAGAGGGTCTTGATTTCAAATTATATAAACATGTAAAGCATTCTATTGAAAAGAAGCTTGTAATTAAGGCATACAGGTAGAAAATAAATACTGTTTCAATACAGGAGTTTTAGTTTTAAAATATGTATAAATTGCTGCTTAAACCATAATAGCTACATGCTGTGAACCTTGTGACCTGTGGTTTACCATTGATACTAGAAATAATGACTACTCAAACTACTTAAAACACACACATGTCTCTCTCTCTCTCTCTCTCTCTCTCTCTCTCTATATATATATATATATATATATATATATATATATATATATATATATATATATATATATATATATATATATATATATATATATATATATATATATATATACAGGGTGTCCCCGAAGTCCGTGTACAAACTTGGAGGGGGGATAGAGAACTTCGTGAGGAGTCATAATTACATAGGAAAGAGTAGGCGGAAACGTAACCCTTAAGAGATAAAGAGACACAAAAGACAATAAGGACACACAGAATGTAGTGTAAAACGTTTTATTATACAAAAAACAACAATAATAAATAAAAAGTATTACAGGAGGGGCTTGAAATTGCTGCCATTGGCATGAATGCACGCGTGACACCGACGCGACATGGTTGGAGGACATTTTCATAAATGCCGGGCGTTTCACGGATCGACGAAGCAACAATGGATATTCATGCCACTAGGTCCATTGTAGAATTGACGGACGTGTCATGCACAAGGCTCTTCATGGCACCCCAGAGAAAAAAAATCCAGAACAGATACATCAGGGGATCTGGGAGGCCAAGCGACGGGGCCACCACGCCCAATCCACCTGTTTGTAAATCTCCAGTCCAAATGCTCATGAACACACCCTCTTTGAATACGGGTGTTCGGGATGTTCATGGTCGTCCAGAACATTCAATCGTGGCTCTGAAGGATCCATGTGCCGCGAGGTTCTGATGCACCCGGTCGAACATTTGATGATTCGGCTGCGCCTCGTTGATTACCTTTTCCGATACAACTAAACATGCACGTCCATTTCCGTTGGCTAAACCGTAGATGAAATGGATATCTGCCAACTCGGTGTTCGTAAAATTATTCACGTTCATCGCACGCTGTCTGTGTCTGAACTGAGGAAACCACAAGTGCCGATCTTGAGAGGTCGCATATAGAGCCACCTATTGCTTTCCGCCCATGCTTTCCTATGTCATTTTGACTCCTAACAATGTTCTCAACCTCCCCTCCAAGTTTGTACACGGACTTCGGGGACACCCTGTATATATATATATATATATATATATATATATATATATATATATATATATATATATATGTATATATATATATATATATATATATATATATATATATATATATATATATATGTATATGAAATATATCAAAATTATTTTACTTTAATATTTTCTTAAAAACCTTCTCGCTCCCAGTCATTTTCCTTATAATTTATTTTCCCAGACTTAAAATGTCTTAATCAAAGAAGTGTACTAGACTTAAAATTCTTACAATACATTTCCCAAAATTTTCTGTCCAACACATGTAAATTTTCAGTCCATTCAACTTGTTTTCCAACTGTCAGCGGCCAACAGTCAGCTTTTCTCCTAAACTTACAGTCAAATTCGTTGACTAAGTTTCTTTTCCCTTTGGAAAATTCTGTCTTCTCTCTTCGATAGCCTTTATTCGCCAAAGTGTTTCTCGTTTTTTTTCTCTTGTATGTCATTGACTATTGAAGATTATTGTCCTTTTGTAGCAGCTCTTAAATATAATTTCAAGTAGACTTGGATTTGTGTTGTTCTGTTCAGTGTGGCTGTACTGCATCTTACATAATTATATATATGTAATCCTCAAATTATAAAACTGCTAGATCAGGAGAATGCTAAACAGCTAGCAGTAATAAAAATGAAGTCGGTCGACATTGAAGAGAAAGGCACAGGTCGAATTAAA
The DNA here is from genome assembly GCA_032207245.1 of Pardosa pseudoannulata. Lineage (NCBI taxonomy): Eukaryota > Metazoa > Arthropoda > Arachnida > Araneae > Lycosidae > Pardosa > Pardosa pseudoannulata. The sequence goes on from CM063506.1 coordinate 7,060,104, forward strand.
ACTTTATTTCAGAGCTTCTAAAACGGACATCTTTACTCTTCAACGACAGACAACAGAAAGACACAAAAAGCATTCTGCTCGAACAGCGGTGCGAAAACAGAAAGAATTTTTCCCACTTACTTAAAAAATATAAATGCAAGATCAGGAAAAACGCTGAGCCATTTGCCGGTGACAGCTGGCATTGTATTGAATAGACGTGCCAGCAATTCAATATTGTGCAGCTGGCTGTATTGAATAGACGGAAAATCTACATCTTTAAGATAGAAAGCTTTGGGAAGAATTTTAATTCAAAGACACTGTTTTGATTAAAACTTTTAGAGGCTTTGGTTTTGCTTGGAGTGCTACGGTCTACTTTTTGCAACACGAGGGCTAAAAGAGCTTAAAGCTACAGTAAGATGTATCTATTCCTAAATAATCTTACATTATATATCGATAAAATTCTAAATGATGTGTAAATTCTTGGCCTACAGTTTTATTGTTACAGAACAATGAAGTCTATTGATAAATAACATTTGAGATGTAAAAATGAATAAGAATGAAATTTTATTCACAGTTAAGATGAAAGTAATTAAATATTAAATCCCAAGAATATATGTGCGTTTGACAAATGAGTTGATATATAATCGGAGCAAAATACTAAAAACACTTGTCTTATTCAAAACTGTCTGTACCCTTGATTTGTTCGAATATAAATAATCTAAAAATATTACGTAAAATTAAATATTTCTGTAGAATGTTATGGTTAGTGGATTGGTTTGGAGTGTTACGGACTATTATTTTGCAACACGAAGGCTAATGAGACCGGGACCTACAGCTTAAAGCCGATTCCGAACGGCTACGAACAACCATGCCACTGTGGGATTCGAACCCACGAGCTCCAGTACCGAAGGCCCGCATCCTAACCAATCGGCCATCGTTCGGCCATTGAATTTATTTAATTATATATAGTGAGAGAGGGAGTGAAAGAAAGAGAGAAAGGGGAGAATGATTCTACCGTGAAAATATTGATAAAATCTTCGATAGAAAGTTTTTTTTTCAATTATTAGTAAATTTCCCTATTTTAAAGATTAATACATTTTTATCAATTTACAGGTAAAATGGTAAACACTTTAACCGGTTGTTACAATCCATGGCGTTATTACACTAAAATTTATTTACTACAAGATCTTGACTTTTAAATTACAGTTTAATTGAAATTATTTTATGCCGCGTGATTATAAAAAATATATTAGCCGTAGACGGTCTTCTAATCTTTATTTTTTTTACTTTAATTTCAGTTTTCATAAATGATAGAAAAGTTCAATACTTTCATATAGAAGTACCCTTTATCCCATAAGCAGAAAATACAAAACTATTCATATGGACATTTCAAAAGTTTTAAAATTTGTATAAGTGACTCGTCGTTGAAAACCTCTATTAAAGAGTTTGAAAATTTTTATTAAATCTCCCAACTTCTTCAGTACTTTGGTTGATTACACAGAAATATCTCTTGCCATTTAAAACTCTCCACAAGTGAAAATTTTAGAAAGAGTGTAACTGAAAGTAACGTCCAATGCAGAAGAAAAAAGAAAGAAAACGGCCTGGAATTTTGTCTCTAAATTTACCGTAGATATTAGATTTCAACGAACTTATTTTCTGAATTTGACTTTCCATTCTTCCAATGTGAAACTCAGACATCTGTTCATTTCAAAATTTCAAAAAATAAAACCCATTTTTATCTTTATGAATCTGAAGTCTTTCTCTAAACTTTTCAGAAAGGAGTTGAAATTCGTAAAACGTGGAATCATAAAAGATTAGACGTAGAATTGAATTTCTAGAAGCAGTGAAGCCAAATATGAAAATAAAAATTTATTTCTCGGTTTCTGTTACGTTCTTACGGCTTTCGTTAAATTTTCGATGGAAGACCATTTTTACTCTTTTCTTTAGAATACACCAACTAGTTTCGTATATATATTATGTATATATATATTATATATATATATATATATATATATATATATATATATATATATATATATATATATATATATATATATATATATATCTATATATATATATATATATATATTATATATATATATATATATATATATATATATATATATATATATATATATATATATATATATATATATATATATATATATATATATATATATATATATATATATATATATATATATATATATATATATATATATATATATATATATATATATATATATATATATATATATATATATATATGTGTGTGTGTGTGTGTGTGTGTACATAACATTCGTATGATTTTAAATTTGTCAGAATTTTATAGAAACCTTCTTTAACTTCACTAAAATATACATTTAATTCTTTTATAAATTAATTTATAAGAAAGTTTATATCCTTTTCTAAACCTTTTAATATAAAATAAAGGAGAGTTTATATCTAAATAAACATTTTAAGTATATACATATGTGTGTAAATACATTTACACACACACACAGTTTAAGTCAACTGAATTTATAAAGTAAGGTATTTTAAATCTAAGAATTCAGAAAATATTCTTAACCTTTTGAAAGTTTTTTAAATAATTAAAGCGCTATTTACCACTTAATATTACGCAAATTTCAATTAAGGAAAATTTATATCTAAAGGAACATTTTGAGTATATACACATGTGCATGTGTGTAAATATATTTACGTACACATTTTAAGTCAACTGAATTTATGAATTAAGGTATTTTTAAGTCTAAGAATTCAGAAAATATTATTAATCTTTTTGAAAGTTTTTGTAAATTATTAAAGTGCTATTTACGACTTAATGTTACGCAGATTTTTATAAAAGAGAATTTATATCTAAAGGAACATTTTAAGTATATACATATGTGTGTGTTTAAATATATTTACACACACACACACGTTTTAAGTCAACTGAGTTTATAAACTAAGGTAATTATAGGTGTAAGAATTCAGAAAATATTATTAATACTTTTTGAAAGTTTTTGTAAATTATTAAAGTGCTATTTAAGACTTAATGTTACGTAGATTTCAATAAAAAAGTCGACATTTATGAAGTACGGTAAAATAAGTCTGTACAGATATTTTTATTTCAACTTTATTTAGATTTATATCTTAATTTCAGTTTGCAAGAACTGAAAATTTTCATTAAGATTCAACAAGATATGGATTATGATATCTAAATATGAAATAACTATTAAATTAATTAACAAAATGATACCCAAATATGCTAAACATAAACTTTAGCGTAAATATGACATAATTGGAATGAAATTCAAATTTTAATGCTTAAGGAATTTTTCAGAAAATAAAATAATGTAACATATTTTCTTAATAGTAGAATACATCTTTTACTCTTATAATATGAAAACATCGATTTTTAAGAACATTAATTTATTATAGTAAAATGTAACTTTCCAATATAAATAATTATGTCTCTAGGAACTAACACTTTGAAAATTTAACTCCCAGAGCCTGCATATTTATGTAAGTGAGTTGAAACTTATTGTTATAATATTAAATATAATAAAACTCATATTTATTATTTCAAGAGTATCTAGTTTAAGAACACTGTATACAAAATTCTAATACATCATTAGATCAGATACCTTGATTTATAAAGTCAACTGAATTTATAAATTAAGGTATTTATAAGTCTAAGAATTCAGAATAGAATTATAAATCCATTTGAAATATTTTGTAAATCATTAAAGTCCTATTTACGGCTTAATGTTAAGAAGATTTCAATAAAAACTAGCCGACAGTTATGAAGTACTGTTAAATAAATCTGTACACACATTTTATTTCAACTTTATTTAGATTTATATCTTAATTTCAGTTTACAAGAAATGAAAATCTTCATTAAGATTCAAAGTATGGATTATGATATCTAAATATGAAATAACTATTAAATTAATTAACAAAATGATACCTAAATATGCTAAACATTCCTTTTAGCATAAATGTGACCTGATTGTAATGTAAATCAAATTTTAATGCCCAAGAAATGCTTCAAAATATAAGAAAAAGTTTAAAATATTTTCTTTTTATTAGAATACATCTTTTACTTTTATAATATAATAAACATATATTTTAAGAAGATTAATATGTTATAGTTAAATGTATCTTTCCAATATAAATAATTACTTCTCTAGAAACCAACACTTTAACAATGTAACTGCCAGACCAACATAATAATGTAAATGAGTTGAAATTTATATTTATAATATTAAATATTGTGAAAGACTTATTTATTATTCCAAGAGTATCTTGTATAAGAACACTCCATACAAAATTCTAATACATCAATAAATCAGACACCTTAATTTATAAAGTCAACTGAATTTATAAATTAAGGTATTTATAAGTCTAAGAATTCAGAAAAATATTATTAATCCTTTTGAAATATTTTGTAAATTATTAAAGTGCTATTTACAACTTAATATGTTACTCAGATTTCAATAAAAACTAGCAGACAGTTATGAAGTACTGTTAAATAAATCTGTACACATATTTTTATTTCAACCTTATTTAGATTGACATCTTAATTTCAGTTTACAAAAACTGAAAATTTTGATTAAGATTCAACGTATGGATTTTGATATCTAAATATTAAATATATATTAAATAAATTTAAAAAATGATACTTAAATATGATAAACATATATTTTAACATAAGTATGACCTAATTGTAATGAAAATGAAATTTTAATGCCCAAGAAATGTTTTACAAAATAAAAAAAATTTAAATATTTTCTTTTTAGTAAAATACATCTTTTACTCTTATAATATAAAAAAGCCGAGTTTTAAAAAGATTAATATGTTATAGTTAAATGTACCTTTCCAATATAAATAATTATTTCTCTGGAAAACAAAAATTTGAACATTTAACCTCCCAGAGCCTCCCAGAGTTGAAAATTGTAGTTATAATATTAAATACTGTAAAATTCGTATTTTTTATTTCAAAAGTATCTTGTTTAAGAACACTTCATACATAATTCTGATACATCAATAGAACAGTTAATATCACCAATACACCTTTTAGGTTTTAGAATAAAATAATAAAAAATAAAGTCGGTATATGTATTTTTTTCTGAACAAAACATACGGTTTCCAAGTACAGAATTTACATAGTATGTCTTTAGCATATTATTTGCATATTATGCGTATCTTTGTAACACTTTTGCATCATTTGAGTTTATGCAGTTAATTTTATCCTAAGCTTTCGTTGTCACTTCTTTAAATATGATAGGTGAATATGTAAAACAAACAAGTGATACTCTTCGTGTCTTGAGCTATCTTTAAAATATACCTATCCATGGACAGTATGCTTCAAAATATATCGAAATAATAATTCAAGCAAACACTGAACTACTTCATGGATTGTTGAAGCATGTTAAATGGTGGTTTCATTCTAATGACGAATGTAGATATATGTGGTTGTTCGAAACTTTTTAAAGCAGTAGTCTAATGTAAACATACATTTTGTTTATCAAAAGAGACTGAAGATTGACGAAATGAATAAACTGTGTTCGATTCAGATTTCCTAAACGTACATAATTTTTATGAAGTGCTTTTCTGGTTTAATACCATGATCAAAAACACGTGAAATCGTCGAATTTACATTGAAAAAGTAATTTTGTATTTCGTTTGTTTCAATACGTCATGTGTCTTAAAAGTCATCTTTTTTTACTCTTTCACAATCACTATATCTCAGGGGCATGAGCTACATGACTTGATTCCGACATACATATTATTACCCTTATACATTTACTGAACTGGAAATATTTGTGTAAAGCTTCCAGAATAGACTACATGGAGAGAAAAATTTTTAAATCAAATATTGGTTACTGTATTTGTTACTTTGGAATATTATACATGTAATGAAGATTTTTCATGTCACTTCATTACATATTTCTCTTGTGGGGTATATATATATATATATATATATATATATATATATATATATATATATATATATATATATATATATATATTAACCTACATTTTGCGCCTTTTTTTCGCATATGGCCCCTTGCAGGTGCAGCTCTTGCTGTTTTCTCACGGGTGCAGCCTGTCTTTTCAAACAGAGCCGCCCCCGATCTGGGATTAAGTTTCGGACCGAGCGTCCAATTCTGGCCACCTGCATCCGCAGTCCTTAAACCTTTCGAACATAATTTGTGCCCATGGGCTCATATTCTGACAGTTCTGTAGCCACCACTTTCGGTTTGAGATAAACAGCCGCGCCTTTGAAAGGTACCACGTTATGGTATGTTGCCAAGCTCAGCTCCGCATCGTTTTTGGTCGAATTTTCACCACCTGAGTTGCGCCTTACTGTGATTCGGTTTTTTGTTCTCCGCGCGCCTTGTCTCGACGTTTCATTGGTCAGAGCCGCTAGAACCCTTCGCTCTCCCTGAGAGCGCGGTGTTTTCTTGGAGTCTGGCAACCCTCTTGCTGGCTGTGTTTCGGCTCTTTTGGCGTGATCGCAGCCTAGAAGTTCTGATAATTTTTGAGAGACGGAGAGACACAGAAATGAAGTTTTAACACCCTTGCTGACGCGTTTTTTTGGTCGGAAAAATGTTTCCGTTGGAGCCACCTCGATCTTTGGCTAGTCAAAGCACTCTATCCTTGTCCTGTTTTACTGCGATGCTCCTGGCGTTATTTTTACTTAAAGCAACGAATTAATCTCTATCATGTTATATATCGCAACAAATTAGTCTCCATCATATTTTTTATATAAAGCAACAATTTAATCTCCATAATACTTTTAAACAACGCAATTGAAGATTCTCAGTTACCCACTATTAGATCAAGGCAGAAGTGGACTATGGTAGTTTTAGATTATAAAATTAAAAATTATTTGATCAAATACTAAATAAAAGGATGTCTCTCCCTCATGTCAGCATCTGATTTTTTTCCACCTGATTTGACTCTTAAAATAAAACCTCCGACTCTGCATCAATCATCCTACATACAGCTTACTTCCTCTACATGGAGTCTCGACTCTTCAGTATAATAAATTTTTTATTTTATTACAAATATCATGCTCTTAATTAAAGAATTAAATGAAGAATGATTAGTGCTTTTCAAATACATATATTTATGCTTTTAAATAATAATTCAAATATGGTGAAAAGAAAATTATTGAATTGAAGCCATTTAAAATTTTTAACTTTGTCTTGAGGTATACTTTACAGTTTATAAGTCATGGCTGTGTAAATTAATGTTTTTAAACAGTCCTCATTTCATTACATGTATCAATCAATTTCTTAAAAGAAAAATGATTCTCGATATTTCCAAATGTTCCACTAGTTAATGTGATTGCAAAATTCTGTGGAGATAATTTGATTTTTTATGTTTTTATGCAGTGTTTTACAGGTGGAATACCATGATCAAAAGCAAGTGAAATCGTCGAATTTACACACAGGAAAAGTAATTTTGTATTTCGTTTGTTTCAATATGTCATATGTCTTAAAAGTCATTTTTATTACACTTTTACAATGACTATATCTCAGGGACTTCAGTTACATGACTTGATATAATCACATATAATTACACATATATTTACGGAACTGGAGATATTTACGTAAACCATTCAGAATAGACGATATAGAGAGAAACATTTTTAAAACAAATATTTGTCACTATATATGTTGCTTTGGAATATTATACACTATTTATTTTATTACAAACATCGTTCTCTTCATTAAAGAATTAGCTGAAGAATGATTACTGCTTTTCAAGTATATATATTTAAGATTTTAAATAATGATTCAAATATGGTGAAAAGAAAATTAATAAATTGAAGCCATTAATTTTTTTGACTTTGTCTTCAGATATACGTTACAATTTTTAAACTATGGTTGTGTAAATTAAGGTTTCTGAACACTAATCCTAATTACTTCTGATCACTAGTCCTAATTTCATTACATGTATCAATCAATTTTTGAAATAAAAAATGATTCTCGAATTTTCCAAGTATTTCCCTACACAATTTGATGACAAAATTATGTGGGATTCCTTTGATATTTTATGTTTTTATTGTTTATAAAACACTTGGCTGTCACAGTCAGTAAAGATTTTGTTTAAAGCAGAGGAACGAATTTTGTAAAATTGATTTTAGTGATTTTCTTTATGTGAAGAGTATTAAGATACATTTATTTTCATTTATTTCGCATGTTAGAATCTATAAATGGTACTTTTTTGTTCTATGGGTATGACGACTGATTTCAATTCATAAAATTGATTGTTTTTGGTCAAACATACTATTTAAAAAAGCTAAGATGTAGTTAATGCTATTTTAAGCATCGCACAAAACGTAACTGTAGATTGTTTCATGTAAACTAAAATTCCTCCTAATATTTCAGCTTTGCCTGATGATAATTTGATTTTTAAACAAGTTAAATTCAAAAGATGTTTTGAAATCCAGTTAACAATATTTTTAAATGCAAATTATGAGTAAGTATTTAGTCAGACTCGTATAAGAAACACGGTACAATATAATTTAAAAGCAAGATAAAAGATAAATTAAAAGAATACATTTTTATTAGAAACATAAAACGCTTCTCTGTGTGTTAAATGTAAAGATAAATATGATTTCCCTTTGCCTGTGAGACTTTCTCAACAAACGAAAAATTAATAACTTCGTCTTTTAAAAATTTTCAGAAAGTTATAAAAACAGAATAAATACTCTATAATCTGCTGTCAACTGAAATTAAAGTAGAAACCCTTTTAAAAGTTTTCTCTCTGTTTCCTTTTAAAATCTTTGAAGTTTCTTTGTAACAAATATAAGATAATCCTCTGAGCTTAACACAACAAACACTGTCAAGTTCTACTATAGTAAAAATAAAACCACTTTGCAAATTTATGATTATTTTTAAAATAAGCTATTTAGACGACACTTCCAGTTTTATTTTTATTTTTACTCAGCAAAGTTAAATTTTTACATTGAATTCATGATATTTAAAGTTTATTTATAGCATTCAGATTTAATACTTCTTAAAAATAAATAAGTTGATATGAATATATTTCTTTAATAGTACTATTTTGATTTAATAATAATATTTTAAATTTATTTTTATTTGGTTTAGTTTAAAGTGCTACGTTGTACTAGGAGGTGTGATTTAAAAGCATTTCCTAATGCTAGGAACATCTATTCAGGCATTAAGTGTCCAAATCATGTACCCCGGTACAGAAGAGGTGTGCCTTAATCTAATTAGTCGGCAGTCAACGATGAAATGCTTAAGGTTTTGTTAGACGGTACGCGGGTTCGTAGCTTGGAAAACCACTGTTGTTATACAATTATTTTAGATGTATTACTAATGAATATAAATCATATTTTATGATACATAAATAGTGTTATAAACCAACTTATTAAATGTTTATACATATATGTATGTGTGTATACAACTCGGTGAAAATATTCTTCACCAATTACATAGTCCATGTAATTTAGTTAGAAGGAACGCTTAATAGAATTGCACTCGTGATATATGAGAATAAAAGTCAAGAAATTTGGAATTTCATTTTTATTGAAAATGAAAATATGTGGTTCAATCAATCAATAGTCTTTAGGGTACAACACTTCTGGATAGATCTAAAAAATATGCACATTTGTTACCGAAATCGCCTTCAGAGCGATTGGGTCACATGATTTGTTACTGAATAGTTATGATGTATCAGCACTTTCTAAGCACTTGTTGTTGTTGTTGCATATGCCATTTGGCACGATTGACCCGGAGGTTACTAGTATTAAGGCAAGGAAGTGCGTCTTTCGTTTTGACAACCTCAAGGGTGAAAGTACCACTTCAGCTCGAGTAGGTCCTTGTAATTTTGAATCAGGGACCTAGTAGAAGACCCATAGGATTGGTCTGTCACCCAAAGAGGTACTGATTGAGAACTTAGAGGTCATTGTGACTACGAATGCATTTTACGTGCCCCAGTCACCTTTAACGAACACGGCGGATCTTAGGCTGGATCGGGGTCCGAACCCGCAACCCTCTAGTTACGAGAGAGTTTCCACAGTTGACTGAGCTACCGCGGCTCTTTAAGTACTTAAATGGATCATTGTGAGAAATGTGTCGAGATGACAGAAAATTAGCATTTATTCCAGCATTAATTTTGACAGACGGTTAAAAATAATTTAAGTCGAAGAGACATTCCTTTATATCTAGTAAATTACAGCTATGTATTTAGGGAATTATAGAATGAAAAGGGGTGAAAGCAGACATTTATATAGATATTTTAGAGGTTATAATTTTAATATATTGCATAAAGATATTATTAAACGGTAATATTTATTTTTATCGTAATTTTGTTGTTGTTGGTGTTGTCTTATGTCACTTGGTCAAACAAAGCATGATATGATTCGGAGTCTACTCGATTTAAAGCAAAGAGGCTCACCTTTCGTTTCAACGATCACCTCAAGGGTAAAAGTACAACTTATACTCAAGTGGGTCCTCGTAAATTTGAAGCAGGGAAGGAGCAGAAGATCCATAGGCTTGTCGTACAACACCCAGAGGTGTGATAAGACAAGAGATGATTGAGAACATGGATGATATGGAGGACATTGTGATTGAGAACATGGAGGACATGGAGGACATTGTGATTGAGAACGTGAAGGACATTGTGAGAACGAACACCTTTCAGACACCTTTAACGAACACGGTGGATCTTAGACCGACTCGGGTTCCGACCCAGCAGCCTCTCAGTTACGAAATATTTGCCTTTGCCGACCTAACTACCGATGCTTTCCAAATTTTGTATAAAAATTTATTACTATTCAAAAGTAAAGAACGTGTGAACATGTATGAAAATTTTAACTATCTTCACTTGTTTTACAAAAGCTCAAAAAATTTTTTTTAAAAAACACATCATCAATTTTTAATTTATATCAGGGCTTAGGCTCTATCCAGTAACTCAGTAGAGAAATTATTTAGATATATATTTTAGAAGTAATAATTTTGATATATTACACGCACACACACACACACACACACACACACATATATATATATATATATATACATAGATACAAATATATACATACAAATATATATATATATATATATATATATATATATATATATATATATATATATATATATATATATATACATACATATATATATATATATATATATATATATATATATATATATATATACATACATATATATATATATATATATATAATATATATATATATATATATATATATATATATATATATATATATATATATATATATATATATATATATAGAAAGTAGATAGATAGATAGATAGATACATATAGATACATATAGATATAGATATATATTGTGTGTGTATGAATCGATACATTTTATGATAAAAATTAAATTTGCATTATAAAATATTAGAGTTATCTTATACAATTAAAACAATTTTAGTTAATGTTCAGATTTAAGCTTTTTCCTTTACTTCTGCCACATGCGGAAATATATTAGACTCTCTCCCGAGATGACTAAACCATCAATCAGTTTTATTGTCAAAAAATAGACACCTGAACACCGCAATCACAGCCATTTGCTGAAAATAATGTCCATTACCTCGTTTGTTACACATCGAAAAACCAAAATGACCAGGAGAAAAGACATAGGAGTTGTGTCAAGAAACATTCGGGACATTCCCCTTCCTCCACCCATTTGGCCGTGGTTAAACCTGTCCGGTAATGGAAATAAAAATAAAAGATATCTACTCAATACTTTAGCACAGTTGGACCAAATCTGGGTCAAAGTGGCAATCCATCAATTCTGCATTTGTCACCCCCAACGCAAACAAAAAACTATATGAGGAGATTGATGGCAATCCTCATCCATGCGGGTCAATAAGTCGGTTTTTGCTTTTATTTCTTTTCTGTTACATCACTTTTATCTCTTTCACTTTTTTCCTTTCCTGTGCTCCCAGGAAGATAAAGGTACGAAGGTTGTCGCATGTATAATTAATACATGGATTTTCGCACGTTGTGTTTTTTATTGTTTCTAGGCTCCCTTTAATTTTGGTTGTTTGTGAAACCAATATTGTGCAATCAGTCACAGGAGTAACAGAATATAGATAAAATATTTCCAAAGTATATATTGAAATTTGTGGTGTGTTTAAATGAGTATACTACGTGAAAGAGTATGAACTTATTCATTTTTCGCTGTAAAATTACAATTTAAATGTATCTACAAGAATATTTAATTACAGAAATATAATAACATGCTTCACACAATACTAATGTTTAATATAAACTACTTATATATTTATATTGTACTAGTGTCCTAATGCAAATCTCAGAATATATATATATATATATATATATATATATATATATATATATATATATATATATATATACATATATATTTGTGTGTGTGTGTGCAAGTAATCGTCCAGGGGACCAACCAGCCCCGAACTTCACTTGAAAATCCGTTTAAATTGCCCCTATTATTCTCCTTAGCCCGGGCATGCTGGGCTGCCAAGTGTCCCGCTAATCGTCTGTTCGAAATAAACACATAATTCGTCGTGCTCGAACGTAACTTTTATTTCATCCGATCAAAATAGCACATAATCCAGAGGCATCTGAACCAGGCAGTGTCAGAACGCTCTCCCTGTAATGACAACCTTCTGCGAGAGAAGACCAAATACCGTATGTGGTTTACTGTCGTGGGAACAATGCTGAGGCAACTGTTTTAATTGCTTATAAAGAGTAACCTTTGATTAGAGCCATCTGCCAAAGTGTGGCGTTCCAGATGAGCATTATTGCTGATCATTACAGATTTTTCCTGGGAGAGTTTAACTTCCTAATTAAAAATGCCAGCTATATCATTTTCTGTTTTGGGAATCATAGATAGAATTTCCGGGTTCGGATGAAGGAATGAAAACATCCTCATTTAAATTGGATGGCTGGGAAATATGGTTAATATAAAGTGAAGAAATTAAGATTTAGACTAATGAATGGTAAAAAGGGATAATTTTGGATAGACTTCAGGGTTTAGATATTGATATTATTACCTATATATATATCTATATCTATATATATATATATATATATATATATATATATATATATGTGTGTGTGTGTGTGTGCATGTGTGTGTTTGAGTGTGCGTGTATGTCGTAAAACGGAGAGCATGACGTAAGGTTTGCACAGAAAATTGGTATGTTCAAACAAGATTCCTTTTAGTCACGAAAGTTATTTTTTCAACTGAATGTAGGTTGGACGGGTTCCCAATTCATTATAGCGACGGGAGAACCTGAGAGATTCACTGACATGAAAAATCAAAAAAAGAAGAATCTCCGAAATTTCTAATAAAAATTTCTGGAAAAATCTATTGAAGATCTAAAAACGAAAATATCTGAAAAAAGCACCAAATAAGAGAAAATGATAGAAGGAATGTATGAAAAGCACTAAAAAGGATCATCGACTTTTTGCTCAGTATTTTATTAGTTTTCCGCTAGAACACAATAAAATTTTAATTGGTTAAAACACTCCCTGAGGTAGTGAACTGTAGCCCCAGTGGTCAGTTTAGATTAGGACTTAAATGGGGAAAACAAATGACATGGAGTAATGTCTCGGGCGTACTGAGGAATTTCTGCTATAATTCGACTTGCACATGATCAAACTATCAAATTACGAAAAGTTCTCTGACAATATATTCTTTAAGGGGCTGTCCTCAGTGTTTCATGCAAAATCTCTACATTAATTTATACATTTAGTTTTCTTTTCTCTTATACAGACACACACATATATATGCATTTTGTGTGTGTGTGTGTAATGTGCATTTAAAACCTACCACAAGTTAAAAATATTATCCATGTAGTATGCAGTGCAGTCCTGTGAGAAACGGAAGATTGATAAATTTGGATATGAACATGCTGAATTTTTGACTTCTGGAATCTCGTCTAGTATAATTCTTCGACCAAAACCCTATATAAGCTATTATATAGTAGTATGATCCACCAAATGAGAATGTTAATAGTTAGTCATATGATGTA
>CM063506.1:7081600-7089100 GCA_032207245.1 Pardosa pseudoannulata
TCTTTAAAAATAAATAGTTTTTAAAGTTACTATAATTAATTCAATATGTTAAAATTCATAGTATTCACTCCAAAATACTAATAGTTAACCTTTTCAAAGTGGCTTTTAAAATATCTTTTAAATTTAAAATTATAGTGGCAAGCATATATTTAACGTCATTCTTTAATAGAAATTTCTAGAATATTTTTCACTTTTTATTACTATAATTAATGTAAAGAAAATGCTCAACATGGGGAAAAGTATCTTGTAATGTAAATGTAAATAAAAACCTTTTCTAAAACTGAAAAACTGAATGTATGACTTCGTTTATTAAGTAAGTGTAAACATGATGGTCTAATGGATTAAAGTACAATCTAATGATTCCTTGTATAACAATAACTTGAATTTAAGTCTCGTAAATAACCAATGAAGTGTGTAAATGTTTTTGGGATTAAAAATAAATTAATACATTGTATCCTTATTCTACTTAGATACTTTTTTGTTTCATTTCAAGGCAAGCAGTTTTAATAATTAACAAGCAGTAAAGAACATATTCTTTCACATTTTTAGAATATTTTTACACTTACTCTGCGAATTTTCAGTTTTGATTTGGCAATTTCTCGCCAATTCTCAGTAAAATTCTAAGTAATTGATCAGTTTCATCATTTTAACAAAATATCTGCAATAAATTAATATTTTCATATAAATATTCATATTAACAAAAATATTTTCTACTTGATCAGAACTCCAACATTCTCGATGAATTATTGCATCTTTGATCATTTTCTTTATCAGTCCAAATAAAACTTTTGATGTATAACTTTTAAAGGAATTCATTGCATTAATTCCTTTTCTGTTGTAGGAAAATGAATAATCTCTCCATAATTATCATATAAAACTGAAAATCTTCAATAAAACTTCCAAAATTTTCATATCTTGGTGTACCCCTAAGAAATTTTGGGATTCAAATTCAACTCGAACAATGAGACTGAATCTCAAAATCCTAGCGCTTATACCAGAGTTCTTACAATAAAGTCCGCTCATAATTAATCAAGAGTATATCGTGAAAAGTCACTTTAAATTATTATGTAAGCGTTGAGAGACCTGCGTTTTGCAATTTAAATCAAACATGTTTCTCAACCAAAAGTGATGAAATTAATTATTTGCCTCAAGAACTCTACATTTGTGAGAATATAAATTGCTTTTAGAGAGCCTTTAGGACCAAGAGGCATGAAATATCAATTTTTAAAACGCTCATCTACATATGAACATGGATATAAATATTACTATCCCTTAACACATATAACATTAAAATCTATAAAAATATTTTTAAATAAAACAGAGGACTACAAATACCTTATCTTAATATGTACAAAATTCGATTTTAATTTATTTAGAATATTAACTGGGTATCGAAATTTAATTACGTAGGATATAGTTTATATAATATGAAATACATATCCAGTTTTATAAAAATAATTCAACAATAAAATAAAAATTATCAGACTCTCAAAGATGACAATTTTTAGATTGTAAATTTCAAATTTTATAAAGTATTATAATATATTCTCTTTAAAAATTAACAAATTGTTGTGTGTGTAATATTTTAAATTAAACTATAAAATAAAAAAAATATGAGACTATGAAAGGTAAATAATTATTTGCTTTGAAGCTTTTTACTTTTTAAAACAGTTCTAGATTAAAAAATGCATTACATTGTTTGTTTAAATCTGACATTATATTAATTGTACATTTAAATATTTAGTGCATTATAATTCAATATTAGGCGCATAACAATGAGAATTTTACCTAAAAATATCTTATCGTGGCGATATATTTAATTTTTAATGAATTTAAAAAGGAGCGTTCGTGTTATTATGATCTTTTTGCAGAGGATTCTTTCAGTAATTTATATCTTTAAATTGAGAGAGCATTAAATTTTTATTGTTTGCTGATTCAGTGGGACAAAAAATATCATCTTCCTTTAACTGGGGACATTCTAAAAAATGCCTTTATAACGAAGATTTTATAGTTGTGTCGGTTATTGTTTAAGTAAAATTTAACAATATATATGTAATCATATTGTAGCGAAAATCCTTCCTCTCTATCAAAGCCGTCGTGGCTCAGTCGGTAAAGCATCAGACTCTTGAACGGGAGGTTCCGGATTCGAAAGCAATCGAGGAAAGTTGCCTTTAAAAGTTGGTTTTAATTTGAATTTACTTTAGGTTAATTTAAATTAATCATGTAGATTTATGTTAATTATAATTCCTAATATTCTGCCGGCCTTCAAAGTCTAGAAGGTTCCAAAACTGTATACAAGCAGGGATTCCTTCAGTTGCGGGAAAATAAAATCTTGAGTTGGTCTTGAGCGTTTTCATTGAATTCACCTCATCTACGCGACAATATCAAAATTATTTCACTTTAATATTTCCTTAAAAAACCTCTTTTTTCCCACTTTAATTCCTTAAAATCTTTTTCCCAACCTCTAAATATTTTAATCAAAGGAGTGTTCTCGACTTAAAATTCTTTCAATACATTTCCCAAATCTTTCTGTCCATTGGATGAAAATCTTCCGTCCACTCAACACTTTTTCCCGCTGTCGCCAGCAAATATAACGGCTTTTCTCCTCATCTTAACACTTAAATTCGCATACTAAGTTTCTTGCCCCTGGGAAAATTCTATCTCTCTTCGATATTGGTACATCTCTGTTCGAGCAAACTCATTTATTGTCTGTCGTCAACTAGTAAAGATGTTCTATCTTAGAAATTCTAAAATAAAGTTTTAATTAGACTTGGGCCGTTATCTTCAATATGGTCCGACTGCATCGTTATTACTGTTAGTTGATTAGACTTCTACTTTTCAGCAGTTTTATAATTCTTTGATTACATATAAATATACAAGACGACCCGGCAGAATATGTGCTGTTTTAATGCTGTAAATCCAACAATTGTAAAATGTGTTTAAATAAATTATAAATTGTACAGTTTTAACGGAAAGTTAAGATAAAAAACTATTTTAAAAACACTTGACACCACCACACTTACAGTCAACACAAATGTAACTAGATTCAATTAAAATTCCCACATCGCCTCTATGGGGATTTGATTCTGGGACTTCTTGTGCTGAGGCCCATTGCGCTGACTAATGCACCACAGATACTTTGGCAGTGAAAGGTTTCAAGCGGCATTATAATAATCTCAATAAGTGTTCAATACTGGATTTTTAATAAAAAAAAATTCTATCGGATCAATTTGTGAACCTAAACCATTCTAACATCAACTTATATATATATATATATATATATATATATATATATATATATATATATATATATATATATATATATATATATATATATATATATATATATATATGTGTGTGTGTGTGTGTGTGTGTGTGTGTGTGTGTACATTTAGTTATACAACAAATTAAAGCTAAATCATTTATAGGTTTGAAATGCTATACCGAAATGTGTGACACCAATGTTATTTTTTACTTCAATTTTTTACGGGTGATTAACGTTCCTTACTGTTACAAGAAAACATTCTCCACAGTATTATAAAAGAAAAGATAAAACTTTGTGTTTGTAAAATTCTAAAATAAAAATGTCTAAAGCAGCATTTTTTATTGAGTTCTAACGTGTGTATACCACAAAACTACCAGCATAAGTCTTCATTCTCTAAATCCCACATGTTTCATTCTACGCTAAGGTTAGTTTTCTAAATACAGAAGGTGCCTGTGTTATTAATGTCAAGGGATTATGTGTCTTTCCCCCATGGACTCTTTAAGCCTGCAAATCTTGTGATGGATATACGTTTTGTAATAACAGACCTCGAAATTCATTTGAATCCTTATTCATTCTAGAATGACGGGGTGTATGTAACTCAGATGAGTAAAACAATCTTTTTATGTTGAAATCCTGAAGAAAATCTACAGGATGGAAAAACATACAGTTTGTAAATGAAAAATCCTAGACTAACCTTGTTTTATTAATTAACTATGAAAACTTCATAAACTGGATAATTTAATGAATATAATTATGATTTTTAAAGCTTATTAAAATTATTCTTCGTTGCTGCATATAAAATTATAGATGTCCAGTTGCAAGACTTCATTGCTAAAATTCTTGAATAAACTTTGGTGATTTTAATTTGGTGTATAATTAAATTTTACATTCTTTACAGTTTACTTTTTACTTATTTCCAGTTGAAGATTTCATTGCTAAAATTCTTGTATAAAATTTGGTGCATAATTAAATTTTACATTACTTATTTACAGTTTACTAATTATTTATTTCCAGTTGCAAGACTTCATTGCTAAAATTCTTGTATAAATTTTGGTGATTTTAATTTGGTGCATAAATAAATTTTACAATACTTATTTACAGTTTACTTTTTACTTATTTCCAGTTGCAAGACTTCATTGCTAAAATTCTTGTATAAATTTTAGTGATTATAATTTGGTGCATAATTAAATTTTACATTACTTCTTTACAGTTTACTTTTTACTTATTTCCAGTTGAAGACTTCATTGCTAAAATTCTTGTATAAATTTTGGTGCATAATTAAATTTTACATTACTTATTTACAGTTTACTAATTATTTATTTCCAGTTGCAAGACTTCATTGCTAAAATTCTTGTATAAACTTTGGTTATTTTAATTTGGTGCATAATTAAATTTTACATTACTTATTTACAGTTTACTTTTTACTTATTTGCAGTTGCAAGACTTCAGTGCTAAAATTCTTGTATAAACTTTGGTGATTTTAATTTGGTGCATAATTAAATTTTACACTGCTTATTTACAGTTTACTAATTATTTAATTCCAGTTACAAGACTTCATTGCTAAAATTTTTGAATAAACTTTCGTGCATAATTAAATTTTACATTACTTATTTACAGTTTATTTATTACTTATTTCTAGTTGCAGGACTTCATTGCTAAAATTCTTGTATAAACTTTAGTGCATAATTAAATTTAAATTACTTATTTCCAGTTGCAAGTCTTCAATCCTAAAATTCTTGTATAAACTTTGGTGCATAATTAAATTTTACATTTCTTATTTCCAGTTGCAAGTCTTTATTCCTAAAATTCTTGTATAAATTTAGGTGCGTAATTAAATTTTACATTACTTATTACATTTTACGGTTTTGTTATAGCTATAAATTAACCTTTGGCTAAAAAAACAGTTAAATAAGAAGTTTAAATTAAAGCTATTTGTATTAGAAACTTTACAAAATAAAGTTATAAAAACTAAAATTAATTAATTAACATTATTTTTGCAAGATTTTATATATTATATTAACTTTTATTGTAACTATTTTTCTTAAGCTATATATTAAAAGATGCATATGTGATTATTAAAACTTATTTAAAAATTTCAATAAAAAAATGTTTATGTTAATCTTTAGACCTTAGTGTAATTTAAAAGATATAGTATGTTTCGCTTTGAAAAACTTTTATCATAAAACTATATTTAGATTTAGTATAAAATAAAATGATCTATTCTATTAAGATTACCTTTATATATATATATATATATATATATATATATATATATATATATATATATATATATATATATATATATATATATATATATATATATATATATATATATATATATATATATATATATATATATATATATATATACATATACATACAAATACTTATATGCTAAATTTATCTTGTGAGTGGCTAAATTTTATTTTTTAATTCGTATATATTATTTATGTTACTTATAAACATACTTTTTGAAATGCCAACAGTAAGTATTTTTTAAATTTAAACTATCATTATATATTTTGTAAAACTTCTTTAAAAAAGAAGCTTAAATTTTTATTTTACCAGGAACAATTTTGTCTTAAAATGCACAAATAAATGTCTCAAATGAATATTTTTTGAAATTTATGAATGAATGTTACGAAATTGGCATCAATAATAATTCTTAAGTATCATATTTAGTGTGTTTGAAATGTCTGCATGTCACTATAAATAGCAATTCATACAATATTAAAATAAACAAATGTTAGTACAGAATTACATGATAAAAGTAGTAATTTTCTATAGTATTTTTTCTAAGATGTATTAATGTGATTCATATTTTATATAAGCATGTAAAATAGTACAATGTGACACAGGCGTCTGAAATTTGGATTAAAAAAATAAAGGAGATATTTTCACCAAAAGAAATTTGGTTTATTTTATGGAAATATGATATATTAATGCGTTACAGTATAAGGTATGAAAATGTAAGAAAAACATTTGCACAGTTCTTTATGTAGTCGGATATTCAAATGAGGCAATATTAGAAAAATAGGATAAGTCAACACAGTTTATTAATCTGTCTAATAAAAGATATGATGACCACCTAGTACCATTTACAACTATTAATAAGGCTATTGAATAAGTATTATGGCAATAAATCCCATTCTTCTTTACATGTTTATCGTCACGAAATTTCAAGAGGTTTGACGTCATAATTGTTGTTAGATAAGATTGTAAAACTGTAGTGGATTGTCATAAAACAACATACAACTTCTGTATGGGTAATAGGTCTGGAACATTGCTTACCACACCATACAGTGAATACTCACTTCTTTGGGATAATTGTCGAGAAGTGCAGATTTATGTAGATTCTGTGTTATAATTAGCGAAAATAAAAGATAATTTGTCTCTCACAACTCCTCGAAAAGCAGCACGTATGGTTCCATTATCTCATCCCTGTAGAGTTTTGCTGTTACTGTAACAGAAAAGAAGGTATCAGAGAGAAGTGTTGAACTCCAGTTCCAACTTGATCCAACCCCCTCCAGAGCCATGAATATTATGGATTTTTCTGATGTCTGCAGGCTAATAAAGAATTTTCTCAAGATGAAAACTCGTTGAGAATTGCTTAGAATTTCGAATCCCGACTCGTCACTACAATGATATGGAACCAATCCTCCTCTGTTAAAGAATGCTGTTAAAAACTCCAGGGCAGAGAAGATCTATAGTGAAACTACGTTAGGGAATGGCACATCACTGGTCTCCTCTCAGCTAGTGTTTACCATATCAGGGTTCCAGACTCAGAAGCGATGCCTTGTGAGAGCTACAGAACAGTCATATCTCTATTGTAGCTTTCATCATTGAAACATACATATAGATTCTTCGAAAGTGTCTTGACTCTTAAGACACCCTGTTAAGTCATCTTACTGATAGTACCCGTTGTCTGAAACTGTTTCCATAATCTAGAGACCACTATATGCTATACTTGACGACAACAAGATGATTTAACTTGTGAGTGTTGAGTTTCTATCTTACCAATGGATCTCCATTGGAATTCATGTTATAAATACTTTCGTGTAACCATTGTATTTGCATTCTTTAAGACTGATATTTTTTCTTTAATAAAAGAATTCCACATACAAATTTGGTAGTTACAGAAAAGTCTATTCTTTAGTTTAAACTTCAATTTATAATTTATTTTACTTTAACGTTCTTCATCACTATTAAACAGATATCAGAAGCATAAATTACAA
>CM063506.1:7094100-7119100 GCA_032207245.1 Pardosa pseudoannulata
AGACACTGTTTACAAACACTGAACATTACGTCAACGGTCTTAATCAGAAATGATGCATCAATCTTCGGCGAATCAAAACGAGGCAACGACTTTAGTTGTTATTGCGTAATAACCACACATGCATGAGTACATACATAGAAGAAGGATATTAACTGAATTTATATTCATACTTTATTGGAAATTTTTCTCGGGAATTGAAGTTACACATTTTACCCACAGAAGGTATTCATTTTACTCATGGTGTCTGTTATTATGAAAAAAGAGATTTTGAATTAAAATTAAAAACAGTATATTTAACGAAAAGGAAGATTTTAAACACTGTCAAACACGGTAACATGTTCTAATTTTTATTCAGGATGCACTTACTGTAATCAGGTATGACTCTAGGGAAAACTTTATGAAATAATTTTTCAGATATCCTTAATAATCCCATCAAGTAGTTATAAATTTTCCTATAACTGTGGACCGATAATTTTGAATACATGGACTGTTAAGTTTGCTTGGCCTTTCGATAAATACTACCCGAAATTAAACACAATTCTCTCCATACCGAAAGAGAAAGGTAATAAATCAAAATATACAATTAGAAAAATATCTCTGATAACTCATTTTTTTATCCTCTCTCTGTTCTAGGACTTACTATACTTAACACCTTAACGTGCAAGCTCGAGTTAACTAGAGCTCCTAAATTGGCCACACTGTGCACACTCGAGATAATTCGAACTGCGTTATACTTTATGTTGCTATAATTGTTTTCACTCGAGTGCAATAGAGAATATAACAATGTGAAAGTAAGAAAATAATCGTTTTAATGATATGTATCATTTACATGGAATTGTAAACTATAGCACTTACTTATTCAAGTATAAAAAATATATATTTTCTCTACTTATCATTTATGACTTATCTTTTCCTTGTTTATATCTTTACCTTGATATCTCTACCTTGTTTCGAAATATATCCCACAAAAGAAATTTTGGATTAATTTTATAAATACTAGTATTGTTATTTATTTATGTTTTAAAAGTATAAATAAGTATTTTTACTGATAATAATGTTTAGTGTGAAATGGTAATTCGAAACAAAGATAAAAAAAAGTCGATGTTCATGTAATATTACAGTATTTGACTATTTTCTGCAATGTTATCAAAGTCCAAATATGTAATAAAAATTTTGAGTATTTTTTTTTTTAATTTTCTTGGCAGGAGAACGTTTTAAATTTGTTTTTTACATAAAAAAATGATTTTTTTGACCGGCCTTTTTCAAAAAACTGTGTATTAAGGCGTTAACCATAAATATTTTCTTAGAGTTTAAAAACGTAATTTTTATATTCCGATTGCCTATGTCTGAGACTGGAAATGAGCATGAATTGTTGCTGTAACAGCACTGACTGCATGGGAAATTGAAGTTCAATCATAAAAACAAAAATATACCTTTTTAAGGATTTCTGAAATGTTAGAAGCCATACATATATTTTTTACAACAGAAATGCTTATTCAAACATATGTTTTAGTAGGTGGATTTTAAGTACTTAAAAATATAAATAATTTCCAATGATTGATGTGAGTTGACCACTTTACAATTAAAAGAAAAATATCTCCAAAATATCCCGAAATAGTGTGGTTCATATTCCACGGTAAAGATGAAAGAAGAAAAAATTCTAGTAAAACTCTTTTCACTATTTGAGCTAGAAGAATCTGTTCCGAAAATCTTCTTGAAAGATGACACATAACAGATGCTTTCCTCTGTAGATGACAGCATTGAATGGTAGAATTGTGTGAAGGGTTATAATCTTGTATTCCAGTGTTAAGAAAATGTTGATATTAAAATACATTTTTGGAAATTACTAACCCAAAATTATGAAATTGTATGCACATATTCATTGTAATTTTGAAAACAAAATCACATTTCAATTTCCTATAAAAATAAATTGTCAAAATAACTATTTTGATAAAATATTTCGTTAATTATCAAAATGATACTTGAGACTTAACTTTTCATACCTTCATAGTAAGTATTTAACATTAATTATTAACACACATTAGAATATATTTAGTAAAACTTTTAACTGTATTACTATTAAGGAAACTCAAATATTACATTCAGAAAAGTCTGATTATTTCGTGAAAAATCTACAACCAAACGATAAAATATTAACCAAATATGTTTAAAATTTAGTTTTAAGTTAGAATGAAAAATATACTGGTAAAGAAATATTTTAGCTATATCATTTCAAAAAATAAAATATTTTGCAAATTCTCATACTTAAAAATTTTTTGAAAATAAAAAATGATCCAAAGTTATAGTGTTTTTATTAGAAATTTTTAATTACATTTCATTTTGTGCATGTACTTATTTATACAACCAAAAATTGTTAATTTATGAAAATGCTTAATGATGTTTACTCCTTTATAACATCCTAAACCTCCATTATTTTATTCTGTTAAATATGGAATATGAATAAGTTAAAACATATTTTACTTGATGTCTTTTATGTGTAGAAAAATTAAGATAATAAAAGACTAATGTCTGAGAAAAATTCAAAAGAGAATCCTTTACTTATATTTTATAAAATGCTTTGATTAAAACTAAGAAAAAATGCACGAAAAAGGATGTTTATCTTATAATAAGCACAAGTATTGCTTGAATTTATAATACAATTATTAATGTTAATAAATTAAAACAATTTTTATAAATAGTCTTTGCATTTTAAGAAAAACTTGAAAAATTCCATAATCCTTACATATGTCATATGTATTTGAAATTTGTAATATATTTATTTTCGATCGTATAAAATAAAAGTGTATTTATTCCAAAGCTTATATTTTGCTAATACTGTTCCTATAATAGCTACGATAAATATTTTATACAGAAAAAAATATATATTCCCTATTAAATTTTCCTATTATTTGTTTAGGGTATAAAATAGTTATTTAACCTTGCAATTAAATTAATATATTATAACAATATATATAATAGATTATAAACAAAATAAATTTATTTTTATAATTCAATAAAAATCACTCGCTATAAAATATTAATTATATAAAGATTAAATATCAAGACACCTTCTATTAA
Source organism: Pardosa pseudoannulata (assembly GCA_032207245.1). Taxonomy (NCBI): domain Eukaryota; kingdom Metazoa; phylum Arthropoda; class Arachnida; order Araneae; family Lycosidae; genus Pardosa; species Pardosa pseudoannulata. The sequence goes on from CM063506.1 coordinate 7,097,179, forward strand.
ACCGAAGTGTGTATCATAAATAATTCAACATCCCACATTCAAATAGTAAATTTTACTTTATTGCAATTAAAATATTTCCTATAGTAGGAATACTGTATAAATAATTCTGCAGTAATAACGCAATTTTAGCATTATACTAAATTTATGTTACCGATATTAAGAGACATGCTTGAAACTACAAGACTTATAAGGTGGTTCTAGAAATGTGGTGACTGGGAAGAATATCTCAAATAAATACTAAGGGTGATCAAGTGTGTAAGGAATAGCTTTTCTAGAGCAATCATTTTAGCTCAAATAAAATGAATACTATGATTCCTTAGTGACTACAAAATTTCAAAAGCATGGATGAGGGAATGACTATGCTTAGAAACAGTGTATAAAGTAAATTAATTTTATGTGATTTAGGCGTGATAAAACACCTCTGTAACATAGTTTTATGTCATATGTTTAATAACTGAATTACCAAGTTTGTGCATGAATGGAAATTATAAAATAAAAATGCTTATAGGATTTACAGATGTTAAATCTGTATTAAATTTATTTTGAAATTCAATAAAGTAATGGTTGCATAGTAATTTAATCTAGCTTAAATATAATATTTGCTAGAATGGAGGAAACCTAAACAGATTACAGTCCGTTCGAAATAAGCTCCTTTAAGGTAAATCAGTTAATATCAGTATTCTCTATCCCATCTAGTTAAAGTTTTAGTTTGCACAATTACATTTCAATCTTCAACGAGGAAATATTTTCAATCATATTTAAAAAGATGAATTGAACTTAGAACTCTTCGTATTAGTGAGTAGGAATTAAAAATAGAATTTTAATATTTAATTATATTTATCTAAATTTACAGTTTTTTTTAATGGATAATAATTGAGATTATACCTAGTATGCAATTGCGTATGAATTATGAAATTTCCATGTTTCATTAGAAAATATTTCTGTAATAAGGGAATATTTGAAGAGATGTAATTTTACTACAAATTAGGATGGTTTAAGCAGAAAAATATTTGATAAATTGTTGTTAATGTTTGATAGATATTCTATTCCAGTGAAACTTTACAATTCTATATTTATATGCCTATACAAACTTCAAAATTAACATATATGAAAGAATAACTAATGCCAATTCATATTATAACACCTGAAAGGTGTCATAAATATCATTTGCTTCCCACACATTGCTTCACTTGTAATAAATATAATACGTATGTATACAGATTTTACTAATAAAACATAAATATTTATTGTATTTATAATATTTCAGTAAAGCATATTATAAGAGACTATATTACTTAATTATGATCGAATTATCCCCCAAAATACGGAACTTTAATAAACAACTGTTTCATGCTATTTAAAATAAACTTTAAACCTTATTTTAAATATATGGAAACTAAAATAAGCGTCTTTCCGTAATTAAAACTCATAGATTTATGAGATTTCTCAATAGTAGTGTGATCTATAAATGCAGGAAATTATCAGATTGATCTTAAGATGGATTAATAGTGAGATAAATAGCAATCCAAGATTATTCGCATCAGCTCTACTAAAATCTATACCATTCTTTATGAATTAAGATCTTTTAAATATAGTTTGGATACTGCTGAACAAGGAACTGTAAATAAAGAGTCTGTGAAGCATAATATGTTTTTACATATTAAGTTTTTGTGATACGGTAGTATTAAATGTGTCTTACTATTCAGATATGCATTATATACATGGTAAAAAACCATATAGAAATATTGAAATTGTTAAGCACAAATTACGTTATAATGGTTTATTTTAAGGTTTATTTTTAGTACCACTTAAGCAAATTATTTGGTAATCTAATTTTATGTTCACCGAAAGACATCGAATGGCTTATAGGAATACGGATTGACCTGAAGTTACGAAAGAAACTATGGATAGTTGTTTATGACCTACAAGAAGTCCGTTATCGTGCTGTTTTAATTTACCCCAAACCGGTAAGTAAAAATTTCCGTGCAGGTTCAGCTCACGTGATTGAACATAGATAATTTAGGAACCTCGCGTTTGTGAAATCCTTATTTTACTTCAACATGTACTTGTTAACTTTTGTTTCCTTTTACTGATGAAGGATGTGCAGATTTCTTAAGTAAACATTTTTAACCAATTTATTTTAGTTAAGGTTGACTACTGTTAAGGCCTTTAATTGGTTAAAAATGTTTCATTATTGCTCGAGAAATCAGTATAATCTTCAAAAGGAAAAGGATACGTAACATAATCTGATGCATCTTTAACACTTACACATGGGCGTGTGGTAAGGACTTTACGTACTCAAAAGAGGTGTGACCCTGGGTGAAAAGATACCAATCTTCACATGTTAACTTGTGTTAGCAAGTTTCTGCCTGTAATTATATGTTATATAAAATAATGTGCAATTAATTTTTTGTGGTTGTCTTAGTTGTGAAAATTAAGAAAAAAACAATTATATTTTAAGGAATTTCAATTTTTATTATAATTTGATAAATATTTGAAGCTTAATGAAGTATTAATGTGTAACTTAAATTTAACCTTTGCTCAAATGGGAAAAATGAGTAGCTTAAAACCAAACAAAATAATCTTATTTAAATACCATCTAGTGAGTTTGCAGAATTGCAGTAATTACAATCCGGGTTTTAAAAAAGTGATAAACACGAACCTATTTATAAAGATAAAGCAAATTTAAAAAGTTCCAGAACCATAGGCACTCGTTAAAAATAACGTTTTAACATCTGAGTGTAACTAACTGTAGTTACAGACTATTGATATAATTTATTACTTATTTCAATTGTGAAAGAAGTATTTCTTAATAGATAAAAAGTAGTTTGAGATAAAGGTTTATATAAAATTTATTGAACATTCAAATAGAAAATAATAAAACAGATTAGGCGGTTACTTATTAGTGAAAACATATTGCTACAAATCAATATTACAATCTGCAGAACGTTCAAATTAATCCCCATTTTTAAACTAACACAAAAAACAACAATTCAAATCTTATTAATACCGTCCTATAACATCTTAAATGTATCAAAAGTGGCATTTAATTTCCTCCAACACATTATTTGAAAGAAAAACAAGCTAGGTATTGTTATTAGATAAAAATTATGAAACTTTCTATAAATGCATATAATGTCATAAAAATTTAGGAAAACCTTATGGTACAGGCAATGTGGAATAATATTATCATGATACATTATTCTAGATTAATAACGTTAGTTACACAAAAATCTATATTATTTAGTAAACTACACACATTTAAATGCAAGAAAAATGTGGAAATAATCTTAAAAACCTTTAATGAAGATGGATAATTGATATATTAACTACGCATTAAAGATTTCAGCTTTAGATATTCCCAACCTGAACTCTTTAATGCCAACATCCCATGTTGGATGTATGAAACATCATATATACTCTTGAAAGTTAACTAGGCTAAATACTTAATTGAACATAATACATTATCAAACTTAAAATGCCGAACGCTGGCCGATTGGTTAGGGCGCTGATCGTCGGTACCGGAGTTCGTGGGTTCCAATCCCACTATGGCATGGATGTTCGTAGTCATTCGGAATCGGCTTTAAATAGTAGGTCCTGGTCTCATTAGCCCTCGTATGCAAAACAGTAAGCCATAGCGCTTCAAACCAAACCAAACTAAATTTCCAATACGACAATATTTTGTGCATTCACAGTAAAAATAAAAGTTCTGCTATTTTATTAAATCTTTTTTATAACCTTATGCAACTTTGTAACTTAAAGAAAAATGTTTCTGAGTTTCGTAAAACTAACTTTTGAAATAGTTGCATTATATTGATTTGGGGATAAATATATATTTTTTATATCTGTGAACTTGTAACTTTAAGTATAGGATATTTTGTTGCTGTTGCTGACTTATGCCACTTGGGGAAAACAAGCACGATTGTGCCGGAGGCTACTATTGTTAAGACATAGGGGTTCTCCTTTCGTTTATAACGAGTACCACAAGGGTGAAAGTACGACTTATGCTCAAATGGTTCCCCGTAATTTAGAAGCAGGGACTAAATAAGAAGACCCATAGACTTGGCCTGCCTACCCCAGACGTACTGATTGCGAACATTGTGGACATTGGACCACGAACATATTTTACGGTTCCCAGTCACCTTTAACGAACACGGCAGATCTTAGGGCTGCTCAGGTTCCGAACCCACAACTTCTCAGTTACGAGATCGTTGCATTTACCGACTGAGCTACAGCGGCTCATCGGTTATTTTAATCGGATAATTAAAAAATAATAATTATCATTTGTCTTGCTGTAAAATATAATATTTGAAGCCCAGGGGCAATGGGGTAGAGATTCGCTCTCAGACGACACAGGTCCGAGGTTCAATCCCCGGACTGGGCAAGGTTGATTCAGCCTTTCATCCCTTCAGTGGGTAGACAAACTGAGGATTAAGGAAGCTTGAGAACTAAACACTGGGGGTTCCGCGTAAGGTTGAACACCTAACAGGTACATATGCTTCGAACCCCAGGGCCCTTGGTCTCGGAAACGGAGATTGGCACTGTAGGCCCTGGCCCCCTAGGGGCTTTTGCGCCGAGGAGTTTAAAATATAATATTTTGTTTGCACTGATGTAATTGAGGTTTACGGAATGATAAATATGATTAATGTTTATTTGATATAAAGATATAACATCTTATTTATAAATTTTAAAATTTATTTTGTGGATTCTAAGCTTTCTTACAGTCATGTATATTTTTTTACGTTTATTTAACAAATTGTTAATTATTTTAACAAAACTAACTTTTTGTAAAGTTTAACCTGTATGAATGATGTCAGAAAAAATTATCATACATGGATAGTTTTTTTTTGTAATGGATCGAAATTATGCTGTTAATAAAAAGACTTTTAAAATATCCTGTCAATTTAAATATATTCTAAAAGGTTAAACTTAGTATGTAACTAAATAAGCATGCCTTTCTAACTTAAATACAATATTTACTAAGAATGGGGAAACCTAAACAGATTACATATAGAACGAAATAAGCTTCTTTAAACTCAATCAGTTAATAACCGAATTTGCTAGAGAGATTTAGTTAAATTTTGAACTTGCAGAACTATTTTCAGATTTGCTTAGAGACTACCTATCCAATCATATTTAAAAATAAGAATTTAAAATTCTCTGGATTCGCAAGTTACAGATAAAAATTGAATTTTAAAATGCAATGAGAATTACAAATTTGTCAAATGTTTTCTTTTAATTATTATTACGTTGTGATTAAACTAAACTCAATCGCACTTTTTCTTGGAATATATTATATTTTTCATCAAAAAAGGTAATATTTCTCTTTTGAGAATTTTTGAAAAATACACATATTTACTATAAGTTAAGATAATATAAGCAGAAAAGTTAATTGTATTATGTGCTGGTGAAACTACAGCATAATTTAATCTTTATTTACATAAATATCAAAATTAACATATACGTTAAATTAGTACTAGCTTTCACGGATCCATAATACTACAGCTGAACGATGTATAAATAGTAAGGTGCTGCTCTTCGGTACTGGAGCTATGGGGTTCTTATCTCACAATAGCCGAGCGATGGCCGAATGGTTAGGGTGCTGGCTTTCGGAAGCGGTGTTCATTGGTTCTATTCCCACTATGGCATGGATTTTCGTAGCCGTTCGGAATTGGCTTTAAGCAGAAGGACCCAGTCTCATTAGTCCTCGTGTTGCAAAAAGTAGACCGTAGCGCTCCAAAACCAAACCAACACCTTATCCTACAATAGATAGGGATGTTTGTATGTTTTTAAAATCGGCTTTAGGCAGTAGGTCCTGGTCTCAATGTCCTTTGTATTGCAAGACAAATGACTGTAGAGCGCACGCAAAAATCTATAACACTACAATAATGTCGAAAATTTGCGTATGCTTTTCTCACATACATTATATAAAAAATAAATATATCAGGTATACATCAAGAATACAAAAATATTAATACCCAATAAAAACTATGAAATATTATAAAAACCTAACAGCTAGTAATATTAATAATGATTATATGAATGATAACTAGAAAACCTTCTGTCACGATAGGACGAGTGAAAATTGCCTCTTCATTCGAAAATATCCTCGTAAAATTTCTACGCATTGTCTCGTACTGATAAATTCTGCAATCTATAAATAGTCATTGTTTGATTTTTAAAATATAATTAGAGATTTAAAGTTATTTGTTTTATTTAAAGATATTATGGTTACATATTTATTAAGTCACACTGTGAAAACATAACTATATCACAATTTTAGAATGTTAAAATGTTCTTTGCACATTGGTACATTACTAGACCTGCAAGAGTATTCATCTAAGGAATGAATCATTTGTAAGTAAATAATTAAAGAAAGAATCTTTATTATTATTTGACAAAAAATCTCCATTATTTTATCCGGATATTTTGCCTCCTCATTCAAAATATACCCGTAAAGTTTGTACACATTGTCTTGTACTGATAAATTCTGCCATCTATAAATACTCATTGTTTGGTTTTTAAAATATAATTATTGATTTAAAGTTATTTGTTTTAAAGATGTTATGGTTATATATTTATTAAATCCATTGTGAAAACTTCACTATATCACAATAATTTTGGAATGAAGTTAAATTGTTCTTTGTACGTTGTTACATTACTAGACCTGCAAGAGTATTCATCTAAGAAATGAATCATTTGTAAGCAACTAATTAAAGAAATAATCTTTATTATTATTTGACCAAAATCTCCATTATTTTATCCGCATATATTTTGCCTCTTTATTCAAAATATCCTCGTAAAGTTTGTAGACACTGTCTCGTGCTGATAAATTCTGCAAATTATAAATACTCATTGTTTAATTTTTAAAATATAATTAGATATTTAAAGTAATTTGTTTTATTTAAAGATATTATGGTTACATATTCATTAAATCACACTGTGAAAACATAACTATATGACAATAGTTGTTCAATGAAGTTAAATTGTTTTTTGTACGTTGGTACATTACTAGATCTGCAAGAGTATTCATCTAAGAAATGAATCATTTGTAAACAAATAATTAAAGAAAGAATCTTTATTATTATTTGACCAAAAATCTTCATTATTTTATCCGGGATATTTCTTTTTCGAAATTTTTAATATACGTAAAAACGTGTTTTGATTTCTGTTACTCTAAAAAATATAATTCACATAAAGTTTATATTATCTAAATCTAAATTACTTACCAAGTTATCTTAGGTTATCTAAATTACTTACCAAGCACTTAATCATGTATACACTGTCTATCAATAAGTATTTGGACACCTATGAAAATGACGATATCTGCGGTCCTGAGGTACATGACGGCCTCCTCCGGTCTACATCGTGTAGGAAACAACATCGGCATTAGTCGCATGCAAGATGCCGCGCAGTACAGAGCTCTCTGATTACGAGAAAGGTATAATTATCTGGTATCACAAATGTGGCCGATCCTCACGGGACATATCTAGCGATCTGAAATACCCAAAATCGACAGCAGCTTATGTGATTAAGAAGTGAAAGATGATTATCGGAATGTGCCGAGAAGGCAGACCAACGAAACTGAGAGATAGAGACCGACGAGAGCTATCCAGAGAAATTCGAAAAAACCACACCCAACCGATGGCCCTCATCCGCGAGGAGAGGATACTTTAGATAGAGTGTAAAATTTAAAAATATTTCTCACATTTGCCGATTTTTTACGAACCCTATATTATACAGAGTGTAACCCCTAAAATCAACAAAATATGAAATCAAATTTTTTACACATCGAATGAAGGATCTTAAAATATTTCTTGCCTTTATCGATTCATTGCAAACCCTAGCTTAAACCTCGTCTGACGACAGATATTAACAAAAGTCAAACAGCAATTTTAATCTCTGAAATATTCACCAAACAGTTAATCAATCATATAAATGAAAACATAAAATCAATTTTTATTATTGGACCACGTGAAGAATTTTCAAATCTTCCTCGCATTTAACGATTGATTACTAATCAAGTTAAATGCCATCTAACCCACAATATTAACAAAAATGAAAACTATTAGGCTTTAAATTATTCACCAAGCAGTTAATCAATCAAATAAAGAAAAGCATAAAATCAATTTTTATTATTGGATTTATTAATGAGTAATATTGCTTTAATGTCACCACAACTGTTTAATGGACCACAATTGTGCATTACAAAAATTTTATTATATATTGTCAGAGGAAATATTACTAGATTGCAACTAAGTTGATATTTAGTACACTGACTTAAATTCTCTGATTTATAATTTAAACATTGTTATTAATTATACTTTAAACACTGTTTTCAATTTAGGAGAAGGAAAATGCCATGTCTTAAATTAAATTCTACATTTATAAGAGTTTATATAATTCTCAATTAACAGGATAGTAGATATTACAAATCGTTGGTATAAATTATTATACTATTTATGAATATACATCGATATATACATTACAGAATATTTCAGATAATAACATTACACAATTTTCAGTAACAGATGATTTGTTTAAAAAAAATTAATTTTTTGGAAATTTTTGGTAATTTTTAAAATATTTTGAATTAAATTTTAGTTGTCCTACAAAATTTCTGCTATACACTCTCAGTAATCTTTAAAATATATTTTTGAATGTATTTTAAGATTCGATACCATTTGTGTTATTAAACCTTAAATTAAATTTTAAAATGTCGAAGTATTTGATGAAAAATTAAGGGACTGATACAGAATAATATTCTATAAATTCCTAGTGAATCAACTCGAAAATAAACACACAAAATACTTAAAATATGGATAGTCATAATAAGGTAAATTTAAGTACTTGTTGCAAGAAGTAATAGCAAAATAAGGCGAATTTTCTAAAAATGGGATTTTTAATAAACTTTAAGAAAAATATTCGATTATATTAGTTTATATATAATTCAAAGTACATGTGAACGAAGATTAATAACATTATATCGATAATTTTAAGAAAGCGATTCATAACTTCAACTGTTTCTTTAAATGTACACATGTAAATGTAGTTTCGATAGTATGGAATGAAAACTTATTCTAAGTAAAAATATAATTATACGTTAAGAATGTTAAAATTGTATTGTAGTAGGTAATTAATTAAAGAACATAAATTTATCCCTTCAGTAGAATATTTGCTAAAATGGCGAAACCTAAACTGATTAGAAATCGGGGGAAATAAGCTGCTTTCAGCTGAATTTGTTAATCACCGAATTTGCTAGCCCATCTAGTTTAATTTTAAATTTCCAGAATTCCAATCCAATTTGCGACTTGGAAATATATTCAACCATACTTAAAAATATGTATTGAATTTAGAATGAGTCAAATTGGACAGCAGACTTAAGCATAAAATGGTAACGCTAAATAGTTGTTAAATCAAAATACATTATTCTTTCAATGAGTGTAAATCAGGATTATCCTTAATAAAAATTTTGTTGGAATGCGAATTCCCTGCTAGTTTCATTTGAAAGGGAAGCATTTTTTATTAATTAGGAAATCATTTGAAAATATTGGAACGAATCTCCCATGTTTATTTCAGTAGAGAAAATTTCAGCTGAAATTTATTCGAAGACTTCATTCTATTCTATAATGATTAGACATAACGTAATAAACGTGATCTACATGAATATTTAAGATGTACATATAAGAATTGTAATAGAATTTTAAACTGCACTTTCATATCAGAAAGGTAACATAACATAGGATATTCCCCTTCAAATCATTACTTTGGACTAATATTTATTTTAGGTTCCAATATAGGAAATAAAATTTAAAAAAACATGACACTTTCTATTGCTAATAATTATGAGCCTCAAATATTTAAAATAAATATTGTATGATATTTTACTTCACCGTGAAATTAATAATGTAGGTATTTTGTATTCAGGAGCAATATTAATATTAACTTTTTCTCGATTTGTAAGTACAGGAATTATACTTAAGCGAAAATAACTGCTATTAGGAGCATCAAAAATATTATGGAGAATTAGGATATTTTCCCATAAGATGTAGTATTGCTATCAAAACAGTTGTGATTACTTAATACTGATTACGTTATTTCAAAGGACATTGACTAGAAAAAAAATAAAAGACAGGATTGTTCTATAATAACTGCACTTTTTTTACATTATTTTAACACTTTATTTTAACATTATAAAATTTAGACATTAGTTTAAATATATTTCTAATTAAATGTTTTTAATTAATGTATTTTTTTCTAAACACTAAGCAATGTGTTTTAGTTGAAACTAAAAGATGTTTAAAGTTGATTTATAAGATCATGCTCTATAAATGCGGTGATTATGAGGGAATTTTCAAATGAACCATAAGGTGTTTAAATAATGTGTTGGATAACATCTATAGACCAATTGTATTAGCGTCACTAATATTGTATTAGCTTCACTAGTATTGTATTAGCTTCACTTTAACACGAAATCTACTAAGAGGGGTCAAATGACCCCATTTTTCATTATTATTGCCCTTATAAAAATGTTCATTAGTTTTAGTGTTAAATTATAAGCAATTCTTTTTTAACCATACATTTTTAGAAGCTTTAAAATTTTATAAAATAACGAAGTACATTTTAAAGCAATGTATGTAATTTGATATTACTTTATATAATTAGTTTCTTAATAAGCTGTCAATAATGTAACTTTTCAGAAACAAAGGAGGTTATTTATACCCAAGGTCAATGCTTTAGTTCGATAAATATTGTAAATTTGTTCTGTACTAGTCTTTTACTAGTAAATACTAATTTTGTTCTAAATTTGTAAGACTGTACTACAACTTTTGCTTATTCATTGCTATTTTGGATAATGCGCAGCTTCCAATGCGATTTGTAAGTACAGGAATTATACTTAAACGAAAATAACTGTTATTAGTAGCACCAAAAATATCATGGGGAATTAGGATGTTTTCCCATAACATATTAGTATTGCTATTAAAGCAGTTGTAATTACTTAGTAGTGATTACGTTTTTTCATATAACATTTACTAGAATAAAAATAAAAGACTGCATTGTTCTATAATAACTGCACTTTAGACGTTATTTTAAATATCTTTCTAATTAGATATTTTTAATTAATATAATTTTTTTCTAAAATCTAAACAATGTGTTTTAGTTGAAACTAAAAGATGTTTAAAGTTTATTTATAAGATCATGCTCTATAAATGCTGCCATTTTGAGAAAATTTTCAAATGAACCATAAGGTGTTTAATAATGTGTTGGATAACATCTATAGACCAATTGTATTAGATTCACTAGTATTGTATTAGTTTCAATAGTATTGTATTAGCTTCACTTTAAAGTATAAGCAATTCTTTTTTAGCCATACATTTTTAGAAGCTCTAAAATTTCATAAAATAACGAAGTACAGTTTAAAGCAATGTATGTAATTTGATAATATTTTATTTAATTAGTTTCGTAATAAGTTATGAATAATGTTAAACTTCAAATACAAAGGAAGTTCATTTTGTTTACACCTAACGCCAATGCTTTAGTTAAACAAATATTATTAATTTGCTCTATACTAGTCTTTTACTAGTACATACTAGTTGTGTTCTAAGTCTGTAAGACTGTACTAGAACTTTTGCATATTCATTGCTATTTTCGATAATGAACTGATTCCAATGCATACTTTTTCAGACGCAATATATAAATATTATTGAGATTGTCTTGTTTTAATATATTTAGTAGAATAAAATGCTTATTCCATGTATTAAATACTAAAAGGAGAGTATCTCAGATAGAAATTTAATACATTTGAGGACGCTATTTTTGTTATGTTTAACACTAGATTTACGGACCGAGCCAATTTGACTCATTAAAAATTTTATCACTCTCTATATATAAAACTTTAATATCACTTTTCAAAAACATACGTTGGTTTTTAGTTAAGTAATAAAATATATGTAAACTTTCATTCTTCTTCCCCGCATACCCCTTCATTTCGCATTATCAAATGTGTCATATCTATTTCCACGGTTGTGAGCCAATTTGACTCATAGAATGTATATGAAAATAAATAAATATAGTAATAAATATATTATAAAGTAAATATAAAGTATAAAATAAATAAAGTATAAAGTAAGTATAGAGAAGAAGTCGAGAATACTTCCAGTCCAGTGACACAATACATGCTACTGACGCACGGAAGAATTGTCAAGTTCAATAATCATGCAAAAGAAACAGATGTAGAAATCATTGTGCTACATGTAATAGAAATGTTTGGGTAAAACGTGTTTCAAAAACAGATTTTATATGTAAAAAATGTTTTCCATGAATTTTTTGATAATAAACATTTTATTTAAAGTAATTTAAAACTACTTTCCTTTCAAAAAGCTTCCATTTTCTTGTATGAGTCAAATTGGCTCACTTCAGTAAAAATAGGTATTTGATCAACATCCGTAAATTTAATGGTAATGTGTTACTTAATTTTACACTAATACAATGTGGAAAATATTAAATCTACAAAAAGTAAAAAAATGTTATTTAAAAAACGTAAAAATTAAAATAATTTTAAAGTTTATCCAGTCTTTGTTTACATACAATCATACATTTCCTAAATTTCATATAAAAACAACAATGTACGAGAATTCCAGTAATATTTTAAACTTTCTCTGAATAAACTCATCATCATTCGTTATTTTTTATAAATATTAAAATTTTACCTGAAACTATAGGAACATTATATATATCTTTAAAATGATCTTGCTATTTCATAGGGGAAAATTTAAGTTGCAGCTGAATGTATCATTCAATTTTTTCTTTTAATTTCTAAATACAAATTTTAATTTTTTCGTTAAACATTACATAATATTCATTTTATTGAACGATAATATAGCAAATTATATTGATTGATTTCAATTAAAACATTACACAATTTTTCTATACATTACCCTATTTCCTACATAATAGGATAAATGTGATTCAATTTAGTCTTTATAATGACTTAAAAAAATCAACTAATTCATTTTGACCATTTCTTGATGTTACAGTACATGGTTAAAGGAAATACACCATAGAAAGGAAGCGTAAAATAGGGTATGTAATAAAAAATTCCATAAGGCAATAGTAGACTTTCAAATTGGCTAAAATCGACCGAAAATTTGAATTTTCAATTTTAGTTAATAGTGAAAGAATATATCATGAGGAATACGAAGCAAAAATAATTTTTCATTCCCATCATTTTATCATTACTTATGTGTATAATAAGCTTATCATTATTTATGGGTATAGAAATAATAACTTCAAATGTTTTTATTACAGAAGTAAAATTTTAATGCATTACAAAGGTTTAAAGTACTGCAGGTGCATTGAAAATAGATTATTGTCTCTGAAATTCCAGTATTATTTACGCTAGAGTTTATAAAATAATGTCCAGTGGAAATGGATATGTTTTAAAGCATATAATATGTTAGTTATGCGTTTTAATTAACCGCTATAGCTGTTTATTCTGAAAAATATGGGTATCATCATCATAATTATTTTTTTCTCTTTATCTTTTCTATAAATGTTTATGGAAACGGCTACATTTTTTGTAAAGTCTATAAGGTATACTTAAAATTTTTTTTATAATATTTTATGCAAAACTGATGCACCTGGAGCATTTTCAATTAAGCTAATTATAAAATAACTAATAATTAATAACTCCAAAACTAAGTAATATTTTGGCTTCAAATTTTTAAAATATTTATGTATCAATAGTACTAATAACATAGTCAATCTTCTAGAAAATTCATTTAAAAGAAAAAACTTTGCTCTAAAATTCCACTATAATCTTAAAAGTCTATTTAATATTATATGGATTCATATTCAAAACATGTTGAAAAGTGACTCATGTAGTACAGAACCTAGAGGAATTTAGCAGTATTACGCTGTGGTTTACGTGCAATAATGTCCATGTTTATATTTATAGTTAGGAATGTCTGTTATTAATAAACTGTTCTAAACATCAACAATCTGAAGCATACGAGATTTATTCATATATATTAATACGTCTTATTAAATTTAATAGTGTTTCTAAACCTTTCATCGAAATATTTTAAAACAAAGAACGAATGCTGAGTGCAAAGCAGTTAGTATTTTATATATAATATGTTTTCTCTAAACATGTTTGTGCATATAATATTAGCATAGATTCTTAGAATTCAATATAAACTAATTTCTCATTTATAAAAGAAAATTGAAAATTATTTGAGTTAAAATTATTGACCCAAACTTCATAAGCTAAAATTCCTCTCTGTTAGATTTTTAACTGTTAGAATTTAATGGATATCTTACATTATATGTAAATAATTTAAGTATTTAAATGTAAGTATATATTTTAAAATTCCCGTTAGAATTTGAAGATTTTGAAAGTGTGCTTGGTGAATTTTCGCCGAATAAAATAACGCCTCCGTGAGTTTTACGCCCACAGTCTTAGAGTTGGAAGTTTTAGATTTATTAGATGATGTTGGCAAAGCACACGCAGTATGAATGGCGTGGACTTATAGGGAACTCTCCAATGACCCCTTATGTGGATTAAGGAAGTGATAAATAGCTCTCCCGGACTAAAGCCACTCTGTCTAATTTATTCTTGATTAATTGCTAACTTTTAAGTATATCTCCGGACTTTTCGAATAGTTAATTCTCGGCCTAACCGATGTATCGTCCAGACGGAGTGAATTTCAATCTGCTTTAAACATTGAAGGACATTCATTCATTGACGTTTGAATAACCTTCAAAGCATTTTTCTTTCGGAGGGAAAATGTCACTGATTAAATCCATGTGATGTAGATCCTAAAATTAAAGGCCTTGTATAAGTATAAATATATGTACTTGCACACACATTCATAAATTTGTAAGAATCCAATGGAGTTAAGTCAATTGTTTATATTTTCTGATTTTCTCTATATGCATGGAATAAATTATATATATTTTAGTTATAAATTTACTTAATGGTTCAACAGTAATTATAATTGCTTATTCTTAATATCTTTACAGACCTACATAAAGTGAAAAGTATAATCAGTAAAAAGCACCAAATATCACAAATTTTTATCTGAACTTAATCCCATTCCTTCTGAATGATTCATATAAAACTATTGCCTTAGATGTTTTATTCTATTCGTAATCAACTTGAAGCAGTAGGTAATAATACTATTGGCTTTCAAGTAGTAAAAATACATAGGCCACAGTGCTCTATACCATAGGCATATATGCATGTTTATAAGTTCATATACTTTAAAATTAACTGTGGACATGGAGTGTTAATAAATATTGATACAGAACATACATTTGATTCTTCCGATGTCTTATACTTTTAGTCACAGAATTATGTTTGGCTTACAAGCAGATTATCATTTAGATTTATAAAACATGCTGTTTGAATGAAAAATGAATAAACAGGAATTTTAAAACTAAAAAAACTTTAGAAACAATATGAGTGTTAATTTAGAAACAATAATGAAAACCTGATTTTAAAAGTTTTTAGGTTTTATTAAAATAAGTTATTTAAGGAATATCCTATAATTTATTGAAACCTATTCATACATTTAAATATTGCAATATAAATAAAAAAAAACAGTTTGCGTAGTTTGCAGCTATATTCAATTTTGAAAGGTATTTTTATGAAAGCTAATACATATTTTCTTTAACTTCAGTTTATCAAACTTCAAAAAAAAATTATTGTATTTTTTTCAAACTATTTTGAAAATACACTGTCTACCAATACATATTTGGACACCTATGTAAATGACGATATCTTCGGTCCTGAGGTACGTAACGGCCTCCGGAAGAATACATCATGAAGGAAACAGCATCGTCATTCGTCGCATGCAAAATGCCTCGCAGTTCGTAGCTTTCTGATTTAAAGAAAGGTCTAATTATAGGGTATTACAAATGTGGCCGATCCTTAAGGGGCATATCTGAAGTACCCAAAATTGACAGTGTCCTATGTGATTAAGAAGTGGAAGGTGATCGGTGATTGTCGGAATGTCAGCAGACCAACGAAACTGGGAGATAGAGGCCGACGAATGCTGTCCAGAGAAATTGGGAAGAACCGCACCCAACCGATGGCTCGAATCCTCGAATAGTTTCAACAGACATCCGGAAGTATTGTTTCAGTGAATACCATCCGTTAGGAAGCCCATCTGCTTGGATTTCATGGTCGTGCTGCTGCCCATAACCCTTTGATCACCCTAGGTTCACCCTTTACCGTTCGGATGGCAGGGTCTAGGTTGGCGTCTGCCTGGAGAACGTCTCCTTCCAGAATGCATTCTTGCAAACAGTCAAGTTCTGCGGAGGTGGAATTATGATCTGGGAGTGTTTCTCCTGGTATGGACTGGCAACCTTGGTGCCCATTCATGATAAACTCAACGCCGATGCCTACTGCACTATTTTAGATGACAATGTGCTTCATACATTGTGGCAGTTTTACGGGTTGGACCCCTATTACTTTCAGGACGACAATGACAGTTGTCATGTTTCGAGGTTAACCAAGGCTTGGTATGGTGCCAATGGAGTTCATCGAATGGACTGTCCTGCCCAGAGCACAGACCTGAAAATTACCGATAACCTATAGGACCAGTTGAATCACCGAATTAAGGGGTACACTACCCTTCCAAAATCGGTGAAGTAACTTATGTCTACTCCAAGCCGAGTGGAAGACTACCACTAGCTGTAATACAAAGACTTGTGGAACATATGCCCCGAAGGGTTCACGCTGTAATTGCCTCTCGTGGAGGATCTACCGACTATGGATTTTGAATAAAGTTAGTTTTCCTGTTCTATCACAGGTGTCCAAATACTTATTGGAAACAGTGTATAAACGTAAAAGTAAGCATATTTTTAACTTACCTAAATAATGTATTTTAATAATATAATATAAACAACTTTATTTAATGTTATACCTCATATTACACTTTTCCGTTATGTTTCATATTACACTTTTTCGTGATTTTAAGATATTTAATCAGTCATATATAGAACGTACCATACGAAAAACATACATTTTAAAGTTTTGATAACACTTGTGAATCAGGATAGATGAAATATGATGATCTTGATTAGCTTAACATCATTTGGTTTAAATAAGCAATTATGTATGAAGAATCCAGGAGTAATGTTGTACACGTTAAAAGTTCTAGTAAAAATTCAACACACATAAAATTTAGAGCTAAATAAGGTAAATTTCAGTAAGACATCAAATTTGGAGAGTACAATTATGTAGTATAAGTTTTAACGAAAATTTCGAAAAAAAAGGATTTTCAAAAATATTTACTTTCTTTCCGAAATATCAACAGCTAAATTTATCTTGCCAAATAAAGTAGATTTTATATAAAATGATACGAAAAATATTTTTGTATTTTATGAAAAAAAAGTAATATAAGGATGAATGTGGAAAAGGTAACATAATTTATGCCTAAAATAGCTGTTATTGTAAAACAATTAAAGGTTTTAAAAATTAAAGAGTAAAATAATAAGATGTGTTTAATTAAGTTTTTAAAACCTGAAAAATATGTATTGTACCAATATATTTTTTGAATACAATGTATATTTTATTTTGATTTTTATCACTGACGGAATTTTATTTAAATTACAACTAAGGTTTGTATCAAATGCTGAAAAAATTTAAGTCTTTTGGGATATTGAAAATTGGTTTACAGATAACGATATAACGATAAATTTCAGTAAGACATCAAATTTTGGAGAGTACAATTATTTAGTATATGTTTTAACGAAAATTTCAAAAAGCGGATTCACAAAAAATATTTACTTTCCTTCCGAAATATCAACATCTAAATTCATCTCGTCAAATAAATTAGGTTTTATATAAAATTATGCATAAAATATTTTATACTTTTAAAAAAGTAAATAAGGATGAATGTGGAAAGGTAAGATATTTTATGCTTAAAATAGTTGTTATTGTAAAACTATAAAGGGCTTTAAACGTTAAAGAATAAAATAACATGACGTGTTTAATTAAGTTTTTAAAATTTCTGAAAAATATGTATTGTACTAATATATTTTTCAATACAATGTATATTTTATTTTGATATATAATTTTATCACTGATAGCATTTTATTTACATTACAACCAAGGTTTGTATCAAATGCTAAGCAAAAGTAAGTCTTTTGGGATACATAAATTTAGAAAATTTTAAAATACATGTAATTAGTTATTTTATAAGTATTTGTACTTCCACAGATATAATTACTGTAATGTATTGAGTGGTTTCTAATTAAATAAAGAACTGCATTAATCAAAGATATTTTCTAGTCCTATATTTGTATAACATTACCATGTTATACAAATATAGGACTAGAAAATATATGACATAGCTGTATGACATAGCTGCATATTAATTAACTGTAATAGAACACTGAAAATTGGTTTACAGATAACGATATAACAATACATTTAAGTAAGACATCAAATTTTGGAGAGTATAATTATTTAGTTTAAGTTTTAACGAATATTTCGAAAAACCGGATTCACAAAAAATATTTACTTTCCTTCCGAAATATCAACAGCTCGTTTCATCTAGTCAAATAAAGTAGATTTTATGTAAAATCATACGCAAAATATATTTATACTTTTTAAAAAATCTAAATTATGGATGAATGTTAAAATTTAACAATTATTATGCCTAAAGTAAGTCGTTATTGTAAAACAATCAAAGGGTTTAAACATTAAAGAGTAAAATAATAAGATGTGTTTAATTAAGTTTTTAAAATTTCTGAAAAAATATGTATTGTACTAATATATTTTTGAACACAATGTATATTTTATTTTGACGTATACTTTTATCCCTAACAGCATTTTATTTACAATACAACCAAGGTTTGTATCAAATGCTTAGCAAAAGTAAATCTTTCGGGATACATAAATTTAGAAAATTAGAAAATAGATGTAATTAGTTATTTTATAAGTATTTGTACTTCCACAGATATAATTAATGTCATGTATTGTGTGGTTTCTAGTTAAATAATGAACTTCATTAATCAAAGATATTTTTTAGACCTATATTTGTATGACATAGTATCTTGTATGGCATAGCTGCATATTAATTAACTGTAATTGAACACTGAAAATTGGTTTACAGATAACGATATAACGATACATTTCAGTAAGACATCAAATTTTGGAGAGTATAATTATGTAGTTTAAGTTTTAACGAATATTTCGAAAAACCGGATTCACAAAAAATATTTACTTTCCTTCCGAAATATCAACAGCTCGTTTCATCTAGTCAAATAAAGTAGATTTTATGTAAAATCATACACAAAATATTTTTATACTTTTTAAAAAATCTAAATACGGTGAATGTGGAAAGGTAACATTTTTTATGCCTAATATAGTTGTTATTGTAAAACCATTAAAGGTGTTAAACATTAAATATTAAAATAATAAGATGTGTTTAATTAAGTGTTTGAAATTTCTGAAAAAATATGTATTTTACTAATATATTTTTCAATACAATGTATATTTTATTTTGATATATAATTTTATCACTGATAGCATTTTATTTACATTACAACCAAGGTTTGTATCAAATGCTAAGCAAAAGTAAGTCTTTTGGGATACATAAATTTAGAAAATTTTAAAATACATGTAATTAGTTATTTTATAAGTATTTGTACTTCCACAGATATAATTACTGTAATGTATTGAGTGGTTTCTAATTAAATAAAGAACTGCATTAATCAAAGATATTTTCTAGTCCTATATTTGTATAACATAGTCTCTTGTATGACATAGCTGCATATTAATTATCTGTAATAGAACATTGAAAATTGGTTAACAGATAACGATATAACGATATAAAGATAAATTTCAGTAAGACATCAAATTTTGGAGAGTACAATTATTTAGTATATGTTTTAACTAAAATTTCGAAAAAGCGGATTCCCAAAAAATATTTACTTTTTTTCCGAAATATCAACAGCTAAATTCATCTAGTCAAATAAAGTAGATTTTATATAAAATGATGAGTAAAATATTTTTATACTTTTAAAAAAATGTAAATACGGATGAATGTGGAGAGGTAACATTTTTTATGCCTAAAATACTCGTTATTGTAAAACAATCAAAGGGTTTAAACATTAAAGAGTAAAATAATAAGATGTGTTTAATTAAGTTTTTAAAATTTCTGAAAAAATATGTATTGTACTAATATATTTTTAAGTAGAATGTATATTTTATTTTTCCCTGACAGCATTTTATTTACATTACAACTAAGAATTGTATCAAATGCTAAGCAAATGTAAGAATTTTGGGATATTTAAATTTAGGGAATTTTAAAATAAATGTAATTAGTTATTATATAAGTATTTGTACTTCCACAGACATAATTAATATCATGTATTTAGTGATTTGTAATTAAATAAAGATCTGCATTAATCAAAGATATTTTCTCGTCCTATTTTTGTACAACATATTCTATTGCATCCTACATATTAATTATCTGTAACAGAACACTGAAAATTGGTTAACAGATAACGATATAACGATATAACGATAAATTTCAGTAAGACATCAAATTTTGGAGAGTACAATTATTTAGTATATGTTTTAACGAAAATTTCAAAAAGCGGATTTACAAAAAATATTTACTTTTCTTCCGAAATATCAACAGCTAAATTCATCTAGTCAAATAAAGTAGGTTTTATATAAAATGATACGTAAAATATTTTTATACTTCAAAAAAAAAAAATAAATACGGATGAATGTGAAAAGGTAACATATTTTATGCCTAAAATAGTTATTATTGCAAAACAATTGAAGGGTTTAAACATTTAATTGTAAAATAATAAGATAAGAATTTGAAATATGTGAAAAAATACGTATTGTACTAATATGTTTTTAAATAGAATGTATATTTTATTTTGACTTATGCTTTTATCCCTGACAGCATTTGATTTATATTACAACCAAGGTGTATATCAAAGGCTAATGTCTTTTGGGATATTTAAATTTAGGAAATTTTAAAATAGATGTAATTAGTTATTTGATAATTATTTGTACTTCCACAGACATAATTAATGCCACGTATTCCGTGGTTTTTAATTAAATAAAGAATTACATTAATCAAGGATATTTTCTCTTGGTTTATTTGTATAATAGAGTCAGTTGTATCACATAGCTACATATTAATTATCTGTAATAGAACACTGAAAATTGGTTAACAGATCTTTCTGAGCCGTAGCATTGTGTCAGTTATATTGACTTTTGAAATGAGGACTTTCTGACAAGAGAGAAAGAGAGGGGGGGTTCAATATTGTGTGGCTTTTAAAATACTCCTGTCTCAAGAGGATATCGGAATTATATTCGCTTTCAAGTTGAGTTTATGATTACCATCTGAATTTCATAAAATGAATACACAATTAACTATGATAAAGAGATCTAATTTCCATTCTGTTTACTGTTGATTAACATTTACGTAAGTTTTAACGTAAGATAATTTGTAGATGTTTCACAAATATTATTTTAAAGTAAGTAAGAGTAATTCTTCAGTTACAATTTAAGATTCAGGATGATACAGTAATATAATTCATATGCAGAAATATGCTCGGTACTACACGTATCTGCATGAGATAAATTTCCCCTGTACAACGCGGATATTTTTCTTAGCTTATTACAGAAAAGAGGGATATGCCCTTTCTCTATACATAAAACTGAGTGTTTGTATGTCTGTATATTTGTATATATTTCTTCATACAAATTCGTATCGTTTGTCCCAGATTCGTTTGAATTTGCAACAACATGCTTGGATTCCTCCAAAATGTCACTTTAGATATTAACACATTGTGTGCGGGTACATTTCGGAGCGTTTTAGGAGTAAATTTAGTTATTGAGTTAAATCTCACTAGATCGAAAATTATTTAATTTTTTTAACCA
>CM063506.1:7124100-7134100 GCA_032207245.1 Pardosa pseudoannulata
ATATATTATATATATATAATATATATATATATATATATATATATATAATATATATAAATAATAATTAAAGTAATATTATATATTTCCTCTTACAATAATTATGTATCCCTGTTCTACTTGCCTTATAAGCAATAAGAAACCAATATGATTAGATTTCTTATATATAATAAAACAATATAACAATATTTTATTGTGATCAGAGGAAATGATTTATACACAATTACACACAAACGCGCACACACATAGATATATAAATATACATTAAGGTTAATATTAAATGTATTAATATTTTATTCAAATATAGCATTTTGAACTGACATATGTCGTATATATAGATAATATTATATTTGATAGATTTAATACATGAAAACAAATGAATCCTACATATAGATTCATATTAAATTTATAATATGCATGTATTTATCATTGTCGTTATGAAATAAGGGCTTCTATTTCCAGCTAACATTATACGTTAGCTGTCTTCATATAATTTGTTCATGGCTATTTACTTCTTTGATATCATTGAGAAAGAATTACAAAAATTGTTTACGTGAAAATCATTTTCAGCATATTTGACAACAAAAAATGAAATAAAGAAACTTATTTCAGAATACAAAATATCTTCATAACTTCTGTAGAACTAGATTTCGATTTGTTTAAAATATGCAAACGCGTGTGTTGATGTAATAGTCGGTAACACCAGTAGAACGATTTATAATATTGTTATGATAATTAAAATAATATTATCTAAATTTTATATTGAGGTTTCACTTATTTTTTTAAGTTATTTGTCCTACTAGTACTTATACAGTTCAACTAACATCTACTTTCCATATTATTTAAAGGAAAAGCGTAGGTTCCGTCAGTATAACATATAGTCTCAAATTATCTATGGGTTTTAAAATTTTAGAGACTCCCTAAAATGATACTTAGGTGGTATGCAACATAAATCAAATTCCAGATTTACTTCGATTGTCAGGACCACAAATATAAGAACAACTTATATTTGTGGATATATATTAATATAAATTTAATATTTGAAAGTTTATAGCTGTAAGGCAACCAAGAACATGATATTAGCATCTGTTTTCTAACTTTCAGATTTTATAAGATAATGTTGACTTATTTTTCAGATAAATTAACGATACTTTGATATTTACTAAACTGCATTTCCTGTAAATACATAAATTCTTACTATCTAACTATCTTAAAAATGAAATTTCTAAGGTGACTAATGTATACATATACATATATATATGTATATATATATAAATATTATATATATATATATACATATATATATATGATATATATATAAATATATTAATATATATATATATATATATTATATAAATATATATATATATATATTAAATATATATAAATATTATAAAATATATATATATATATATATATAAATATATATATATATATATATATATATATAATATATATATGTCGTGGTCCAGTAAAACACTAGTAAAATATATAAATCAGTCCACTCTCAAGTAATTCTTTTTCTTCTCTTTATTAATCCATTTCACACATGCTCAACAATGGCGTCTCATATTGGCGCCCAACTGCTAACAAATGCTGTTTTCACTGCTTCGAGGAACCACGTCTGACCGTGGACAGTAATCCTGCTCTCTCTCTGCACATATCACTGCGCGTGAGCCGTATTTATGTGATTAATAACGCGAGGCGCGTTACTCATTAAAAGAATCCCTAATTAAAATTCTTTAAATTACTCTATATTTTAAATTACATATATATATATATTATATATATATATGTTTATTTATTTTATATATATATTGTGTGTGTGTATACATATATATATATATATATATTCTATGTGTGATAGGAAATCCGTTTTGTAAATTATTACTTGCAGAAAATTATGTTACACTCGAAAACTTTTGATTATGAAAAGTTTAGAAATAATCTGGTTTAATCTGTAGTTTTTTGTAGTTATTATCTGCTAACTACAAATTTAAAGATAATGTGAAAGCAAAGTAACTGGCAAAGAATCACACTACTGTCTTAGAAATTTCATACAGCTTTACGACCTTCCCGTCAGTAGCAATGTTATTTAAATCTGTTTTTTAGAATCTATTTGCAAAATTAAGGTGATTTCATATTTGTTCAATCAAGCCAAGTGAAAGGCTTCAGAATATTTAATAGGTTCAAAGACTGTTTTTTTCTTAACCTTTTATGATCTTTAACCGTTGTTTGATTTCATTTTCTGACTGGGTTTTTTCAAATACAAATATTGAAATACCTGGAATTTTTTTAATGCAAAAGTAAAAGTATATGTAATTATTATTATTTAAAATTTAAGTAGTATTTTGTTTGAAATACAGCTTTAATATTTTAATATGTCAAGGAATATTTTACAATAAATGCTTTTATTTCCGATTTGAAGCAAATGAAGTAAATCAAAATGCTGTAAAAGTTAATCATGGGCACATATATTAAGATTTCTATTTTTTTCCAATTCTTTGTTTTTCAATAGTCACATGAAGGCATTCAATAATTTACCATATAAAAGCCTCTGAATCTTCTAAATAAATGTTATATTTTCAGTAAGGAGATATTACTACACTTTTTATAAAGAGTAACCATCACAGTTTTGAACATATTGAATATATTTTCTCTCTTTAATCATTTAGTATTTAGATTTTTATCTGCCACAATGATTTTAGCAAAGTAGAAATATGTATAAAATTGATTTTGATTTAGTCAATCTTAAATTGTTGTTATATATATAAACATTGTATTATAAATATCTCTATAATAATAATATTTTGCACTTTAGATGAAATATTCTAGAATCTATTTAATTCATTAATAGACTTATATTTGCACAAACTGTATTAACTGTATTTGCACAAACTGTAACTATTACTGCGCATGCTATTCATATTTGTCAAAATTACTTTAATAAGTTTGTCCCTTTTTAATCTGATTCTGCATACTTGTATAACTTAACTTGTATTTTATAATTAATACATTAATAATTGTAATCTGTAAATAATAATGTATTTATGCAAATGTCTTTAAAATTTATAAGCATTTCTTTTAAATTTATAAATTGTCAATTCTATTTAAACTAAATGTGCTCCATGCACAATTCTTCCATATTTATTACAAACTTTCCTGATATATATTAAGAAAACTAAAAAGAAAATATGGTGGTGTAAATAACCAATTTTACTTTTCAAAGTCTCTGAAAGTGTTTATTTAGAGCATATTGGAGAATATACCAGTTTCGAAATAAATAAGTAGTAGTCAGTTAAAAAATATGTAAATATTTGCAATTTTAAACAATTTTAGAAACCATATGCGTAGATCATGCCCTATGTTTTGATCTAGTATTTCCTTTTTAAATGCGAAACCAAAAAATTCCATTTCTTGTTCTTTCACCAAAAAAGTTTTTTTCATCATCTATTTAATTCACTATTTTATGATTTTCTAAACTATACAGTCGATTTAAAAGCTTTTTACGTTGATAGACGAATTGAAAGAAATAAAAAGACGAGAAATATCTGATTTTAATATTGCATAGCTGTGACAGTAACCCATTTTACTTTTCAAAGTGTTTAAAAGTGTTCATATAGGAGCAGATTGGAAAGTATATCAGTTTCGAAATAAAAAAGAAGTTATAATCAATTTAAAAAATCTATAAAAAATTGTAATTTAAAACTATTTACGAAACTATATACGTAGATCAAACACTGTATTTTTACTTATCGTTTACCTTTTTAATGTGATTTATGGGCAAAATAGTTGCCTTACTTGTGCTTCTAAATTATTCTAAAAGTGTACCATCACCTATTTAATCCACTATTTGAGGATTTTCTGATCCTTATCCTTTATCGAAACCCCTTTGACGCTGATAAACGAATTGAGATGAATAGAAAGGTGAGAAATATTTGAGGTTACTATTTAATAACTGTTACAATAACCCATTTTGATTTTCAACGGGAATTAAAGTGTTCATATAATAGCAGATTAGAGAGTGTATCAGTTTCGAAATAAAAAAGTATTAGTCAGTTTAAAAATCTATAAATAGTTGTAATTTTAAATAATTTATGACACCATATAAGTAGATTAAGTACTATATATTGACCTACTGTTTTCCATTTTAATATGACTTCTGCTTCAAAAAGTTGACACCAAAAAGTCTTCCACTACCTGTTTAGTTCAATATTTAATGAAGAACAGTATAATCATCATGAGCAACATCTGATTTTACTATTTCATACCGGTTAATGGTTGAGCGGTTTATGGATTTACAGCCGTCTAGAGATTCTATGAGTTTAGTTGTTTCAGAACCCAGCTTACATACAAATTTGAAGAACAAAGTGTTTTAGTAAATATTTTATGGTGTAAAGGTCTAAAGAAATCTGAACAATCGTGTTTACATAATCGTCGTTAAGCATTTTCTATATTTCAGAATTTTAGTATATGTTGATTAGTTGTTATAAAATGATGGAAATTAAAAATGAATGTTTTATTCTCATTTTTACTTATAATTCACATATAAATGAAATATAAATGTCAAATTTTCTTTCAAAATTGCTAAAGCTGACTGAAAATATCACATGAAAGAATACTATTAAATGTACATTAAAACTCAATATAAATTGTACGTTTACATAACATCGGATTAAAAAAAAGCATTGTCTTGTTAAACGGAAAATTTTATATTACATAACATTTCTATGTGAAATAAATCGCGCTTTCACATCATCTTCAAAACTGAATAGAACTTTGTCTTGCCTTATGCTATTTCAAATTTCAACTAGCAAATATTTGAGTAACATATTTACTGACTGTGTAAAATGTCGCCGACTCCTTCGCCGTTATTTATGCGAGTAGTCTATTTCTTTAATGCAAACATCGGCTTTAAACTTCTCGTTAGTTGAAAGAAGTGCATTTTAGAAATAAAGCATCCCATTACTCTCGACATTTTGTCAAAGAAGTGAAGTATTCAAAAAATTGTGTCGTTCCTATGCTGATTTCTCTTTTATTCCTCTGCTGACAAAGTGCGTATGATCAAAAAGCAAGAGAGCCCATTAAGCAAATGATGACGCACTTTTATCTGTTTAAGTCATTTGCTCCAAAGCTTTCAGTGTTGTAGAGGTTTATAAGTTATTTACATACACATACACTGACATCAGAAATTGCGCAAGATAAATCTCCCCTTTTTTATTCTTTAATTGAAACACAATGAATGCAGAAAAGAAATAAGTAATGCATGCAATAAATTAAAAGTAGAACAAAAATTAGAACAGCATGGTGCTTTAGTAAAAAAGATATATGCTATCTAAATATTGAGATATGTTGGTAATAAAATCAAACAGTTAAAATATTTTTATATAGGAAAAT
Organism: Pardosa pseudoannulata; assembly: GCA_032207245.1. NCBI lineage: Eukaryota > Metazoa > Arthropoda > Arachnida > Araneae > Lycosidae > Pardosa > Pardosa pseudoannulata. The sequence goes on from CM063506.1 coordinate 7,129,495, forward strand.
GGAAAATACAAACGTGATAATCTAGACATAAAGTAATTTCATAGCTATAGAGAATTCAATAATTTTCTTCAATATTTTAATTTAATACATTCATTATAAAAAAATTGGACACTTGAAACTAATTAGGTATACATTTTTGGTATTTTTCATGAATTGTAAGACAGTGAAAACTTTAAAACATACATTTTCGATCTGTATCACTTTATAAATGCAACTGATATAAAATCTGTTTCGGTTAAAGGTAGTATTTTAAATTTTGTACCAAATAGTATAAATCCGTAAATTATTTTAAATTTTAAAATAGAATTTACTCACCATGAAGCACATAATCGTAACATTCTAGCTATACTGATTATAATTTCATACTTTTATATCAAATAGAAACACACACACACACACACACACATATATATATATATATATATATATATATATATATATATATATATATATATATATATATATATATATATATATATATATATATATTGTCACTTAGATGCAAGTACTGGTTGTACACAATTAAGAGTCAAGTTAACAAATAATAGTGTTTATTAAATGCGAAGCTACCTAGCTCGTAGTCGAACAACTGCCGCTCGCAGAATACAAGTTTTTATAGGGTAACAGAATAGTCTAGAATTATTTTAATAGTACAGAAAATTTGCATGTTTTAGAAGTCTTCTTTACTACTTATGAAATCGAACATAAAATAACGGAAATAAATTTGTCGGTTCGTAGCGCAAGAGCTCGGCGGTTTCTGTTTAAAATATGGCAATATAATATATATGTATATATATATGTGTGTGTATGTGTGTGTGTGTATGTATATACAGGGTTATCAAGGAGTAAGTTCTAAAGATCTGAGGACTCTAAAATGCGTTCTATTGGTTCAGATGATATACAATTGGAACATTATTAAAATGATGCCCTTGCTATTTATTACATAAAAAAATTTAGTACAAAATTTTGCCTTTCGTTGGGGTGCATAAACTTATATAAACGTATTTAATACGTTTTTTAAATGCTTCATAATATTTAAAAAAAAGCATTAAAAGGACTCAAAATGTCCCCCTACATATTCAAAAATATGATGCGATCCATAATTTCCATAGCTTACTGTAATGATTCTGCCTTAATATGAAGAACATGGTGCTGAAAGCTGTTCTTCAGATCTGGCACAGATGGGGGCATTTGACGGTAGATCTTGTCCTTAAGGAAACCCCAAAAAATCAAAAGTCGCAGAAAGGGTGATATTCAGCTATCGTCTTGCTTAAGGCGCTTGCCTCTTCGTACCATATTCATAGGACGGAATTCTTTTAGAGCTGCAACAGCTGCTTCTTTTAGAGTTCCGCTTGTTCTGGTGAAACAGTTTTATAATAGCTCTTTTTCTTCCGACGATGATATGATGTGCAGATCAGAAACTAATCCTCCACTGAACTTATGAAACTAAATAAATACCACATGTGTTATAGCGCCATCTTTATGCGAATTTTTGTACCTGTTGAATATAAGCATAAATAAACTCTATTCTTAAAATAGGGACCTTGGACATATACAGTACTATTCATAATGAATATTAGAAAAAGTACTGAATAAATCTCACTGTGATTATTGAAACAACAATTTTATTTCAACCCAAAAGCATATCAACATTTACATTACTCCCCTTTTATAGAACATATCACGTCACTTACATTTCTTTTATTAACTTTTCTTCATTTCACCACGTGACATAAAATGAAAATTCAGGTGAATGAATTATAAGAATTAATGATTTAGATTGTTAATGAAGCTATAACTGGAGTTCATATAGAAAAAGGATGGGGAGAACGCCACAACAGTATTAAATTGTTTTACATAATAATTGTTTAGCGCACAATTTGATTGGTTGGTTGGGAGCACTACGGTCTACATTTTTGCAACACGAGGGCTAATGAGACCGGGACTTACTGCTTAAAGCCGATTCCGAACGGCTACGAACACCCATGCCTCAGTGGGACTCGAACCCACGAACTCCGGATCCGAAGGTTAGTGCCCTAACCACTCGGCCATCGTTCGGCACACATCATTTGAATTATTTGTAGTTCCTATTGAACCTTATTTGGAACAATAGAACGTGTTCTAGAGTCATCAGGAGTGGGAATTTAATTTTTCTAACCATGTATATATATATATATATATATATATATATATATATATATATATATATATATATATATATATATATATATATATATATATATATATATATATATATATATATATATATATATATATATATATATATATATACATACATATATATATACATACATATATATATACATATACATATATATATATACATATACATACATATATATATATATATATATATATACATATATATATACATATATACATATATATATATACATATATATATATATATATATATACATATATATACATATATATATATATATATATATATATATTATATATATATATATATATATATATATATAATATATATTGTCACGAAGATTTGAATGAACACACAGTTTAACGTAACAGAAGAATTTATTGAAGCTAAGCAGCAACTCGCAACTTTACAAGATCGAGAAGTTGCCTACAACTAGTGGGTATCAGCTTTTATACCCGAACAGAATATTCGAGAAATAAATAATTTACATATTAAAGAAAGATCTAGAAAGTTCAAGAGCATAAGGAAACATAAGGAAACAATAAATAACATTTTTAAATTAAAAAACCGTAATTTGGATAAACAGCCACGGCAAGGATCGAACCCACAATCTTCGGGTCTGGATCGCGTGCTTTGACCATTCGGCCACTTAGCTCGTTGGTTAAGCTTCTTTATGCGGCATTGCCCCTTTCTCAAAAAGACAGCGTCTCGCTGCTATTTAGATCTGGAGCGTGTCAAAGGTCCCTTGTAAATTTCTTTTGACTTCTCTTCCGGAAGAATGACACCTGAATTTCGTCCATCTTCACTTTCGGTCTGCTTCGTCGGATCATGGTATGGCTTCATACGTAAAACATGGACAACGTCTTTTGGTTTTCTTTTTCGGGAGGCAGGATCGAAATCTTGCACTTCATAGGTAACGTCGGATAAACGGCGCAACACTTGATAGGGACCAAAATACCTCCTTAAGAGCTTCTCTGAAAGACCGACCTTTCGGACCGGGGTATAAACCCATACGAGGTCTCCGGGACTATAAAACACCATTCGGTGCTTCGAGTCATAACGTCGACGGTCTTTATCTTGCGCTCTCAGAGTATGAGTTCTAGCTAACTGTCTCGACTCTTCTGCTCTGGAAATGGTCTTGGCTATGTAATCGTTAGTTGCATCATCAGGGTAGAATGGAAACATCGTGTGCAGAGTCGTTTCGGCTTCACGTCCATGAACTAGGTAGAACGGGGTGAATCCTGTTGTCTCCTGCTTAGCAGTGTTATAGGCGAACGTCACAAATGGTAGAATTTCGTCCCAGTTTTTCTGTTCGGTGTTAACATACATGGACAGCATATAGGCTACAGTTTTGTTAAGGCTCTCCGTCAAACCATTTGTCTGGGGATGATAGGCCGTCGTCATGCGATGATCGATATTACACAATTTGACGAGAGCGGAAACAAGTCTGGATTGAAAAACAGCACCACGATCTGTAATAATGACTCGAGGAGCTCCATGTTTTAGAAGAATCTCTTCGAGCAGGAACTTGGCTACATCTTCGGCTTCATCAGTTGGTAAAGCTTTAGTTATTGCATAGCGTGTACAATAATCGGTGCAAACTGCGATCCATTTATTACCATGGGCAGATTTAGGAAATCTCCCAAGCAGATCTATCCCAATTCGATGAAAAGGTGCGACAGCAGGAGGGATAGAAACCAAGCGTCCAATACCATATCCGCTGACGTCTGTATGAATTTCTGTAGGGCATCTTTCGTCGAATATCCCCAATACTGGATCAGATGTAAGCGCCTTCTTAAGGTTGTCAAAAGCCTCTACCTCTTCAGGACCCCAATGAAATTTCGCATCGCCTTTCAACAGCATCTGCAGGGGCTCGGCGAGATAGCAAAAGCCTTTAATGAACCTTCTGAAGTAGGAGCAAATCCCAAGAAAGCTTCGTACGTCATGTAAGTTCTGCGGAGTAGGACAATTGGTCACTGCTCTCACTTTATCAGGATCTGGACGGACACCACTACTGGATACGAGATGGCCTATTATTTTTACTTCTTGAGCAGCAAAAAGGCACTTCTTGGGGTTAAGCATGAGTCCAGCTTGTTGAATGCATTTCAGAACTGTCCTTAATCGGATAAGGTGATCTTCGTAACTTTCTGAGAAAACTACTATGTCGTCCAAGTAACATAGGCACATAGTCCATTTAAGATGGCGTAACAAATTATCCATCATTCTTTCAAAAGTCGCCGGTGCATTGCAAAGTCCAAACGGCATGACTTTAAATTCGTATAAAACTTCTGGAGTAATAAAGGCAGTCTTTTCACGATCCGCTTCATCCACTTCTATCTGCCAGTAACCTGATCGGAGATCCATGGAAGAAAAGAACTTTGCGCCTTTTAAACAGTCTAGAGTATCGTCAATGCGGGGCAG
>CM063506.1:7139100-7164100 GCA_032207245.1 Pardosa pseudoannulata
TCACTTATTCATATCTTATCAATATGAAGTGTCTAATATTTTTAAAACATTATTTATTAAATTAGGTTATATAAACACGCCTGTATAAAAAAAAGCCTTCAAAGATTTTTTAATTTTTTTATTAATATTTTATGAAATATATTTAATTTAAATAAAACCAACAGCTTATGCATACCCTTTAACTTTATTATTCTTATAATTCCCAGAAGAATATAAATTCATTCTTGGTCCTAGAAAACTAAAATACATTTATGTTTGGATTTTAGAAATTACACAATTATTGTTTAATGCAACATTTCCGTCCTCTAGGAGTACTGCTAAAACGCTTTTCATAGAAATTTATTTTTGTACCATAATATGAACAAATAAATAAAACTGAAAGTAATGCAAAAAGTTCTACTGTTTGTTATGTATGCAGGATTTTTTAAACTGGCTGAAATTGTCGGGTCATATTAATAGTCGAAAAATAATTACGAGGGACCTACTGCTCGTTTTCTCCGAGGTAGGATGGATTTTGTAACACTAATGCGTTAAATTAAATTTTAATACGTTTCAGATAGTTTAAATTGTAGTCTAATATAAAAATAGAAGTCCATGATTGTGTATATAATACATCAAAACCTTACAATTTTAAGCATTTCATTTGTTTTATTTATAATTTAATGTTTTATTTTCTATCATAGAGTCAGTAATATATGTTGGTACTAGAAAGTACCATCTGCAAAATTAACTACTAAAATACAGTAAGAATCAATTTTCTTTTTCTATGATTATTCTTCATTAAAACTTATCTAATGATGCAAAAATGCAGTAAGAAAGAGGAAGGTATATTAATTCAAGATATAAAGGAATTAAAGTCATTTTCTTTTGAGATAAGTGGTATGTTAACCATCCAATTTTTAAAATATTTTATGTTAAGTAAACTGTGCATAATGAGGAATGTAATCCAAATTATTCCTGTAAATGATTGTGCTTTTTTAATTACTTTTCTATGAAGTGTTATGATTTTCATTCGATTTTTGAATCTCGAGAGAGATATATCGTAGTACAGTTCAGCTACCTTTATACTTCTATATTGTACCTATCCCTTATTTTCTGAGAAAACTCACGAGCTATTTTATTCTGCAGTAAAATGAAAAATACTCTGAAATAGTTCCTCGTAAAGAAAAGTCCGAAAATAAGTTTAAAGGCAGAAAGCAATCCAAAGTAAACACTAAATAAATAAATAAAAACAATTCCACAGTTTCCACTTCGTATTTTATCTGTCTCTTTCACCCAAAGAAGACAAATGATTTTGCACACAAAATTCTTCACATAGCTTTGAAATATTTTAATACTTTCAGAAAATATTTTAAAGGGGCCTCACATCCTCTAAATGCGTTTTAGAAAAGGATATCAGTTTCTATAGTTAACAAGACTTTTAATACTTAACAAAATTATTCAACCTGTTTAAGACACTTAGGGGCATGCTAAAACTATAATAAATTATAAAATAATTAAAACAGATAATTTTATAGAAGTTAAAGTTATTTCAAAATATACACTCTATAGAAGAAATTTATAATATAGAAATATTTGTCATCCAAACAATTCAATCACTTGTTTAATTTTTTAGAAAAAAAAACAATAAAAAATAAAATTAAATATACATTTTTCTTTAAGATTACTTACATCAGAATTTACCTAAATGTCTGTAACACAGAAGTAAAAAATTTATTTTTTAAAAATATACAGTTTTTATCTCTTATTCATTGAATTATCTAATATTATTTAAAAAATTACAGTGGCTAAGTTCATAAACAAAAAAAAATTAGTTTGCAATTCATATTTGAGTTACATTAATATTCCGCATTTCTAGGGTAACTGCAAGTAGCAGTGTAGCCAAATGTTTATAACACTCAACCGTAGATTGATAATACTGCAACTAACTGATTTATTTTCAACTAAGTCAACGTAACTGAACTAAAATAAGTTAGATCAACAACAGCTAAAATTAACTAAATAACAATAATCAACATAAATCACCTAACTAATGCATTCTATATAGCCTATAGAACTGATAATATAGCAACTTACTGCGGATCGTAGGTTTGATACCAGCCAGTAATTTATCATTTTGCTTTCTTTTTTATTCATGTTACCGTTCTAAAAATTTCAAACATTTCTCTTTATAATTATTTTCTATGCTCCTAGAAAAGTCTGAAATTGATATAAAAGATTTAACTCATGTTGAGAATAATAGTTCAAATGTGAAATTGTTGCCTGTTCGCAATCTGCTAAATATTTTAATACTTTCAGAAAATATTTTAAAGGGGCCTCAGATCCTTTAAATGCGTTTTAGAAAAGGCTATCTGTTTCTATAGTTAACAAGTCTTTTATTACCTAAATTATGCAACTTTTTTAAGAAACTTAGAGGCATGCTAAAACTATAATAAATTCATAAAATAAATTCTAATAGATATTTATCTAGAAGTTAATGTTTTTTTAAATATACAATCTATTGAAGGCATTTATAATATAGAAATATTTGTTATATAAACAGTTAAATTCATTGTTTAAATTTTAGAAAAAAACCCGGCAAAAATATATATGCATATTTCTTTTAAGATTACTTAAATCAGAATTTACCTAAATGTCTGTAGTACATAAATCAAAAATTTAATTTTTAAAAATATGTAGTTTTTACCACTTAATCATTGATTATCTAATATTAATAAAAAAATAATTACAGTAATTAAGTTCATAAAAAAATTAGTTTGCAATTCTTATTTGAGTTACATTAAAATTCCACATTTCAAGTGTAACAGTGCAACAAAAGTAGCAGTGCAACAAAATATTTACAGCACTCAACCGTAGATTGATAATACCACAACCAACTTTCATTTTAAACTAATCAACGTAACTCAACTAAAGTAAATTAGATCAACGACAGCTAAAACTAACTAAACAACAATAATCTACATAAATCACCTAATGCATTCTATATAACAAATAGAACCGATAATATAGCATTGTACTGCGGATCGTAGGTTTGATACCAGCCTGTAATTAACCCTTAATTTGGCTAAGTCTGGCCGCTACACCGGACAGGTATATTTATAACTACTATATAAAATAATTGTCTGTGTGAGCCACAGCGGACTAAAAAAATACAATAAAAATATAATAATAAATTAAAAAATCTTTGAAAAAACATCTTGTCAAATTAAGAGTTAATCATATTGCTTTCGCTTTTATTCATGTTACCGTTCGAAAAATTTCAAAAGAGTTATCTTAATAATTATTTTCTATGCTTCTAGAAAAGTCTGAAATTGATATAAAAGATTTTGCTCATGTTGAGAATAGTTTAAATGTGAGATTATTGCCTGTTCGAAATCTGCTAATAAACTTCGGCATGCAAAGTGTTTATTCCGTTTCCTGTACACTTTTTAGTGGCAGAATATTATAATAAATATTTTACTGACACTTATAAATTTTACAGGTTTAATTTTTAGATTAACGGGGATAACTAGATATTGTAAACAATGATAAAGACTGAATCTCCTTATTTTTTTAAATTTATATGCATATGTACATATGCACTTCCCTTCTGTGGTTTTAAAAATTAACTATCAATAAAATCGAACAATGTACCTCAATGCACACTACTTCTAAATAAACAGATGAATGTTAAAAAAATAACTATTTTAAATCAAGAAGCCAAACAGTATATTGTATTTCCTAATAATTAGTGTTTTTCTTGGAATTTCGAATTTGAAGAAAACTATATAAGTAGACATTCTAAAAATACAATTGCAGTGTATTTACCCTGCTAGTTATAAAGGCTGCACTAACTTCCCAAAACCTAAGAATAATCACAAAACTACCCCCCAACCTTTCTATTAGCACCCAAAACCTCCATAACAGTAATATTCCTCCTGTTAGTAAAAAATCCTATGCTCAATCAGTTAACAACGGAACTCAGAAAATTAATAATGGAAATAGTAACTCTGATAATAGCATGACTGAATCTCCAAGTCAGTATGAGCCTAAAACTAATAATTCAAATATCAAAGATATTATAGAATTTGGAATTTTAATCAAAGAAATTAAAACTTTACTTAATTATCAAGATTTAAAAAAATATGATCATTTCATTAAAAATCCTCATCACTAACTTAAAGAAAACGGCGGACTTTAAGTAGCGCCAATCTCTTTCGCTGGACTTTTGTTTCACCCTTGCTTGAGGTATATTTCTTCCTCCCCATGCTAGTTTACTCAACACTGTTCGGTTTTTCTGATCTCTGCTTACCAGTTCTACGACGCTTGTGGGCTAGGCCCAGGCAGGGTCGTATAATCTTGTTTTCTGTGAGTTTCTGTGAGCTGTAATTTCGTATAATTTGTAAAAAACTTTTTTTTCTTTAATTTGCTATTCCTCGAAATAAAGGCATAGAGTGATTTTCCAGCTGAAAAGTCTTTATTTTAATACCCGATTTTTGATTTATAACAAAATAAAAAAAAACATTTTCTACTTAGAATACATTTTTTAGGCTATAAATAAGGCTTTAATTGTATAAATATATTTAGTTTCATCATTTCATGTAATTTACATTTGAAATATGCATGCGAATAATGCGAATAATGAATGCATCTGCGTACTATCCTAATGACAAACTATCAGTTAGAAACTTAATTTTTGTTTGATTGCTAGAATAGTAAGTTATCATTTTTCTGATAATTAAACTTATATTGAAGGGTTTGGTTTTTTGGTTTTGGTTTGCTATGGTCTACTTTTTGCAACACGAGGGCTAATGAGACCAGGACCTACAGCTTAAAGCCGATTCCGAACGGCTACGAACATCCATGCTATTGTGGGATTCGAACCCACGAACTCCGGTTCCGAAGGCCAGCACTTTAACCAATCGGCCATCGTTCTTACATTGAAGGGAAAAATATATATTTTTATAGAATAATCAACATTAATTTCTTTTAATTTTTTATTTATTTAGTAACAGTTCTTAATAATTTGAGATATTTAAGCATTTCATAACTTTATACAATTTGTTAATAATTAAACATAGTTACTTCAATGTTATAGAAAAATTTAATTAAATTCCATATTTTTCAACATTTATTTTCAGAGTAATATAATTTCTCTTTTTATTTGATCGTTAGATCTTGTGCCATTTTAAAATAAAATGTTTGAAAGAACAAAACTAATTAATCTTTTAAAATGAGAGTGTTATTCGATAACACATAAATATTCATTCTAAAACAAGCAGAACGTTTTTCTAATAAGTTTTCTGAATGAATGACAAAAAGCTTATTTTAATGAAAATCTTTAGTCTCGAAACTAGATCCCGACTCAAAGATGTGGTGGTCTGTGTAACCATCCATCATAACGATTGACCACATCATAACTACCCTTGAAAACTCATGTCTTTCCTTTTAGTTTCTTGATTGAAAACGTTTTCCACGTTTTCTCAGTCATTATTCGACATAAATCCGTGTGAAGAGAGAAGAAAGAGTTGTCCATAAACATAACATTGGCTTATTGTATCAATGCCATCAGCGGCGGCGCGTGCGCCTATGATGCCGGTCGCCCTATTTAGGCCCACCGTAGCTGGAATAGAGCAAGCAGTTCCAGCCAACTGTCCCAGCAGCACCCACTCCAGCCACGGTCCTCACTTTGCTTCCTTCAGGACCCAGATGTATGCAGTTTACTTTTGTTCAGCCAGATTGCTGATTGTTTTTCCATTAAGGTTATTCTGGTGACTATCTCGCTTTGTTTCTAAAATCTTAATAAATGCCTTTCAAGTCTTACTGGTAGATATTTCTTTTTATGCTAGTCATACCTGTTCTCTTCAAGATTGTTGTGATTCCATCATACCGCAAAATTTATTTCTTTTAAAATATTTCCATTTGACGTCCTTCACACTTTCTGATCACTTAATTCGCCATCGATCTTTTTTCGCTTAATTCGATCACTGAGGCGCCAGGGAAGAAGCCCGGACTTATGCTAATCCAGCCTTTGAAGAAGCTACGAGGCGTATGGTAACTACATTCTGCCATCAGCGGCGGCGCGTGCGCCTATGATGCCGGTCGCCCTATTTAGGCCCACCGTAGCTGGGATAGAGCAAGCAGTTCCAGCCAACTGTCCCAGCAGCACCCACTCCAGCCACGGCCTTGTTTTGCTTCCCCGCAGAGTCCTCACTTTGCTTCCTTCAGGACCCAGATGTATGCAGTTTACTTTTGTTCAGCCAGATTGCTGATTGTTTTTCCATTAAGGTTATTCTGGTGACTATCTCGCTTTGTTTCTAAAATCTTAATAAATGCCTTTCAAGTCTTACTGGTAGATATTTCTTTTTATGCTAGTCATACCTGTTCTCTTCAAGATTGTTGTGATTCCATCATACCGCAAAATTTATTTCTTTTAAAATATTTTCAGTTCACGTCCTTCACACTTTCTGATCACTTAATTCAACGGATAGCACAATAATTGCATTGTTCATGTCAACTTCAAATACAACGTTTTGAATATATACAACGTTTCACTTACGGATTACCATAAAAATAAACATAATGTAAAATACGGATTATATAAAACATTAGATACATTTTGTATAATACGGATTATATAAAATGTGAAATACGGATTACCGTAAAATATTTTTAGCAATTCAATCAATATTTACTCACATTTCTCTACATTTTATTAATTAATCTTTACATTTGGATACGAGTGAATATCCTGTATATCGTTTAATGTTATGAATGATGATTGCAGATGAAAAATGATTTTAGAACTATAACCATTAGCATATATTAGCTAAAAGTGTAACATTTACAGCAAGGATGTAACTGAAAAGAAAACAAAATATGAAATACTAAATATTTTAATTTATTTAAGAGTTAATATGATAAATTTAAATTTACTTTGGTAAAACAAATTTTTTCAAGTTAATTAATGTATAAACACACAGATATATATATATATATATATATATATATATATATATATATATATATATATATATATATATATATATATATATATATATATATATGTATGTATATATATATATAATATTCTGACACAATATTTTTAATACTACTATAGTTACAGTTATGGTATAGCATGCTTTTTCTTTATTTCAAGTTAAACTATCTGACGTTAATGATATATATATTTCGGCAAATAGTGTTTATTCAGATCTATATTTTCGAAGACTTGGCTTTTCATCGATCATCTTATTCTTCCTTAATGTTTCCACCCAAATGGATGTAAGCCCAAATGTACGAGGCTGGATCTAACTGGGATATGTAAATATTTTGATGAATACCTCAGCTGGAGTCATGGGTCATCTCTGTCCTAAATGACCCAGAAACTTTTCATCCAAACTGATGGAAAAGGAAGGCATTTATTACGAATGGGGGTTTGAGTATCTCTCTTATAATGAAATTGATCTGGCAATTTTCCTTATGTAGCGAGAATGTAATGTAACCTGCTACGATAATGAAGGCTTGCATTAGAGGAGCTGATTACATCCTCATAAAGACGGGATACTTTTAATCCAATTATAATTCAGAAGATATTCTGCTGCAAAAATTATCAGTGTAATTTTAAATTAAATATAAAGATATATGTTATTAAATCTATGAATATTTTAATAAAAAATACAGAAATTTTATTCAGTTTTAAAAATTAAAATTATAACAAATATATAAAAAAATATATTTGAACATTTGGAAAGAAATTTTAGTTTTCTCTTTAAAAAAACTTGATATAAGATTTTTAAAATATGAAGATACAAAACTATGAAGCTGAAAACTAAAATATATCGAAATCTACCTAATAGTACCAGTTCGTACTACTTTGTATATTTTATGTGCTTAATAACCCAAAATATGTCTTATACAAATATAAAACATTAAATATAATTTTAAATTTTTAAAATAAAGCGAAAAGCTTCCACTAAAAATATTAAAGAAAATCACCCATAAAATTTCTGAGTAAAAAACTAAACTCTTTTGTGTTTTGGAAAATTTTGAAAATGAGTCTGCTTTTACAAGGTATCTCTCATTAAAAATGATAAGAAGACTTTACTCGGCATTTACAAGCCAAGGAGTTTTTTGATATAGATAATTCTGTCCAAGAAGCGAAACAGCTCTGAACGAGTTTTATGCTGCTATAATTGTAATAGTTATGTCTAGGATTCGATTTTAAATTATGCTAATAGACCAATATTATTTTCTACTCCTGTTAAATTTAAATATTATTATTTAAACCCTTATCTGAAATCAGTTAGTTTATTTGTGATTTAATTACAAGAAAAAATTCTGAAAACTTATCAGACAAAATATAATCGGAAATAATCAAATAATACATTTTCTTCTCCCCATAAAATTCCTGTATTTAAATACTAACCCTGTTACTAATAAACCAATATTAAGCTAGTTTTAATTATTAGAAAATTATTAATTTAATTTATTAGAAAAATTAAGTAATTAAATATTTTCATTTCACATGACTCTTTGGTTATATATCTCAATAGTTACTTTGTAATTTTAAAATAAACAAAATTGTTGTTTTGGAGAGATATGGTCCACTCTTTTGGATCGTGAAAGTTAATTAGATTAGAACAGACTGGATGAATCCGGTTACAAGTAGCTACGGATGTCCACGCTAATAATAAGATTGAAACTACGAACTCTGGTAAGAGCAGCAACATACCCATTCGTTTAGGGACCGTCCATACCTCCTGATATTAAAATATAGCCTATAAAAAACTATTTAAACAATGAACAAAATAATGAACAAATAAAGTATAATTTAATTAATTAATTAAAATTACGAAAAATATTCAAAAAAATTATTTACTTATTTTTTAAAAAATCATACAATTTTGGTTAATTTAAATTTCACTTGATTTATTAAACTACACTTCAGTTTATAGATGAACAATATGACATAATTAAAATACTAATTTATTAGTCTATCTGGAGACTTGAAGAGTAATATATGGACAAGAATGGCTGTAAATTAAAAAGAAACTAAATAATAGGAATTTGTGATAATGTAATGTAACGTGCTTCGATAATGAAAGTTTGAATTAAAGGAGCTGATTATATCCTCATAAAGACGGGGTTAATTTCAATATAATTATAATTTAGAAGATATTCTGTTTCAAAAGTTATCAGTGTAATTTTAAATTAAATATAAAGATAAATGTTATTTAATCTTCGAATTGTCTTAATAAAAATAAATTAATTTTATGTAGTTTTAAAAATTATAATTTTAAAATTTGGAGAAAAATATTAGGTTTCTCTTTAGAAAAACTTGATATTAGATATTTAAAGTACAAAGCTACAAAGCAATGAAGCTGATAACTAAAAGATATCGAAATCTGCATAATAATACCAGTTCGTATTACTTTGTGTCCTCTTTGTGCTTAATTACTCAAAATATGTCGTTGACATATGTAGAACGTTAAATATGATTTTGAATTTTTAAAATACCCGGTAAAGCTTCCACTAAAAAATTCAAGAAAATCTTCTCATAAAATATCCGAGTCTTAAAAAAACTAAATTATTTTGTGTTTGCGAAAATTTTGAAAATTAGTCTCTTTTTACAAGCTACTGACCAATATCACATTAAAAATGAAAAAGAAGACGTTACTTGGCGTTTACAAGCCACGGAGTTTTTTGTTATTGATAATTCTGTCCAAGAAGAGAAACAGCTCTGTACGAGTTTTATGTTGTTATATTTGTATTAATTATACTTTTCGTTTTATGGAATTTTCTCAATATTTTTTTCTATTAAATACATTGGATGTGTCTAGGTTTCGATTTTAAGTTATGCTAATTAACCAATATTATTTTTTACTTCGGTAAAATTTAAATATTATTATGTAAGTCCTTTTTTGAAATTATTTAGTTTATTTGTGGTTTAATTACATGAAAAATTCCTAAAATCTCATCAGACAAAATATAATCAGAAATAATCAAATAATACATTTTCTTCTTCCTATGAAATTTCTGTATTTAAATTCTATAACTGTTGTTCATAAACAGATTTTAAACTAATTTAAATTATCAAGTTTCATTTATTAGAAAAAATAAAGTAATTAAATATTTTCATTTCACAAGACTCTTTGGCTACACATTTTCAATTGTTACTTTGTAGTGTTTAAATTAACTAATAATCAAAATTATAGTTTTGGAGAGATATGGTCTACTTTTTTGGATCATAAAAGTTAATTAGATCGGAACAGACTGGTTGAAGTCGATCAAGAGTGCCTATGGAGGTCTATGCCAATAATGTAATTCAAAACCACGAACTCTGGTTTCTAAGAGCAGCAACATACCCATTAGTCTAGCGACCATCCTTGCCTACTAATATTAAAACACATCCTACAAAAAAACTATTTAATCAATGAACAAATAAAGTATAAGTTAATTAATTAGTAAAAATTACGAAAAATATTCAAAAGCATTATTTATTTATTTTTTAAAAAATCATATAATTTTAGTTAATTTAAATTTTATCTGATTTATTAAACTACACTTCGGTTTATAGATTAACAATATGACATAATTAAAATACTAATTTATTAGTCTATCTCGTGAGTAATATATGGACAAGAATGGCTGTAAATGAAAAAGAAACCAAATAATAGGAATTTGTCTTTCTCCCAGTGCTAGTATATACATATGTCTGACAATGATATATTTAGTAATTTCAGTTTCGCAAGCTATGCATATCTCTCAAATAATGACCTTCAGCATTCTTTAACGCAGAAAATTAGCATTCGTTTCCCCGTTGACTGTTGACAAATATTTCATAATCCGAAGCACTGGTAATTGTAGTATTAGTCGGAAAGGGGAAGTGAAAACGGAGAATGAATTACGTCGGCAAAAATTTATTGATAGATGGATATAAAATTCTGTTCATTTTCAGTTGTTGTATTAATCATGTACGACACTAATCTACGATCCCGAATTTAGTTTGCTTTTAATTATAGAGAGGGAAACCTGAAAGAATGAATTATAAATATGCAAGTAGAATAAGATTAAATTTACTTATATCTTCTTAACGATAGTATACTAAGAACTTTCTAGCTGTTCTCTAGATCATATTTTAACTATTTATTGGGACTATATGAGTTAGAAAGTAGTTAAAGTAACATTGCTATTTTAGTGAAAATTTTCTATGTTATTTTTTTCTATCTATTACTTATAAGTTTCGTTTATTCTATACAACAGTTTTTTATAATTTTCACAATGTTTCAATTTTATAACAGAAATTAATTACTTTATTTCCCTTAATATGATTGTAGAAATTTTACAATTTATATACATATAATTACTAACTGAAGCTATTTAATTTTCTGTATGATAATATTTGGAAATTGTGGAGTAAAATCAGATATATGATAGCAATGTAATTATAAACATTATTTTTGTTCTGAACACTTAATAATCTAACTGATTATTAATAATAAGTTAGTTAGTATATATTATCAAAAGCACAATTGAGTGTTTTTATTTAGAATGCTTCATTTTAATGTAAAATACTAAATAAATGAGTTATGAGATGTACATGAAACATGCAAACTTTTATGAAGAATATATGTACAATACATAAACTCATTCTATGCTATAAAGGGGATAAAAACAGACTTAAAAACTGACTAAAACAACTGCAAAATTAATAGCATCTACTTGAAATGTACTGAGCTATAACTATTAGATAATAATTTTCCGTAACGTTGTATCCACAAATAATTGGATTTTTAATGATAAATGTTTTGGTGAAATCCAATTTTTACGTCGTAATAGTAGTCAAATTAGTTCTAATTGTTCAATTTATTACTTTATAATACTTTATTTAAAGATTAATTAAAATAGAGTTTTTACTTACAACACGCTTTTTTTCTTGTACAAATTGCATAGCAGGAAAATAAACCTTTACAAAAATATACGTTAGAAAAATCATTCTAAAGCAAGAAAATCTTAATAAATGAAAACAAATTGGTTCTCTCGTCGCATGAAAAAGAAAATTTATTTCAAAACCATATTCACTAACAATACAATCCTAACTGAAGACTATATTTTTAACTAGAACTATATGTTTAAATCACTACCACTAAAACATTATCTGGAGGGGAATCATATGACTATTTTGTACTATTTTTAAGTTATACATAAATTACGCTGCATTTGAATTAAACTTGTTTGACTTAAATGTGATATACGAATTTCCAGTTCCTTAATAAAGTAGACAATTGCCTAATAGCTATAATATTAGTTTTAAATAACTTTCGAAGTCTTAATTACTTAACAATATTTACCCAAGACTGAGTGGTATTTTATAGAGTGATGAACAGTATGTGCAATGCATGTAGTGATTTAAACATATAGTTCTCTTTAAAAACATAGTCTTCAGTTAGGATGTAATTTTCGTAACGTCGTATCCTCAAATAATTGCATTTTTAGCGATAAATATTTTGGTGAAATCAAATTTTTACATCGAAATAAGTAGTCAAATTAGTTATAAGCATTCAGTTTATTACTTTACAGTATTTTATTTAAAGATTATTTAAAATAGAGTTTTCACTTACAACATGATTTTTTCTTGTACAATTTACAAAATGGGATAAAAAAAACCTTTACAAAAACATGCGTTAGAAAAATCAATTGTAACGCAAGAAATAGTTAGCAAATGAAAACAAATTGGCTCTCTCATCACATGAAAAAGAAAACTTATTTTAAAACCATATACTCTAACATTACAGTCCTAACTGTTTTAACTAGAACCATATGTTTAAATCACTACCACTAAAATATTATCTGAAGAGAACTCACAAGACTATTTTGTACTCTTATTAAGTTACACATTACGCTAAATTACGTTGTTCTTAAATTAAATTTGTTTTATTTGAATGTGATATACCATTTTCAAATTCTTTAATAAAGTAGAAGATTGCGCAATAGCTAAAATATTAGTTTTAAACAACCTTCAAAGTCTAAATTACTTAACAATATTTGCCCAGAAATTAGTGGTATTTTATACAGTGGTATATAGTATATATTAACAAATTGTATGCGGGACACGTACTAGTACGTTTTCTGACGATTGATACTTGATCACGTGTCACGTAGTAATACGGGTTAGTGTAACAACATGGTTTATTTGTGGGTACAAAAATAACGGTATATACAGGGAAAACGAAGCCGAATATTCCTCTCTTCTATATAATTTCTATAAAAATGTAGACAAAAAAACTTAAGTCGATAAAACAATAGACATGTATCACCATGAAAACAACAATTAAATTTTTTAAAAAAAATTAATTTTTGAAAAAATTAAAACATTTTATATATATCTTATATTTATATAATATATATATATATTATATATATATATATATATATATATATATATATATATATATATATATATATATATATATATATATATATATATATATATATATATATACATATATATATATATATATGCTTATTTGTCTATTTATATATTTGTTTATATATTTCAGTATAAATACGAAAAGTTCGTTAAAAATTGCATAATTTTCGTCTATTGATATTTCTGTATAATAAATTAATTTGACATTAAATTATAACAAATTTTGTACACTTCCGTAAATGAGTAAAATCGATAGGTAATTCAGCAATGATTAAAGCTCAATTACTATATTAGATGATTTAAATAGACTTCACACGCTTAGGAATTATAAATTGTTTAGTAATTTTTTCGAAAGTCAATTGTAATTAAAATAAAAACCTGTGACAATTGTAGATTGTGAGGAAGAATTTCTTCAAATGCGTTCGTATGAGTATGAATTTAAAATTCAAACATAGTATAATCGTTTTATAATACTTTAACTTCTGTTTGGTATAAAGTATTCGTTATAAAATACTATGTGACTTTTCTTTAACATATGTTTCGCTACAAATTTTGTTAAAGCCCAGGCCAAGGGGACTTTCTGTCTGGGTTTTTCACACTATATTACACAGGGTTTTCGCTCCGACATGCCTTAAGATGTCCGAGGTGATTGGAAGGTCGGACGCGACTCCGAAATGTCAGACTGTGAGAAGCCAAACAATGAACCAATTAGAGGCTACCAAGACGGCGAAGTGGGAAGGAAAAGCAAATGGGAATTATCGAATGGTGACGTCAGGCTGCGCGAATTTTTCGCTGGAGAGTCCCCAGGACGAGAACAAACGGATATTTCGACTTTTGTCGGTTGGTTTTGTTGGAGAGTTTTTCTCCAGTTTTGTGTAAGATACAAGGAGACCCAGTCGGTACCTGTCCGCAAATTGTTTTTCTAGGTTCGCCTTGAACTTGGGACTTTTAGGTCCACACTAGCTCACCTGAGCCCTTTGATTTCCATACGGAAAATTTGTATATAACTCCATTTTAATCAAGAATAAACGTTGTTATTGTTTCTAAACTGTACGTCGTGTCATAATCACTTCGACACCGACACGCTAACCGAGGATCCCGTGACGTTACAACATGTTCATTTTTTTAACTTTGTGCCAATAGTTACTACACGAATTTTTATCATTGTTTTTACAGCAATTTTAATGTAAAAATTAAAATAAGAAAACAGCTTTTACAATTGTATTCACGTGTAATATTTTCAAAAGAAATGCTCAGCATCTCTAAGTATATTTTAAAGTGGTATTTTCAGAATTTTATAACAAAAATGGAAAACAAATTATATTAATCATTGGATAATTCCAAATAATGGAAATTATTTTAATCATTTTATTTTATTTTATTAAAATCATATGTGACTATGTGTAAAATATCTGACTATGTGTATTCAAAAGTAAATCATGTACAAACAAACCCAAGATATTTAAATTATATTTTGACAAATTAACCTTTATATTTTGACAAATTAACCACTTTTAATGTTCTTTCTGAAATCAATCTGATCAAAGTTTAATCTGGAAACAAATAAAATTAAAGTAACTCTCTACAAATATTTCTAACCATGTTTAGGAAGTTATACGGCAGATATGCATAGTTTATATTTGGTATCTTAAAAATACGAAATATTTTATTTTTTGGAAAAAGATTTAATATATTTCCAAGGTAAACAAATAATTGAGAAAAGTAAAAAAAAGGGGGAGTTCTCGGAAAACTTATTTATACTGGACGGTAGAGGTGTTTATATTTCTTCTCATGAAAATTTTCATTACCGTCGTCATATTTGCCTTTAGATACTGCAAAAATATTTTGATTACCTGAATTTCTGTTCAAAAGAAATTAAAGAATTTCTGTGATAATTAAAGTACTTTCGAGTTTTATTTTATAACCAAAATTTGCAAATCAAAAAAGTCTGAATTTAAATCTATGAATATTAGATATATAAAAATAGTAGTTTTAATCTTAAGGGGGTGATTGACATTGGCAGAAAGTTTTTTTTTTTAAATTATTAACTTAGAGTTACGGTATTTTGTACAGTTATATATTGAAGTATAATAAGTTAAAAATTTATTTTTTTTATAAAATATATTATTGTTTTTAGATAACTGGTTTTATATTTTTTCATTTTTAAAACGCTTTTTGCTATTTTATTTTTCACAGACTGCTACAGAACCTTTATCACACCGTCTTAAAATATATCATTATGAATTTGGTATGAGTTTAAAAATTCTACTTTATTTAGAATATTAGAATTCAATTTAACTTAAGAATGAACATAACATGTACAACCATCAAAGTAATTCTGTATAAACTAATTATTCAGTCTCTCTATACAAAATTATACTCAAATATCTCCAAAAGATGTTTTTCAGCAATAATAAAGTTAATAAATGAAAGAATTACTGCCGTAAGGAATATTTACAATGAATTTGAAATAAAAAAAGGTTTTTTTTACATTTTGAAACAGTCTGGTTAGGTGATTTAGATTATTCTAATTAATTAATATAAATAAAACAGGGACTGAAATGCATGGGATCTAAATCTGACCTCATCACATCTTTTTTAAAGGAAAGAGGACTCATAAAAACTAATTGAAAGGATTCGTCTTGTGAGAGATTCTCCGGCGGGGTTCTGATCCTAGTCCCAGACTCGAACCATGTATCCGTTCATGACACTAAATAAGAATGTACATTTGTGGAGTTATTTATGAGTCCCTAGGTCTAATTTGAAGGGGTATGTTTTTTCCCTTGTTTGAGGTTTAAAGGCGGGGAAAGGAAGACCAATGAATATGTACAGCTCTGTTGATTGGAGCAGAAGCTTGAAGAAAGGCAGAAGATAAAAAAGGCATAAAAAGGAGTACATTGTTGAAGAGCAGAGTTCAGAATTCAGGAGTCGGAGAACGTAGTTCGAGTTCGGGAGTTGGAGAGCAGAGTTCAGGGACCAAAACAAGAGTTTTGTCCAAGAGAGACTCTGAAAAATTAACGAGGAAAACATCTCATAGCGACCAGAAGAGTCCCAGTGCAGTCGCCTATCAGAATCACCCCAAATAATTTAGAACGCACCAGACCAGTGGTGGCACTGAAGTCAGAATTGTTATATCACTAATCGAGTGTAAACTCAAAGAGGTCTACATCCTTCCACCAACTCCAAGTCTGAAAGAGCTCCCGAACAGAGTACCGATCTAGCACAGCCCTGCAGATGCACATCCCTTTGCAGATCCATAAATGTACTTGTTATAAAAATTTGAATTCGGGATTAGGTCTCTTCCTTTTTACGTAAATGTTTAGTATCTGATTAACGTTGAATTTTGGATAAAGTGGCACATAATGGAAAAATTGGAAAGGCATTTTTTAAAATTTGAATCAATTTTCTGTACAGAGACATATAAATAATATAACAATAAATTTTCTTAGTTTTATTTAAAAATATCAACTTTGTTATGTGTTTATTTTAAGTGTGTAATGTTTGTTTTTAGTAACTATTAATTACCTTATTAGTTTTTAAAAATTAATTCGTAGTCACTCAGAACCTGTGGTTGAATTTAAAATTTAAATAATCTATACAACGCAATACACATAAAATTAGTCCTAGACTAACCAAATAAAACCCATTATAAATTGATCACAGGTAAATAACCTAAATTTAATGAGAGCTACACTTAATAGTATTTTTTGGTCGACCTACAATTTATTTGTGTACAAATTTTTATTGCGTTAACACACTTACCTTTAAAAATGTTTTTCAATGCACACTGCCTCCTTAATAGCCAACACGTATAAAATTTCATTATTTTATCAGTGTTTTATAAGATGCGTAAAATAGATTATAGACCTCATTTTTATAATATTTAATTTTCAGTCACATGTAATGTTACAACAAATTACCGAATGCAATTCCTATCTCAATCTGTCACGAAACAAAATAACCAAGATATTCAGCTTTTTTATTAAATCTTCAGCTGACGAAATGTAATAAATGGTCCTGTAATGTGCCTTGTAAGACAGGATGTCATGGGATCTTGGATATGACGCTTGTAAGAGTATGAGCACGCTTCCCTAGAGATTGGAGAGAAAGTATTGCTTTAACATTGAATCAAATATTGTATTTTATGTAAAACTAATACGTGGAGAAAAGAAATACTGTTTAACATGTTAAACTATCTCTCGTATAAAAATTAATCATTTAACATAATTAAAAATGATAAAAGCTAATAGACTCGATGAAGAATTTTACATGTAATATTTCTGATGTATTACTCTGATAATATATCAGATAATATTCTGATATATTAAGTTCTCAAACAAAGTTATTATAAAGTTATGCCTTTTATGTGTGAGCAGTAAAAGATTATTTATTAAAAATAATGCTTTATCATGAAATATTTTATATTTTCTTTCCGGGGCGTTTGAAATTACAGTTTTTGCCAAGATTTCAATTTTTTGAAAAGATAATTTTCAAAAATAATTAGTAATTGTTACTTTAAAGTAATACTTCAAAATTTTTATTTGATTCTGTAGGCCAAAAGTTTTTTTTCCAAATATAAATAATTTTTTCAAAAAATATATTCCCATTAAAATATAAGTAATGGTTCCTAAATAAGATTTCTTTTGCTAAACTAATAATTTACAAATGAGTGGATTTTATCAGTTTAAGCAATAAATACAGTTTTTTACAGTGTTAAAAATTTTTACTGTGTTATAACTTACCTGTTTTGAATAAAGGTTATCATTTTAGGTAGAAATAAATACTATTATCAAAATCCTGAATAACTATATACCTTTTATTTTACTTTTATGCTTCTTATTGGACATTTTAGAGAAGATGACTTAGATAAATAATTATTCAGAATATTTGATTTATTTTTTTTTGTCTTAAAACCTTTCTTCAAACTATGAAAATAAAATGAATCTTTTATCCTAAAAAAGGATGATGAGGAAAGCATATATTATAACATTACTAAATATTTATGTATAGATTTATACACCAACGTCCCTCTACATATCATAAATTGAGGCCCAATTTTCAATCACAATTTTTGGAGTATTCCCTATCATATAGTAACAATATATACAACGATAATACATTTTGAGTATTTAATAGTAAATCTACATTAGTTGTGTTGGAAGTATGTGTATTAATATTTGGCAACATTTATACATCAATCTGTACACGATCTAACCGATAACATTTCCAAGTTGGTTAGCTTTATCAATAGCTCTCATAAAGCAAAAACTAGACCGTAGTGATTCAAACGAAAATGAAAACTGAATAGTTAACATTCCGGAACGTCTGCGCAAACAGGACAGAAAATTATATAAATATTGAATGTCGTTCAATTCCCAATCAGTTCTCACCAGTGTCAGCCGAATCAATTCTCCCCTCGCTATCTAATGCATTCTGAGTCTTCAGATATCATCACACTTTGATATAGTACACTTATTTATAAGTGTATTATATCAAAATCAGTGCTCTATTTTTATAATGCCTGAATGCATTTTGTCTGTCATTCCTTTTAATAAATTAGTAAATATTTTTACTAGTGCATTGCTTTTAATATTTTCCTACCTCCCATTTAATTTCACACCACCTCCAAGAGCGTACCTCACACGGTGATAATCACTACTATACACTCTTATAAAATTCACTAAGTATTTATGCTCAAGTAATACTTTCTTTTATTAATTGATAATTCCCAGATGAATCCATTGTAATAATTTACATAACAAGTTGGCAATTAGATTTTTTTAATTCTTTAAATTTCTGTACCTTTAATTATAGAAAATAGTAAAGTACAGAGATATTACACAAAAAAACCTACAATAACAAAAAAAAATTATAATAATTCCCTATCTATATACCTTAATACAGTACACTATGTTGTTTTATGTTTTAGAGTCTAATATTAAATATATTTTCAATCCTATTAGAATTTATTTGTAATATATCAAAATTATTGAGGCAAAAAAATTGAATATTTTACTCCATTATCTATTTTATTTCATTTTGCAAACGTGCCCTAAATTTATCTCCTTGCATGATTTTAAACACCAAAAGCATACTTATATAACATCCATAATAAATGTTAATAGAAAATGTAACTAAAGTAAAATTTATTTCACATAAGATATACCTTTATCTAACATATACTTTTAGCTTTTTTTTTCAGTTTCACTTTTTAGGCTTCAATATTTTTTTCATTTTCTTTCAGTTTTCTGGTAGTAATATATTTATAATTTCAATATACAATATATCTTTAGTATTAGTTTTAGCTATTCCAAACAGAAGAAATTTTTTTTACAATTTTTGGGAAATTGAAATATGTGTGTCAAATGCTGGGAATTCTATAAATGAACAGTTATCTTTAAAAGACAATTAATTTTTGTTTTAAAAATTATTTTAGAGAGTCATAGATATTAAATCAATTTTATTAGAGTATAGCTAGTATCATCGTTTTAAAAAGAAAAAATAGCTCTAAAACTGTATCTCATATATATAACTCGTGTCTAAATTGTGATATAAAGTTACTTTCCAGATTATAAATAACTGCTATCTGGATGTATGCATATACACCAAATATAGCTCAAAAGTCGTTTTACTTCCCTCCTAAGTATAATACACAAATATAATATATCTGCATCCTGTATGAACTTTTTTTAGGGGGCATCTTTGGTCATTGTGTGGAACGACCATTAGGATTGATATTGGTCTTCGAACATCACCTCATTTTTTGATAGTGTAATATTAGAGATTATGTTTAGGTTTTATTCCTATTTATTTTACAAGAATATAATTTTACTAGATAAATTTACATGGAGAAGAGATCTAGTAATACTTTAACTTTTAAGTTACAAATAGTGCATTATACAAGAAATGGCGTTCAATTAAAATTTTCGACCTTCAAAGTTCCTTATTACTACAAGTGAAATGAAGATTAAGAAATACGTCTATTGAGACATTTATATTTCCATTTTTTAATGCACATTATTATCTATGCGTATTTTAGGTTATTGAAAGAAGCAGTAAAATTTAATCAATATACAAAACAGACTAAAACTTTTTGTCCCAGATCAAAAATTGTGTATTGAGCAAGTTGAATAGGTGGTCGTGATTTAATGGCACTACATCCTCCAGGAACAAATTGTGTCATACACGAAAATGTTATATTAAAGCCAATAAACTTTAACTTTTTGTGGACGTCTTGTATACATATTGAATGAGCTTTATAAGTCACTAAAGCACGTATTTATTTGATATATTCACATAGCACATCATATCCCCCTTATCTACTATGTGTTTGTCATACAGGATGGTTTAGTACCATCGGTATCAACAATTGGTAATAGTCTTTGTACTGTTTTTTTAGGGGTACATTTGACTACAATCTGAAAACAAGCTTTATTCCTTACCCCCTTCTTATTGTTGTGTGAAGTGGTAATATTACAGATTCAGAGGGAAATCAGTGAAATTAACACTTTTGTCTTTATGTTCACGAATATGGTAAAACATCCGGTCACTAACGGATTAAAATGTTTTATGACAAAAGCGATGAAGGAGTAAAATACAGGTACACTAAAATATCGAACTCAAAATAAAAATCAGAATGTAAGCAGAGGAAAAATTTACATTCAGACATTAGGTTAAAAACCTATAATTTTTCAAAAAGTAAAAATGGCAAGATGTGATAAAGTATTTAAAAGTTCACTAAGGGATATAAGCAATGGATAAATTTCAGGGTTTTCATACAAGGTCAATCAACAAGAGTGAGCTTTAGAGAAATATGGACTGTACAAGATTCACTGAATAAAATAAGATGTGTTCGCTTTCAAATTGGTCACAGGAGGTTCACCTCATATAACCAATGTGAAGGTAGGTAAATAAGAAAGTCATAGCTTTTTCTGGACGCGAGGGTTTACCACTTTCCGTATATGATATGTAATTTATTGTGAAAAGCTCAAAGAGTTGGGAAAAATCTTATAAACCAGATCTTTAATATATTCTTTTGCATTTCAGAAAGGAAGAGACAAATTAGTAATATTACTATTACTTACCAATGATTTATACCAGCTCATGCTGAGATACCACAAAGAGTTAAGACACCAGATAAAATGAGAGGAGACTTACCGTTTTCCAGACTTTTTTTTATTTACAAATTCAATCTTGCACAATCTGGTGATGTAAATAAAATATATTCAATCTCAATATGGAGACGCTGTAAACCGCTGAAATATGGAAACAACTCCCGCTGATGACGCTATCTTCAGATGGACTAAAAAAAGTTGATCGTTCCCTGCCTCTGCTGAAGTTATCTTCGATTCGTCTTTTCTCCGAAGGGCCTACAAATCTGCTGAGCAAAAAATCCAAAAGCTGCTGTTGCCAAGACCAAAGACGAATGACCCGCGTTAGACACACGTCTTGTGTAATGGGGTCGAAGGGAGGTCTCCCGAGCTGGCATTGTTCAGCAGTGTAACTTATTATTACAATTACTTGCATATTTATTCGAATATGTGTAAGCATATATGGAATTTATTTAATTTACTAGCATATAACCCGTCATATGACGGGATCAGTAAAATTTTTAATTTCCAAGAATTGTAAAGTACCCTATGAGGGAGGTAAAAAAATGGCTTGTTTGTTGGCTGAGAATTATCTTTCTACAAAAATAATCGATTAAAATTATCACATATGTACCTAATTTATTATTTAAGCCAAATATAAAAGAAAATTAATTAGGTAATATCTAAGTTTAACTATAAAATGTATGGAAATAATTCAGACGATATTTAAATAATTTAAAATAAGAAATGATTAAATGAGATAGTTAAAGGAATGATGTCATAATGCTAGAAAAATTGTTATTTTACCAATTTATTATGTGATAAATGGATAAATTTAATTGCCTGCTCCTAAAATAGGGCTTGATATAATGGCATTAAACGCTCGAAAAGGGGGGGGGGCGAGATGGATTTCGAACATTTTATATATGACAGTATTTTTCGCTGTGATACGACGCTTATTCATACCAATTTATTCTAGAATCGGATCTATAGTTTAGGAAAAGATAAACTTGACTCGCTTTGAATTTTGCTAACCCTAACTCATCAAAAATCGAATATTGATGGTATATTGGTATATCCATACCAGGTCCAATCGCACAGACAGACAGATAACTTAGACTATTATTACATTACTGGAAGTAAGTTTAAGGCATAAAAAGTTGAAAAAATAGTAAAAATTTATTTTAAAAATTATAAAAAAAATTTGAAAATAATAAAACAACTTTAGGAATAAGGATTTAAAGAAAAGCAGAAAATATTAAATTAATTAGACATTTAGAAAAATTTTGGCTGTGTCAGGGACAGAATAGTCAACCTGAGAAGTACGATGATGTAATGGGCAGACCCTCTACCGAACGTGCTAGGCCTACACGTGGTGAAGGAACTAATTAGAGTATATGAGAGTCGAGAAACACAGTCCAGTTTTGAATATTACGCTCTGCCCTCGCTGCTCCCTCTTATTCTATACTAAATTCATATCAAGAATGAATTTAGTATAGAATAAGAGAGAGAATAAGACTTGAAATAATAGCATTAAACGCTCGGAAAGGGGTGATGGGGTGGATTTCGAACTCGCTTTGAATTTTGCTAACCCTAACTGATAAAAAAATACAATATGGATGCCTGTATCCATTTCAGGTACAACGGCTTCATAAATTCGTGGACAGAATTAGGCTATTATTATATAGGGGATTTTATCTAGAAAGTGAATTAAATTCTATAATATTAAATGTTTTTATTTCTAGCAAAAAAATTTTAATTTACCAGTATGTTAGTTTAAAGATTTAAAATTTAAATGCTGATTTATATTTATATTAACAAGAAATAAATTACAGCAGTATTGCGTCAATAAAAAAGTAGTAAAAGTGTGTTGAAAATTACAAAAACTGTTTTATACTACAGTCCTAATGAATAAAAAATTGATATTTTCATATTTGAATTTAGTAAAAGTTTCATGGATATCAATAATACTTATTTGTAAAAAATGGCTGTTTATATAGCAGATGGTGAAGACTAATTTTGCACAAACTAAAATATAAATATTTCCTGGTAAGTTTAATTTAAAATCTCATGCAATGATTTTAATAAGGTGTTTTAATGAATAAAGAAATATATTTTTGCGAAAAATTTCAAAATAAAGGATTACGTAATGTGTGTTTCGTAACTGTCGCTTTTGAAATTAATTTCTCTCTGAAAATATATCTTATAGAAGAAGATAAAAACTGTTATTTACATTTCAGAGCTTTGTTTAAGAGATATTTGAAATTAAATATGAAAGTTATTGAATTCATATGATTAAATTCATCGCTAAAGAATGATTATCCCTTTACAGAAAAACTTGTTTTCAACTTAGCTCTATACAGAAACAGACTCATCATATTCTTAACCAGTTACGTACAACGCCTATTAAACATCTCTTAAAGTAAACAGACGTACAGAACTTTGAACATTCTAGATTTCCATTTTAAGTATTTAAAACTATAAAAGCATTCACTCTCTGTTCTTCTCCTCCTTTAATAATTATTACAATTTCGGAATACTTTTTTTTGCTTCTTTCTAATATTTTTAATGAAAAACACGTTAAAATAAATCGCTTTAAAATTCAAACTGGTAAGCAGAAAATCTATAACAGTAATTTTGTATATAATAATTATTTGATTTATCGTGATTTAAAAGTGTTTTAAATAAGTTTTAAATATTTTTGACACAGAATATCTTATACACAGAAATATTTTAAAGTTTAATTGAATAAAATTTTATTTAGAAATTCTGTTAAAAATATTTAACTGATTCTGCTTAAGCATAATTTAAATAATATAATTTAATTTATTACTTTATATGGAGGAGGATTTTTCCCCCAATCTTTATGCTAGCTTGGTGTTTTGTAAATAAGAAATTAATTTTAAACATTTTAATTTTCTAATTTTGAGAAAACTTTGTATTTTATGCACTATTAGCATGTTTCTAGAGCACAGATTGATGGTTTTGTCACTGGTAAGAGTTTTCCTAAAAAAAAATAAGGAAAAAATTAAACTATTTTGTTCAGGTTATTTTTTATTTGATTTATTAAAATATGTTCCATATATATGTATACTAATTTTTAAAAACGTTTATAAAAACAGACTCTCGACATCAGAAATTACAGGTGTAACTCGTACCATGGTCTATGCCTTATACCTCCTATAGAAACACTCATTTTATCAGTAAAAAGCAATAGAATGTTGAGAATTTGTAAATATATTGAATAAGGTGAAAATATTAAGGTCAGTTGAAAAAAATCTAAACATTCTACCGGTAAATGATGATGGGTTGTCATTATATAAGAATTAAATATCGTTGAACAGACTATTGGGCGAGTTTTCTATAATTAAGCATTATTGATGAGGTTAATCTAGTGACTGCCAGACCCGTGTACATCGTACGTAAAATAATATATATACATACATTTATATATATTCATACATTCATGTGATGATATTTATACACAACTAACTTAATT
>CM063506.1:7169100-7171600 GCA_032207245.1 Pardosa pseudoannulata
AAGCATATTTTAAATGGTATGATTTTTTCAGAAAATAACATATTTTAAAAATCATCAAAAGTTTTAATAATGTTACCAATTTTTTTATTTATATGTCATTAATTAAGTCATTAATTTACTGATATATACTGTAGCTTCAATTGTACTGATATTGTCAGTATATGTAGAATATATTTGGATTTATAGCTATATATTTGTATTCTTTTATTGTTTATTTAAACAAATATCAGTAGTTTAATAAGAAGAAAAAATATTGATTATAGTCCAAATTACTATTTTCACTTGAAATAACTGCTATACACTATTTTTAATATTGCTTTTACATACTTTTGAGTTATAATATTGGATTCATATCTTTATTAGTTTCATATTACTTCAGCGCAAAATGAAAATCAGCGCATTTTCATGATTAAAATTAGTAGAATTTTAAAGTAACATTTATTGAAAGTTTTAAACATAATTTTAGCATATGTTAGGGAATATTTTGAAATATTCCTGAATTCTTTCAGTTTCGGTTGCATTAATTAATTGCGGTAGACAATTTTGATTGAAAATTCTGTAAGGGATTGGTACCCTGCAGCTGAGTAATTGCACCAAGAAAGACCGAGTTTATATATGGATACGAATAGCTTTTGAGGCACAAATGCAGCTTTCTGTCGTCTTTTAAAAGTGTAATTAATATGTCTCGTTCATTGAAATATTTAGCTACACTCAGTGGAAATCAATTCCGAGTTTCTAATAAAAGGTAGAATTTTACGCAAAACTCACGACTGTGATAACTATGTAAATCTTCGACTTCATTTCTCCAAAAACATCATAAAGTAAGAAATATAAATGTTGAAACATGAGTAACATTATCTTTATATCTTAATCTCGTATTTTAAAATTATTACTAATATTATATTTGAAATTTTTCTTTATATATTCTGAGATTCACTCTTGTATTTTTATGGTGCGATTTTACAGAGTGTTATACCAAAATGTAAGACACGTGAAAGTTTTCATGAAAGTGTTAAAACAATTTATGAAAATGTAAATGGATTATATAGAATATCAAACTGACTTTTCTTAATGCTGAGATAGTGGTGATTACCTGTACTGGTAGCACATTATAAATTTTTTATCCCACTTTTTATTATAAATCAAAGTACAATTACACACACTAAATATAGTTACATTGCACTAAATATTTATTATTATGAGTTATGGTAGAAAAAATCATTACATTTTTTCCCTTCTATTCAAAAGAGGTGTTATTTACGTGTAACCCATAAAGTGATTACAATTAAACATTTTTAATTTGAACCTATATTCATTACCTTAAGATAAGGGCTTCTCCATATTATGGTCCACTGCAAGCCATTACTACTGTCTGGAGAGAGTAGGGCTTATCGTGGTTGACGATATAGCGGACGATAAAATAGCCTTAGCGGAGGATGGCTTCGGAGGCTGTTTTCTACAAAGATCAAAAACAGCCAGATGTGCAACTAACGTGTGCAGTAGGCCCTATGGACGAATCCATGCACTCGGCTCATTTAGTGGCCCAGCGTGTGGATGCAACCTGTGAACCATTGTTCAAGGTCACCATCAGGAAGTGGTGAACGATTGGCCATATTGCGGAGGCTACATAAGAATAATAAAGGTACAATTTCTGAAGCTTCAGAAAATAAATGCAGACGATATTTTAATACCTGCATATCTTATTGCATGTTGTTCAATCAGTTACTTAAAAAATCGACTCTTACTGCTTCAAAGGAGAATAAAATCGCAAGAGAACAAATTTGCATGTTTGTAATACGTAAGATCATACGTTATAAGAAAACGTATGATTTTTGCAAAAAAAAGAGATAGAAATAATTATTTTGGTTCCATACATTTGACAGATATTTTTAATTCTGTCGCATAAAACCTCACTTCTTTAAAAGTAGACATCACTTTGCAGTTTCTAAAGACCTCTCCACACTCTGGCCCACTTTAAGCCATCCCCACCGTCTGGAGGGTTATGGTTTATCGTGGTCGATGGTGGCATGCATTGGATGACGATGGCTTCCAAAGATCAAAGGCAGCTAGATGCACAAATAAAGTGCTCAGTATACCGTATGGACGAATCCCCATTCTCCTTTAGTGCCCCAGCGTGCGGATGAAACCTTGAACTATCTTTCAAGGTCACCATCAGGAAGTGGTGAACAATTGGCCATAGTATGGAGGATACATCAGGTTTTCAAAAGGTATATGTTCAACTTCAAATAAATTTCAGAAGTTACAACTGTTAAATCTATTATAGATAAGCTTTCCTTTGGAAAATCCATGGATAAATATTTATTCTTCATTAATTAAAATAAGATATTAGCTCCATTGAATGACTACTACAATTAAATATACCGAATACATTTATTTTTATTATATAAATTATATTTACTTGAGACTAAGGAAGATCTGTCTTCATAATTTTCTGCATCAAAGATAAATTATATTTTATTGAAAGTTCATAATAATTGAC
>CM063506.1:7174100-7226600 GCA_032207245.1 Pardosa pseudoannulata
ACAATAGTTTCTTAATAAAATACTAATTTTAAAGCTTTAATACTTTTTATATAAATTTGACAAAATATGAAAAATAATAAATGGTTTAGAAAATTATATGGCGAGTTTAAAGTGTCATAAAGCAATAAATATGTGCACTACAAATTATACGAAAGTAATGAAAGTGCAAATGTTTCCATTCTTACTGAAATTCCCATTTGAGAAAAAATTCCCAGCTAAACAATGATTATCCAATCAATGACAATATGCTTAAAGAGAGTTGTAATTGTTTATTCTTATTTAAAAATTTATTAAAAGTGCAAGAAACTATAAGAGTGATATTTAATTTTAGGAAAAACTTTGTAAATAAATTGTTTCTTTTATGAATTGCTGATGTTGAAACTTTCAACAAAATAAAAAGCTTAACACCTTTTTTCTTCATTTTTCTTACCCTCTGCTCTGAATCGGATGATATCCATGACATTGTTCACTTTTTTAACACCTTTTAAACATTTATATGTTCATCCTGTAATATTTCCATTTAAATTTAATTAAACTATAGAAATAAACAAAATACTTATTACTGGTATAAAATTAAAGTATAGACTTGAGATTGTTTTCAACCTATTGTTGAAATGTGTACTTTATTTGGCAATTAATTTTAGTAATGAAAAAATTTATTCATGAGGTTTAGACATCTACTCTAGTTTAATGAGCTTAGATTGAAATATTAAATTTAAAAAATCATATCATGAGAAGTTTTTATATTTAAATTATTGTGATCTGATATATATCAAAATAATAAAATATTTTATATAAAGTACAAAAAAAAATTATGTAAAAATATATAGGTACAACTTTATATGAATTGCGAATGTGGTATATTTTAACTAATCTAAATGGTTAAACTTTGATAATAAAAGGCTAAAAAACCGTATATTTAAAATGTTATTCTAACCTGTTCTTTGTCCTTATTAAAACATTACAATGAAAAACCTAATTCAACCTTTTTGTTTAAGGATACATCACCGTTTTCATGCCGGCATAAGCAAGAATTTTCAGTTTTGTCATGTATGTTACAAAAAGGTTCCTCATCACCTTGCTTAAGAATAAATCCAAACAAGAATTCACCAATATTGTAAGTGGAAAACGGTCCTTCAAAATGACTCAAATTTTCCATAGACTGTAACTACAGGGGATGGAATTTGAGTGCATCATTTTCATCCCTCACTACGCCCACAACAAACATATACAAATGCACTTTTCTTCATCTCCGAAAAAATATGGAAAACCAAGAGGACATGATAATTATTTGTATTGATTATAAAGAATTAATCTATAAGCAAGCTTCCAGAAAGTACTGAGAAAGATAAATATTATAATTTCGTTTTGAAAATTTTACGATAGCACATATGGAAAAAGATTGAGGAACATGTATGGACATTAAATCAAGATAATTCTTACCCACGTGTCTTCACTTCTGTTCAATAATAGCTATGCAAATTTAACATTAAAATCATCTCGAATATCCCTCACAGTCCAGATATCACACCATGGGATTGATGGCTGTTTTGGAAATTGAAGAATATTCGTTGCAAAAAAATCAATACAGAATTTGGCGTTATTGAATCAGCGCTGGTTTCTTTGGAAAAACTTCCAGAGAAAAACTTCTCTATTTGTTTAAAAACATGGTTTTGAATGAAAATGATTTATGTGTTCTGTTAGTATATGTAACTTCTTTTTTATGTTTTATCTATTTTGTATATAAGAAGATATTTTAAGGTTTAGTCTATTATTACTATGAATAATTTCTACTTCACGAAAGGAATTTTACATAAAATAAAAATAATTAAATACACAGTTAAATAATACTTTTCACTTAAACGTATAAAATAAAAATAAACTCATCTACTAATTATTAGTTTACTAAGAGAATTGATTATTTAGAAATAAATACCAGGCATATTTCTCAATAAGTGTATTACATGAGAGATTCTAAAATAGTTTTTAGTGTAAATAACAGACTGCAAAATTATCCTATTCAAGGAATCTCCTCTAAATTGTTCTATAAGTATCAGCAGAGCACAAAACTTTGTGTTATTTAAACAAATGCTTCTTGCTCTTCTCCACACGCTGGAGTAGAGTGGGTCTAAAAGCGGCGATTCATTTCGAGGTAGTTACTTATTCAGAGGAGAGCACATAATGCATTACGAGTTACTTTACACAGTGCAGGAAAACCCAATAGTGTGGATCTCCAGCCGGAGAAATCCGGGACACATTAGAGATCGGAAAAGAACATTAAGCGACTACCAATGTTTTCCTAAATTTAGGTTTCCAAGTACGACTAATTCAGTTATCGAAACCGAAGCAAAGAGTAAGGAAACTTATCATCATAAATTTACGGAAATATTTAGACTGGAGATAATAAGCATTGTTTTTTCCTTGACTTTTTAAGTGTTTTATAATTAAGAGAATGGTGAATGTAAAAAAACACAATATGAATATGTGGAATGGAAACAATATATGTATAAATTATTCAACATATCTGAAGTACTTTTGAACAGTTACGTCTTTAAGGAGATGGCGAACGTTATTTTTTATATAAATTATTAACTTGCAGTTACAAATCCGCTTTAAAAGAAGTAAAATAATATTGTTAATGTAAAAAATTCATATTTCGAAACAATATTTTGCAGGTTAACGATTTTTGTAATGAACTATTAATTTTGAAATATTCCAGATTACTTTATATATTTGTTAATAAAATTTTAGACATTCTCCATTAGTGTGCTTTTGGAGATTTTCTCCAGCATGTATATATATATATATATATATATATATATATATATATATATATATATATATATATATATATATATATATATATATATATATATATATATATATATATATATATATATATATATATATATATATATATATATATATATATATATATATATATATATATATATATATATATATATATATATATATATATATATATATATATATATATATATATATATATATATATATATATATATATATATATATATATATATATATTATATATATATATATATATATATATATATATATATATATATATATATATACATATACATATATACATATATATATAATATATATATATATATATATATATATATATATATATATACATAATTAAGAAATATTATAGGTGCCAATTATAAACTATAATCCAAATTATAAACTAATTCAAAATCATTCTGTATTTTAAGGTTTAGTCTATTATTACTATGAATAATTTCTACTTCACGGGAGGAATTTTACATAAAATAAAAATAATTAAATACACAGTTAAAAAATACTTTTCACTTTAATGTATAAAATAAAAATAAACTCATCTACTAATTATTAGTTTACTAAGAGAATTTATTATTTAGAAACAAATACCAGGCATATTTCTCAATAAGTGTATTACATGAGAGATTCTTAAAATATTTTTTAAAGTTTTTAGTTATATAAGTAACTATCAATGTATCAAAAAAAATTAAGAGAACAAGTGCGGTACTTCTTGTTATCTAACCTTAAACATGAATACGAAAACCTATTATTGTAATTTCATCAAAATATTGAAACTGAACATGGTTCTTCAATTTTAATAGATTTTCAATTTTTTAGAATCAGTTTGAATATGTTTTTAATTATTCTTATAATTTAGAATTACTATCTATATTTTATATCTTTCATAAGTCAAAAAAAATTATTTAAGAATAATTTCTTAAATGGCAAGTTTTAAAAAAGAAAAAAAATGTGCCTATTAAGTACTAATTATTCTATAAATGGATGCATTTTATTCATTTCATCTTGATTAAATTTAAAGCTGCTTCATTCTTTTTTTCAGAACACGCAATATTTTCTAAGTGGACAAAGTACTGAGAAAAAATTTCTTTCCTTAATTAGATATATTTGTCTCTTTAATAGAGCTATAAATTTTATTCTGTACTCTATTAGAAAAGTAAAGAAAATGAATGTTTCTAGCAAGTTACAGTAAAAATATAACTCAACGAACAAAATAAAAAAGATCTAGTCAATTTTAGGTTTTTAATAATGTATTGATTTCGGGTATATACATTCTGGATATTCACTATAGTGTATGGAAATGTATTTTTTTACAAAGCTATATCGATATACTTCGAATACAATTTAACGTCAATAACTTTTAATTAACATGCCTCACGCAGGTTTTCATACCAGATGTCCATTATTTATATTTCTTCGGACTAATATGAATTATTTTACTATATGTATGGAACATAAAATTCTTTGAAGGTTCTTTGTTAATAGAATTATTTTTATTTGCAAAATTGTAGTACACAAAAAGAAAGTTAAGCCTCAACATGCAATTTCTTAACTATAAAATTTTATATATTTATCAATGGCAATATAAAACTGAAAGTTTTAAATATTTATTTTGAAGATATGTTTAATTTAAAATATCTGGAGCAGGTTTTCATAACAGCAACCCAGTTGAAGTTTTGATTTGGCTTCTAGTTTATGTTTTTACTGTTGAATCTTATAGTATTAGTATAGTATAGAATGTTTTCATCATTTATATCCTCGTTTTTAAACAACATATAAATATAGATTACAAAACATCTGTGAGAATGGAGCTATATTTTAAATCATAAAGTAGCATAAAGTTTGTGAAATTGTTCTGCTCGCCGTACTCACACATTGTGGGTTGCATGCCCAAGTATTTTTTCTCTACTCCAGGAGACGTTTGGAGTGGCTAGTGGAAACGATTGCACTTAGACTTTAGCATTTTTCCTTATTTTTTTCTTTTCACTAATACACTTGTGTTTTGTAATATAGATAAGTGGCATTTTGCTATAATCAATATTAAAGAGGAAATAAAGCAAATTTGGGTTATTATTTTAACGTAGAATAAAGAATTTGAAGTAACAATAGCAATGTATCACTGCATTTTGGTGCCGTGACCAGGATTCGAACCTGGAAGCTATGTAAGAGGGATTCATTCCTATAATACGAAGGGCTTCAGGAAAGATCATACTTTAAATTTTCGTGTATCAATGAAAAAAATTAAACGATATTTTGTACTATCTAAACATGTAGTTCTTCCATTTTCAAGCTATTTTTAATTTTTAAAATTTTTTTATCACCCTAGTTTAATATTTATTTATAACTTATTTTTAAAGACGTTATTCGTGATTAATATTAATATTTTTCTTCTGATTCAACCACATCAAACACTGAAATCCGTATGAATAATCTTTTGTAACATGAGTGCTACGTCACAAGTGGTCTACAGATTAAAACTAATTTCTATTATCGATTAAAGTTAGTTTCTGATGATTAGCTATGATCATTTATATTAACAGTAGGATTCAAATTATCCAATTTTGTTACCCAAAAGGAAACAAACTAATTATATTTTATAGTAGAAATTCACAGCTTTTTTAAACAATTAAACTATTCTACAGATATTCTGAAGAAATGAACATTAAACATTTTAAGAAAAGCTCACTATTTATTTATTTTAAAAACAGTTCGTAAAACAAATATTTAGAGAAATGATTAAGATGCCAGTTTCTTCTCCAGGTATGCATATACTGCTTAATTAAATTAATGAAGGTTTAGGAAATCCTTTAATTTTACTTTTGCAATTTCTTATTTTATAAAATATCTCAAGCAGATTTTAAGAATAATCCAACGGTCAAATTTGTTTAAATTCGTCTTCATAATTTTAGGAGTTATTTACTACTATTCTTAAGAATATAATTATTAAAAGTTTTTAAGTAAGAATAACCATTTTCATTTGTAAAACAGTAGTTTAAAACAAAAACTGGAGGTGTGTAAGAGTATTTTTGGAAATACCAATTTTTTTCCTTACGAATGCTTATGCAATTTAATTAATTTAAAGATGGAAGTTTAAAACATACACTTGTTTTAATAAAGGATCAATAAGGTTTAAAAAAAACCCTATATTTAAATAACAAAATATTGAACCATTTCTGAGAATTTTTAACTTAATCTGAAAAATAAAACAGAAAAAGATATATGAGTCAAAAGTATCTTTTCAGCCTATATTGCTCGGGAGAAAAAAAGGCTCACACTTACTAAAACATCTAGTAAGAAATCTCATAGCTTTAAAAATAAAATTTTAGAAACTTATTCAAAAGTATATAATGAAAATATGTATGAAATAAAAGTGTTTTTAGTATTATTATTATAGAAATTCATTATTTTTTATACTTTTAAAGTTATCAAAATACAATCTTAAACTCTTTAAAATCTGAAACACATTTAACTAAATCTAAAACCTTAAATTGAAATAATCTTATTACTAAAATACTTCCAGTGAATCAATATATGCTCTAGTGAATCCTAAATGATTTTTCAATGTTTAAATTCATTTTTAATTTTTGTATTATTTTATTTTAAATAACTAGAAATTGTAGTTTTATACCTGCTTTTGTGGATTTTTCCGTCCAATAAATAGTTACTATTGCTATGATCTTTATTTTTTAGAAACATTATAAAATTTCCTCACTAAACAATTTTGGGAACTCTACTCATTTCTCAGGAGAGCAAACATTTAATATTATTTTACTTCACATTAAATCTTACTTTACTTAACATTAAAAATGTATTTGTAACCTCATAGTTAACACTAACTACAACATTTCAATAAACCTTCTAGTGAAAGAAAATCTGAAAATTTTAAATAGAATGTAATTTTAGTTTCATAGATTTGTTTTTAAATTTGTTGGTAAAGTAAAAATTACGAAAGGATGGAGCATAAATATAAAAATTAATTTAGATTTCTTCCATGTGCAGGTATGAATTCTGGTTATTTTTTGTAAAG
Organism: Pardosa pseudoannulata; assembly: GCA_032207245.1. Lineage (NCBI taxonomy): Eukaryota > Metazoa > Arthropoda > Arachnida > Araneae > Lycosidae > Pardosa > Pardosa pseudoannulata. Next base: position 7,180,957 of record CM063506.1, read on the forward strand.
GAAAGAGCGATGAAATGAAATGTTTATTTTAATCTATGCAAACCTAAGCAGTAACTACCATTTTGTATAATAACTCCTATTTCTCGAAATAAAATGAGCTAAAAGCAAAGAAGATTTTTTAAACTTTAATAAATATGAAATATGAAATAAAAAATATCAAAATAAATATGAAATATGAAATAAATAAATATGAAAATAAATATGATATATGAAATAAATTCACGAAATGTATTTGAAAAATTCAATACGTTATTTGGAAAATATTTATGTAAAAGTTGCTGAATATCAAGCTAAAATAATCTAATTCAGTTGATTTTCACAGTATAATAAAAATAAGTCTAATGCTTAATGTTTAATACTTTTTAAAGACTCATATTGCATAATGAAAGCCTGTCGGGTTCAGTAGATGAGAACTCTATAAATACAAAATAAACTTATAAACAAAAGTATACTTAATTTATACAAAAATTTATAAAAGATTTAAAACATGTTTCAATTCTTATAAAATCTTGAAATTATCTTACTAAAATTAATTATAAAAGTAATAAGGTTAATTTCTTAAATAAAATTTTCATTTTACATTACAGTGTGAAGGAAAGACTTTATTTTGGATATAGGTACTATTATTGAACTGAAAGTGAAGTGATCTTAGTAAGTATATTAAGAAATGAATAATACATTAGTTGTATATTAAGAAATGAATTCATATTATACAACGATTTTTTATTTATAAAGTTTATAATTCAGGAAAATTTTAAGAAAAGTGGAAAAGGAATAATATTATAACCAATTATTCATTAAAACTAGCCAAAATATTTAATTATCTGAATAATGTAAATTTATCATGCACATAACAAAACTATATACACATAGAGAAAAAAAATTAATTTTCACTATTAAGTACAGTTTTCAAATCTTGCGGATCATTATAAAACATATCGTTTTAAAACCTCTTATATTAATCTTTAAATTTTATATTATATTTAATCAATTTGTACATTTTTATAATTTTTGGAAAGAGTTGAAAGTACCTTACAATTTTTGTATAATTTTATTAAGTTTTGAAAAGCTTTCAAAGCACTAAGCTTGATGCAACTTTAGAACCAACCAAGACTCCTTTATATGGTAAAAGACACCTTAATTGGCTAATAACCATTTTCACATCAATAGCAAAACCTTATACGTTTGATACTGATTTCACATATGATCTTAATATATTTTCATTTTAGACACAAAGAAACATCATAATAATTTTTAAAAAATGGAAATTTAGATAAATTTAAATTAAAGGATTATTATTACGATATTAACAAACATATTGAAACTTTTCTTTCATGGCTTTAAGTATTCATTAGAATATATTCCTCTTATTTCCTATACTTAAACCTCGTAATAATTCTCTTTCCATGAGTTAATTGTTGAGTTTATAGAAGGCATTATAAATACAATACATTGTTTTATATTGATATTTAAACACCCTTGAATTCTGTCTTTCATCACTTAACACAATAATGAAACTTTCCACTTTTCTCATTTCTTCATTAATAAAATAGTATGAACAACGATAATCTACCATGTATAGTGCTGTATTTTGATAATGGGATGTATTGATTTAAAACCTTCTGCTATCATAGATGTTCATAGATTCATTAGCTTGAGAAGCAAAAGTAAAACTGCAGTTCACCCTACATATCAGTAGATATTGTCTGAATGAAATTGAAGGGTCTTTTTCAGACTTAAATACTTAATCTATCTATGTATCCTAACTTTACCTTCTATTAACCATACTGTTGCAGAAATATTAATCAGACCTTTTGTTGACTATGCTTTGTAATCCGTTAGAATGACATAAAAGCATCTCTGTCAATTAATGTCGATCCAAACATCAGCTTTTCACATCCAGAAAGCACACTTTCTTTTAATTGTGACTATGATAATGGGAAAAAGTGTCTCAGAAATATGATTTGATTTGCCTAACTTTGGTTAATACTTCTCCAAACTGTTAAACTAAGGGTCGGTCTCATCAAATTCGTTTAAGGACTAACGACGATTAGTCCAAGGCGCCAACCAATGGTGGGACGCAATTCTCCGTTTACACAGAGACTAATCGAGGTTAGCCGACTTGGCGACGTCTTTGGTGAGACCAGCCCTAAATTTCATTTTATGTATAAATGTTTTAGTATTTAGATCATGATGTTTAATTTGTTAATTTATTTTTTTAAATCTAAAAATATGGTGTATGATAGCTTTACTTATTATCATTTTTAAATTCAGCTTATCAAATATCACAAGAAAATGATACATTTTTTCAAAAGTTTTTTTTTATTATTGGTAAATGTTATTTATTATTTTAAAACAATTTATCGAAAATGTGTTATAATTAATCTTTTTTCACTTAACATAATGTCTTGAATAACAATGAATATTTTTCGACCATTAAACATAAATTAGTGATTATTATAAATGTTCAAGAAAAAATAAAATTAAAAAAATTACTATGTAGAGAAAGTACACATTTTCCCAACAAAAAGAAATCAAATTTGTCATAATAACTATAAGTTTGTTATGTGAGGCCCAATAAGTTAACTTATCTTTTTTATGGCATTTAAGAGAAGCATTATTAAAAATGTGAAAGGATTTGAACACCAAAAAATGGGCATAAAATTGTAATTGAGTACAAAAAGTATTTTTCAGATATTGATTAAATACAAAAATCATTTCCTAAAAAAATCATGTTTATTATTAGTATTAATTGTATACAGTAGTTTATTTATATTTACTACATTGGCAATAAATAAATCCTTTTTTGTTTATATATTTATATACATAATATAGTAAAAGGAACTATAGTTATCACAGTGTGATTCAAGCTCCGTTTTGCTTCTACTGTAGTAAAAAGTAAAAATTTCTACTTCTTTCTATGTCATAAGAATTACTACAAAAATAGATACATTTTTAGTAGATATAAACCAATGAAACTGGAAAGGTTCTTGCAAACAAAAAATCATAACAAATAAACATTTATAAAAATCTATAAAATAAAAAAAAGATTTCAAAAAAATTAAACAGCAGTCTTCCATTATCTATTACCCCATACCAATGAAAGCTTTAAATATTACTATGTCACAATCTCCCACAATTGATCTTTAATTTAACATGCTTTCATATTTGATAAAGGGTATAAGATGTTAGAATATTTAGCTAAGAATACAACATATTTACGGTTATTTTTTTAGAATTAAAAAATGATGATATTTTTTGAATTTACACATAAATCTAAATAAGAAATATTTGGTAAAAGAAAAAAAACCCGATATTTGTAAATTTTCATTAATTAGGTATCTTACTTTTAGACCGCAACACATTTTGCTGCCCTGGACATACATCCGGCTTGTCTATACCAGAGTGAATCACCCTAACCTTTAATATATTAGTTAATATGTTTCTCGTATGAAAAAATTTATTTTACAGAATTTAGACATTAATAAAGAAATACTTTTCTCTCTAAAAATATTTAATATACTATATTTTTACATTGTTTTCTGCACAGTATTAAGTAATAAATGTAGTGTACATAAGGTAAGTATATTTTTCGAATAAATACTACAAATATCTTTACATTTGATAAATGATATTAATCATGTCTTTCTTTCATATTACAAGCACTTAATTATTAAATTTCTATATAAAAATAAATTATGTTTGTTTCAAGACCACAAAAATCTTTAAAAAATACAATCATAATATATAGCTGTCATCTTTAATCATATATCAGATTAGTTTTAAAATACATGGAAACGAAAACAACACATGCTGAATTTCATGTTACCTGGAAGAAATTCATAGATTGTAACAGTAATAAAAAATATGTAAAAAGATTTAATGAGTATTATATATTGATATTTTTCTAAAGTACTTAGCAAAGAATAATTAGTGAAGGAGGTGAATTTTTAAATATGATAATCCTGAAAAGGTATGAATGGATTTCAGAATAAACAATGTAAAGAGCAATATGAATACATATATCAAATCAAGTACTTGATTAAACACAAACCGAAAAAATATTTTTAATTAAAAAAATCATCTTTAAATTAAGCTAATCTTTATAAACAAACAATCGATACTTACTCTCAATAGTGTAACAGCACTGGAACTAAATATAGTTTGAAGTATTTTTAATGTATTTATATAAGTTTTATTTTTTTAAACTTATTTCAATTATTAAAAGATAAATATTAATGAAAATATCTTCAACTATTTTAACTGCTTCTACAACTTACATATGTCTAGCTTGTTTGTATAATGCGTTTGAAAAAAATCGTTTTGTTTTGTAATGTGTATTTCAAATTATTTTTTTACGAATACATTGTAGATAATACATCCTAGGTTTTTCTAGAGATATATGTTTTTAATATATTACCTTCTAGGCTTGAAGTACAAAATAGACATCTTAGACAAATTTAAAAATCATTAACAATAATATTGTTAAAATGCAATTATTAAGTATTTGTATTATCAGATTAAAAATAGTTTTTTTATATATTGAAGAATTTGCCAAAGATTTGAATATGTGACTTAGAAATAATTGTAAAATGCCAAAACAACTTAAGAAAAACAACACACAAAAATCTATGTAGGTTAAACAATGGAAAAAAATAATTTTTACGGCTGAAGTTTTCACACAGAAACCTACAAATATCTTATGATGTTAGAAAATTGTTTTTTGTTCTATAACATGCTATATACCAATGGTTGTCTTGTAAAGTCGGCTATGACCCAAGTGATATTTATACAAATTTTTTAAATTTTCAATTTGAAATAATTTTATTGAATTCATGTATAAAAATATTTTTAGGTTAAAGAAAATAAGTTTTTATTTATCGCATTAAAAGTGAAAGAAAATATATAGAATGTACGTATCAAAAATTGTTAAAGTTGGTTAAAAGCGAGATTAAATTTCAATATAAAAAATAGTAAAATGACTAATTTTTCTATCATTTTACGTCATTCTTTTCAATAATTATTCATTTTCTTATTTTAAATTATTTAAATTGCTTATTATCAACCAGTATGACCTGGAAATTTAGATATCAAGTGATTAACTTTCATTTCATGTGACGCAAATTATTAATTTTTATATCAACTAAAATTTGATTATTTGTAAATTATTACAATGAAAGTTTAAACAAATTCTAAGAACAAAAATACAAAATATATTACATGGGCAAATAAAAAACTATAGATAAATTTATCTTAATTATATGGTTTAATATGAATGTGATCTATTTCATACAAAAACCATGGGGTGTGTATAAATTTCTTCATTTATAACATTATATTATACCACCAAAATTACATTGTTGTTAAAATCTGCTTCTATTCTATTAATATGTCAAGTATATTCGTTTAATCAATGTTGTATAATACATTGTATAAAAATAATAATGTTAATACGCTTATAATAGAAATATCTATGCCAATGACATAACTGTACTGTGACGTATTTAATTATGCACGAAAAAATAAATCTTTGTTTAAAAGTAATACATTGTTCACCGTAGCAAAGCAATTTGTAGTAATATATAAATATATATTATATATATATATATATATATATATATATGTATACATATATATATACATATGTATCATATATATATATATATATATATAAATATATATATATATATATATATATATATATATATATATGTATATAGATATATATATATATATAATTTATATATATATATATATATATATTATATATATATATATATATATATATATATATATATTATATATATATATATATATATATATATATATATATATATATATGTTGTGTGGTGTGTGCGTGTGTGTGTATGTAATTATATTTGTGAGATCTCTGCAATCAACAGGAAAAAGACTTCCAAGGTAGTCGCACATAGAAAACAGTTGTTCTAGAAGAGAAAGTAGCTTTCTTCTTCTAGAACAATTGTCATGATTTTTTTAATGTTCGTTAGAGCAGTGTAACCTTGTGCAAATAATTAATGCGTGTAACTGATTAAAATTAAAATTAAATTATCATAAATTTAAAGGTTTCTGTCATTAATTGAAGCTTTTTCATTAATCATAAAACTATGTGCTCGGCTCTGTTTTTGCGAGTATCTGGTTATTTACTCCTATGATAAAGAAAACTATTTAAATTAATTATTTATTTTGTGATAATAATTTATTTAATTTTTGACATTTCTTAGATTTTTGAAGTGATACAATGCAAAAACAAAGTTTAATTGTGAAATAAATGTATAATTTTTGTGAAACTTAGTTATTACTTGAAAAAAAATAACTCAATCCTGCTATTTAATAATAATATAAAGATCCTTTATTTTAATAATTTTTTTCTGATAGTTTTATATTTCAAATACTAATTAAAATATAAAATGATTTACATCATATTACGATATTTAATTAAGACTGCGTAGAATAATATTAATATGCTAAAATGGATGCATATCACGAAGTAAAAAAAATCTAGAAAATGATTTTCTCATCTGACATTTTTAATGAAAATTTGAAGCTGTTAATATCTCATAGATAATATTTTCTAACAGTTCAATTTATACTAAACAATATGTAATTTAATTTTATTACCGCCGTTTATGAGCATAAATTACATGTCTATGTCAAAAATGTAAAAAAGATTTTAGAAGTAAAATGCTTTTAATGTACAGCTGGCATATTCATTTAGTTATCAGATAGCGATTTATAATACAAAAGAGTAGCTGTAAGAAAAAAACAACACATACATTTCATGCAACCATAGATATGATGAGAAAGACTGTAACGACCATGAAAGGGCAACCTGTGCTATAATATCTACTCACATTACCATCATGTTTGAATCGTTGCCAAAGCCTGAAGATGACACTCTGGGCGATTCCAAATTCCTCGGATACTTCCAGCTGGGTACGTCCACATTCCAGTCGTCCGATAATTCTACCACGTAAAAAATCATCCAAATGCTTCCTTTGTGCCATAACTATGCGGTTATTGCACTGAAAGGCTTTTAAAGCGCTTGTGAACAATTTTACTTCTTTGCTACCATTCCTTATATACCCCTTTCATACACTATCGTCATTGTGACGTACTATCCGCGCCATCTGGTGGTTTCCTGCAATTTGCATATTCTTCTTCAAGATGTGTGTGATAATTCTACAGGTAAAAGTTTTTTTAGAGCACAATTTCTGTGTGATTCTGAATTATCCTTAATTTATGGATATAAGTGTAAGTGTATCTCTTTTTCTCTAAGTGAACAGGTAAATACTTAAGTATCTTTTCCATTGCCCATTCAAGAATAATATATATATATATATATATATATATATATATATATATATATATATATATATATATATATATATATATATATATATATATATATATATATATATATATATATATATATATATATATATATATACATATATATATATATATATATATATATATATATATATATATATATATATATATATATATATATATATATATATATATATATATATATATATATATATATATATATATATATATATATATATATATATATATATACATATATATATATATATATATATATATATATATATATATATATATATATATATATATATATATATATATATATATATATATATATATATATATATATATATATATATATAGATATATATATATATATAATATATATATATATATATATATATATACATATATATATATATATATATATATATATATATATATATATATATATATATATATATATATATATATATATATATATACTATATATATATATATATATATATAATATATATATATATATATATATATATATATATATATATATATATATATATACATACATATATATATAATATATATATATATATATATATATATATATATATATATATATATATATATATATATATATATATATATATTTCATAATGTTCGTTAGCGCTGTGTACCCTTGTGCAATAATTAATGCGTGTAACTGATTAAAATTAAAATTAAATTATCATAAATTTAAAGATTTCTGTCATTAATTGAGGCTTTTTCATTAATATTAAAACTATGTGCTCGGCTCTGTTTTTGCGGGTATCTGGTTATTTCCTCCTGTGATAAAGAAAACTATTTAAATGAATTATTCATTTTGTGATAATAATTTGTTTAATTTTTGACATTTCTTAGATTTTTGAAGTGATACAATGCAAAACCAAAGTTTAATTGTGAAATAAATGTATAATTTTTGTGAAACTTAATTATTACTTGAAAAAAAATAACTCAATCCTGCTGTTTAATAATAATATAAAAATCCTTTATTTTTCTGATATTTTTATATTGTAAATACTAATTAAAATATAAAATGATTTACATCATATTAAGATATTTAATTAAGACTGCGTAGAATAATATTAATATGCTAAAATGGCAGCATATCAAGCATTAAAAAATCTAGAAATAAATTTTCTCATCTGACATTTTTAATGAAAATTTGAAGCTGTTAATATCTTATAGATAATATTACCTAACAGTTCAATTTATACTAAACGATATATACTTTAATTTTATTACCTCCCTTTATGAGCATAAATTACATGTCTGAGTCAAAAATGTAAAAAAGACTTTAGAAGTAAAATGAATTTAATGTACAGCTGGCATATTTATTTAGTTATCAGACAGCGATTTATAATACAAAAATGTAGCTGAAAGAAAAAAAAACAACATATACATTTCATGCAACCATAGATATGATGAGAAAGACTGTAACGACGATGAAAATATGGGATATGATCGTATATAAATATTCGATATTTTTCTCTGGCACTTAACGAAGAGAAACATTTATTGAACTCAGATCATTTTTCAAATCTGATAATGCTAGAAATGAACAAATTGATTTCGGAATAAGCAATATAAAAAGCAATAAAAAACGAATACCATTCCATGTGCTTCATTAATGCTAGCTAAAATGCACAATAGTTTCCTTCAATGTTTTAATATTATTAAACCGAGAAACATTTGAAGTTGGTTATAATGAATTTTTATAAATTTAATTATACCTTTTCGTAGTTAGGAATATTTATACAGAATCTTACAGCATTTAATGATGCGGTCTTCCAATATTTTTAAATTAGAATTTATTATGTATGAAAAATTTACTAGGTATATATATATATATATATATATATATATATATATATATATATATATATATATATATATATATATATATATATATATATATATATATATATATATATATATATATATATATATATATATATATATATATATATATATATATATATATATATATATATATATATATATATACATATATACATATATATATATATATATATATATATATAATATATATATATATATATATATATATATATATATATATATATATATATATATAATATATATATATACATATATATATATATATATATATACATATATATATATATATACATATATATATATATATATATATATATATATACATATATATATATATATATATATTATATATATATATATATATATATATATATATATATATATATATATATATATATATATATATATATATATATATATATATATATATATATATATATATATATATATATATATATATATATAATATATTATATTTAAAATATTGTTTCATTTCAATCGTTTTAATCACACAGTTATATTTCAATATTTTAAATAATTGCTAAACTATAAGCATCATGTTACCAAATTTCACTTCTGTCTAATCATAAGGAATTAAAATTTTACGATGTAATAATTCATGAACTCGTGAGAACTTGCACGTTAGTTGATTCACCACCATTATTTTTCATATCACTAACGTGTAAAACTTAGAAAGAGAAAATTCAATAACGAATTTGAACTATATCAACTTTTATTATATATAAGTAATTTCTGTAATAATATTTTATAACTTTTCATTTAATAAATAGGACTTTTCAGCTGAGGCTTCGTTTATAAATTTCTCCCTCAATTTCCAGTGTCAGAGGAAGTCTGTTTTTAAAAGTTTCTCAAAAATCTAATATATATGTTATAAACCTATAGTAATATTTCTAATGAGCAATAACTTTTGAGTAATAAATGTAAAAAAAAATTAATTTAAGAGGTCATAAGACCTAAATCGACAAAAAATAAGATTTTTCAAAAAAAAAAAAAAAAATATATGTGTTCAGTTCCAAACATTGTACATTTCCAATATTGAGAGGAACTATGAATAAAAACTTGTCAGCTGCTTACTTTAAACATATTTTACTGATGAAACTTTAATTTGATTTTTCTCAAATATTTTTTCGTGTAACAAGCATATTATATCAAAAAGTTATTAATATTATTTCATAAAATTTTATTTTTTATCCGATATAATTTTCATCCGATTGAAAATAAATTTTCTTGTATATTTTCCAAAAAATATTTTTTATAAGGATAAATTTTTAATTTTTATGGAAAAATTCATTTTGTCAAATATTTTTTTAATTATATATTTTTTTAAAATACATCAAATTTAGGTTCAAAGTCTTTTGAGATATTGTATTATGTTTTAAACCAATAAGTTTGTCTTTAACTTAATTATATTTTTACTTATCGTGTGCATTAGCCTTGATGTCATTTATGATAACATCAAAGTATCTCTTATATAAAATATTTTGAAGACAAAGACATTTTTTATGTTTCAAAAAGAAATGAGGTATGTGTGTAAAGATAATAATTTTTTCTAGCGATGTTAATAAAACTATGTTTGTAAAACTGGTGGTTTTCAAGCAATGAAAAATCGAAAATGATAATTATTTTACATTTTTTTTACATTTAAGAATTACATGACCCCTTAATTTGTACTCTATTTCTGTTTTCTGGCATCCCTTATTGTCGGCATATTGGCCGGTCCGCAATTATTAGTGATCTGCAAAGAGACGAAACTATTATCGGCTTATTAATAATTTTTATATAATTTTGATATTTAAAATACAGTCGAACTTGGATAACTCGACATCCTATAAGTGGAATAATCCGCTAACTCGAAATTTTAATCAAGTCTTGAAACATTTCTATAGTTTTCTTTAAAAAACTGTCTCGATAACTCGAAGTGAACATCTTCTAAGTCGAAGTTTTTGTGATAGATTGCCCCGGTAAAAAAAAAACAAAAAACAATTCTGTTCAAAACTTCGAATGTCAGTCTATTCTTGACCATCGAGAACGAAGGTTCTCGAAGGTCACGAGCAAGCACAGGACGCTATTCACATCTTACAACAATATCTGGAGAGCACCGAAGATACAGACAACACCCTATTTAACTGTGTTCAAAAATTAGGTGACTTTGTCAATGCCAACAACCTTAAAAATAATTGCCTTTCTTCAATGAGATTTACATGGTATGTATAATAATTAATATGTAATGAGGCCAAATTTCTTGAGTTTGAACAAACCTTTTGAACCCATTCTTCTTTTGTTGTTTACATAATCTATTAAAAAATTGAAATGCGTACAACTATATTATGGCACATTTCAAACCATTTAAACCATGTCGACCCATTTTAAGTTCCAGTTGAGAGAAATGGTAGGTAACTTCGATAACTCGAACTTCGGCTAAGTCGAATATTTTAGGGGGTCCCCTTTGACTTCGAGTTATCGAAGTTCAACACTATATTTATTTTTCTTATTTTCAAACTGAAAATAATGTTTTGTAAAATAATTCAGGTCATATTACTAGATTAGATTATAAAAGGGTTAGGTTGTATAAAGGTGACATAAAATATAAATTATAATAATCTAAAGATACATATTACAAATAGGAAAAAAATAATAGAATATTTTTCTCACCTGATATATTCTAATGGAATCTTAAAACTTATATTATCTCATGTATAATATTATCTAAGAGATTCATTCTTAATAGAAAACATGTGCTTTATAATTCTATTACTTTTTTTAGTACATGTTTAAAAAATTGAAAATTAATCCAAATATGTATTTAATTTATTTATTCTTTGAGATATGAAATAGTGATTTACAATACAGTATTGAGAGAAAAGAACAACATATGCTGAGTTTCATGTAAACCATAGCGATGAGAAAGATTATATCAATAATGAAAATATGAGATATAGTCGAAAAGGAGTGTTCGATATTTTTCTATGGCCTTTAACGGATAGAAAAATTAATTGAAGATAGCTCAATTCTCATATCTGATAGTGCTAGAAATGAATAAATTGATTTCAGAATAAGCAAAGCAAAAAGTATTATGAAAACGGATATCGTTTAACACACTAGATTAAAAGCTATTGAAAATATTTTTTCAATTAAATATTCATCTCTAAGTAAAGCAATTTTTATTATAAATAAACGTATTTTTCGTTGGTGTTTAATCTTCTTTAAAAATAAATTATGACAAAAGGTCTAAAATATATTTTCATTAAATTGTATTATACCTAAGCTCTTTATAAGTTTATCATAAAAGTTAGGCAGTAAAATGCTAATGCAGTTATTTCTTGTATTTTAAGACTCTGATGCGACCATGAAAAATTTGCAATTTTTGGCCTTGTAAATATCATGTATTTGAAAATATGTTTTCGATTTTAAAACATATTTTTATAACTAAACAAAATGTACTTAGAGCCGAAATATGGATTTTCATCTATGCGAAGTGTATTAATGTATTTAATATCTAGATATAAGGAAACGAACCACATCGTAGGTAATTTAAAAGTTATTTAAGGTTTAAAATACATTATTATCGTCCTATTTATATAATTATCAGCACTAATTATCGGCCCTTTCCTCTATACCCTGTCAGCCATATTGGATTCCTGTACATCTTGTTAACTTTACACTCCAAACTATTTGTTTATATTCCCAGTAGCCTGGTCCAAATAAATGTTTGAATTTCATCAATTTATTACCGACCTAGTAATTTTAATTATCTTTAGCAAGGAGAACGGTAATTCTTCAATTTAAAAATTGTGTTGAGCAACATGCAACGTTACATTTGCAGAAAAAAGGATCCTTTGAAGTTATTTTCGACATGGTTTGACATTATAGGATAAAGGGTTAACTTATATGAAACATTTTTGGGTACAAATTTTACCACGGGATTGATTCAAAATTCGTGCAAAGGACATAGATGACTCTTTTTAAAAATTTACTTTAAAAAATTGTCATTATTTCAGTTCAGAGAAGTATACTACACTCATTTTCTCAAAACTTTTTAATTAGATAAGGTCTGGCGAAATAAAATTGGTGATTTTCTAATTTTCTTAAAAGATACATCAAAGATTTTAAAAACTTGTTCCATCCAACAGCCATGATGCGACATCAATTGCTTAATAGCTTTGTAAACTGTTTATTTTGTAACCGTTGAGTGTAGCGCCATCTGAAAATATATGTAATACAACAGCGTTCGCCGAGAGCGAGGGGATTAAATTGACCTCATATTCTGTTTTTTCTTGTTTTCTATAAAGTGGAATTGTTTGAACGACGTTGGGAGTGAGAATAGTCAAGGTCATTGTAAGTAAATGCTTTATTCCTTTTAATCATAAATCTTATTGGGTTGTCATTTTAACAACGCTGATCCAATCCATATTCATTCAATTCTATTTCATTGTGTTTAAGTATTTTGGTATCTCCCTCATTCACATTATTCTTATTTATTATACATAACATCTCACAAAGCTATATATTAGCTTTGTAATATTTTTTTTTACATTTGTTGGCAATATTTTTTTTCCTTAAAAAGTTTTATATTATGCATCTGTCAACATAGACTGCCTTGTTTGCAAGTCAGGAATACATTCTTCTTTGCTAAGGTCTTGAAAACTTTCAAAAAAGTAATATTTTATTTACTTTATCGTCAATAGTTTTTTCAGTAATCATCTGCAAGCGTTTCTGAACATCAGTTTTTAGAAAACAGATAAGATATATTTTAAACGTTTTATGTTGACAGATTATTTTTGTATGGTGGGCGAAAATGGGTTTAGGATTAAGAATTTATTATAAAGTTCTAAATTTTAGATGTAATGATTTAAACCAGTCCTTGAATTTTAGATTAAATAATATTGCATAGTATTTTTCCTCATTTATTTACTGTAGTATAGCGTAAATTAACACAATAATAGCAAAAATGAGATGTACGTACCTTATGAAACGTACCTTAAGAAAATGCCTGAATATGTGGTATAGGGAGAGCCGTCTTCAAAAAGTGTCCAAAGAAACATTCCGTAACCTGCTGAAACAGCTATTTGACACTGTGAAAGATGAAACTGTATTATAAGGTTTTAGAACCGTTGGACGTTACCTTATTGACAAAAACGGTGTGAAGACAAAATTGTGTTTACTGAAAAAGATGGAGAAATAACAGTAAACAATGTTACACATCCTTCAACAGCAACTATTATGGAAGTTCTTTGTACCCAAACTACTAGTTTAACCATTTTGAATTTCCCTTATAAGGATTTTAAGAAGTAAATCCTTAGAAAAGTTCCCAACTGAAGTCTGAAGGAACAAAAAAAAATCTTTGAAAATGATAGAAGGAAAAGAAAGCGGGTACAACCTAAGACTGGAAAAATGATACAGTAGAACCTCGATTATCCGAGCTAATTGGGACCTCTAGTACCTCGGATATCGGAAATCTCGGTTAATAGAAACCATGTATGAAAACCTTCCGAGCTTGCAAATTTAACTATCTTTTAAAGTAAAAAACAATAGAATGTTCTGTAAATGATAAAAATAAACATATATAACCTTATGTTTCGCATCTAAAAAGATTTAAAAAGGATGTAATAGTTCTTGGAAGTTGAGTGCTTTTATAGGGAAGAAGTGGCTGTAACATAGACTACGAACTAAAATGTGTATAAAGTTTTCGAATCTCATTTTGGAAAGGAGAAAAATATTAGGCTTTCTCATTGACTTGGTTAACAGAAACCTCGGTTAATCGAGGTTCTACTGTAACTGTTTCTGATGTAGCAGAATGACTTTGAGAAAAAGAAATTGCTCGTTCCACAAAGAAGAAAAAAATGTCTACTATATTAAATCAATCAAAATAAAGAAATGCTGTTCCACAAGTCACAAGAAATATTTTCTTGTTCAGATTTGAAAGTGGCCTAAAAGGCTTTAACCTCAAATTGCAAGTTTGATTTACGTAAAATAATGACCGGCAATTGTGTTGTCGTAAAATATGATGGGTAAAATTCAATAAAAACTGTATTGGATAGATTACTGGCATGGATGGGGAAAATTTCATGCTGAAGTGTGCAAGGAAATTATCAACTGATTAATTTTACTTTTTCTCTGATAATGATGATACTGACATTGTTCAGAAGGATCAAATTACAAACATTTTAAAGGAACCTGAACTTAATAATCTTGGCTAGTGATATTTTTCAATATAAATTGTAATTATGTCACAAATAAATGTATTTGTGAGGAAAAAATAAAGTTTTAATTAAATTTTGCATGGTTATTAGCTTTTTTAATCAATACCCATTTTACAATCTCTACTACTCAATTTACCCCACCTCTGCGGTAAAAATGGATATAAGAGAGAAGTAAAAAAAATAAAATGTGCAATTTTTGTTTTCCATTGCAGAAGGCAGAATAAACAATTATCGAAATGTCATAGAGTTATCAAATACCTATTTATTTGAATCCGGTTGTAAAGTTATTTAGTACCACCCGGGAAGCATGTGTACCTTAAAAAATGCTAATCCATATCACATTGTTCTTCGTTAAATTCGCTCCTTATAATACGGAAACAAAGATAAAACAGAAAACGTAAGAGCTTGATCTTCAAAGTCTACTGATATGGTTTAAACTCGAAGGACATTGTGGCTAAGTGCCCTAAGGCCGATTTGGGACGGCTTGAGCATCTAGTTCACAGCTATCCGTCTAAGAGTTGCTTTGTCGAATGAGCTACAAAGGCTCAAAATAATTGTACAAATACTTTAAAAATACTTGCATTATGCACCTCCAGGCTTATTAAAGATTCTTAAACATATGGAAATACTCGCAATATATTTCTACAGTTATTTTGGCTTAATTGTGCCCGGGTAGGGAACTGCTCTGTGGAACCAAAGTTCGTGGGTTCGAATTTCTCTGCTGAGACGGATGTCGTGTAGCTCTCGTTTAAATTTAAGGTATTTACCTGTGATCAAATCTATAGTATTTATTTATTTTCTAATTCACAAAGATTTAAATGCTATTTGGGTTGCGTTGTGTGTATTATTTAAGTTTAAATTCAACCACAGGTTCTGAGACACTACAGACTTAAAATACGAAAATAAACTAATAAGCTAAATTAAGAGTGAATGAAATCAGATTTAAAGTAAAAATAAGTAAAAATATTACAATTATATATACGTTACTAATATATAAAATTTTGATTAACTTTTTCAATATGATCCATTTAGGTGCCCCACTAATTAAGATTTGACAGTAATAATTTCCTATCACTTAGGCAACTATATATATATATATATATATATATATATATATATATATATATATATATATATATATATATATATATATATATATATATATATATATATATATATATATATATATATATATATATATATATATATATATATATATATATATATATAAGAGTGAGGACCTAATCTCAATTTCAAATATTTAAAATCAGTACCTTTGTGTGTTGACTCCAGTCTAACTACTGATCTGGGGCCTTCTAAATAAATCAAGGTGATTTTGAAAAAACGGATGAGGTGAAAACTTCTGGTCGTTGCGAGATGTCGAGGTCTTTCTTGGGCCCAACTCCTTTGATCCCCGTACTATGTCCTTCTGTCTTGAACACTTGCCTTCGAAATCTTGACATACGAACTCTGACAGTCGGACTTCTGTACTCCACTCCTCGAACACTGACAGTCCGACTTCTCTCCTCGACTCGACTGCCGAACACCTCCTCTTGATCTGTGTTCATTCTTATCTCTCTTCGTCCAATCAGGAGAGCTTTAAAAATTAAATTGGTCTCCTTTACCCGGCCTTAAAACCGGAAAGTGGAAAAACCCCATCTCTTCAAATTGGGCACTGTCCCTTAGGGACTCACAAATAACTCCACAAAGGTACATTCTTATTTAGTGTCATGTACGAAGATGTGATTCTAATCTGGGACTGGGATCAGAACTAAGTCCGAGGATCCCGCACACGAAGTTGAAATAATGTTATTGGTTCTCTTCTCCTTTACAAAAGGCGTGATGAGGTCAGATTTAGATCCCAAGCATTTTACTTAATTAATCAATTATATTACTGATCTAAATCGCCTCATCACAACGGATGCTCGTAGATGTCCGGAATATGCTTTACAGTAGTTACT
Source organism: Pardosa pseudoannulata (assembly GCA_032207245.1). Taxonomy (NCBI): domain Eukaryota; kingdom Metazoa; phylum Arthropoda; class Arachnida; order Araneae; family Lycosidae; genus Pardosa; species Pardosa pseudoannulata. The sequence goes on from CM063506.1 coordinate 7,198,388, forward strand.
GGTTTCATTAGTTCTCGTTTAGCAAAACAGTAGATAATAGCACTCGAAGCAAACCAATATTTTATTTGCAATGGGTTGTGTAACAAGCATTTCATTAGTTACAATTGTGTGCATGCATTACATTTCCTATTCGAAAGAATGAAATACTCTATAATTCATAAATATCTGAATATAAACCTGAAAATTTCAAAGAGGTATCAGATAAGGATTCAAAATAAGGAAAAAGTAGGTGAAGCAAAAACAACATACGTTTGTTTTTATAAAAACCGGAAATAATCGAAAACTTATAATGAAAATATGGAACGTAATCGAAGATGAATATTTGGTGCTTTTCTGTTGCACAAGAAGGAAAAAATATTGAAGGGAGTTCGATTTTTAAATCTGATAAAGCTCGAAATGAAAAAATTGATTTTAGAATAGGCAATGTTAGAGAGCAATATGAAAAGAGATATCGCTTGAAGCACTTAATTAAACACCATCGAAAAAACTATTTTTTCCCATTAATTTATCTTTCAGTAAAGATAATTTTTGCGATAACGTATACGATAACTTACCTTAATGCTTTGATATTATAGTAAAATTAATCTTTAACAGGTATCTAATGTATATTAGAATAACTTAAAAAAAATTTAAAAAATTTTATTGGTTTGTAATGCATTTTTTAAAAAATTAATACAAATTCTGACATTTAATAAATTCTAAACATGCATCGTTTGAGTTCACGGAAGTGATTTCAGTTATTTATACACTGGCGACTTTGGAAACTTATTTTGTCTACACTACTCTACTGTAAACAGTATTTAAAATTCAGTATAAGGGACCACCTTTTCTAATCCATTCTTTTTCTTTTAGTTTGTATTGTTTCTAACAACATAATATTAAAATCCATTCACTTTTATGTAGGTTACAAAAGTACATCGTTGTAAAGTAGCAATCAGAATTTTGGGAGGAATTCAAATTATTTCTTCATCTTTTATTCCAGAAATAATATTCCTAATTTGAAACAAATAATTTGTTAATGATAAACCCAAAAATATACTTTAAAATTAGAAAAATAGTTACCACACCTTATTTGCCATGTATATTTTTGAGTTTTAGGAAAACAACATTTCTAAAATAATTAAGTGAATAAAGAAAAAGCATGTAGTTCGTGAAGTAGCAATCATTTTTAAGATAGAGTTATCATTTAAACTGTTCGCAGTCTGCAAAGGCATCACAATGTTGTATAAAGTAAGCAATACAGTTTTTCTTTAATGGGAAGAAAAAACTACTTTTTTTTTACTTTCACCTTTATAAATAACATTTTTCATGTAATTTTTAACTCTTTTGAATGTATGATGAATGCTGTTTTAATGATCAACGACCTTGGATGAAATATGTCCTAACATTTGCATGTCCCCACTGCCTACTGTTTAGCTGTCATAATATCCTGAAAACCCAAAGCTGTTAAATATGTCTCTATATATTTAAGCCATATCTTTTCAGATTTTTCTTTAATTTCCCTCTATTCTGTTTTACCTGCTTTTTGTTGTACAAAGGAGTGTAGTTAAATGACTAAACATTTTTGCACCAACAGGCGCTGGAAAAAAAATAGGTACATGGTCCCAATGTTCTACAAGTGAAAGCCTCTAGAGGTAGTAATTCAGTCATGGGAGTCTTTCGCTTGGTCTCTGCCCAAAATCACGAGAACACACAAAAATATCAAAATCGTTTTTTAATCCTATATATGCTCTTCAAAACAATGCAACATCTTGCAACGAATAACAATCAACTCCCGAATGTAGCTTTTTCAAGTGAACAAAAACAAGAACTCAAAAGATGGTTCAATCTAGAAATCACGTTTTTATCAACATGAAACAAACATGTCTCTAAGGAAATATTAATACTAAGCGTATTTGAAATTAAGAATTTCACGTTCTCTTTTAATATTCATAATTGTATTTTTCATTCTTTTAACTTTCATTTGTTGTTTCGAGAAGAAATAGCTCACTCTAAAAAGTGAGATATTTTTTTAACTCTGCCAGATTTAGATAATTAGTGAATATAGAAATTGTAACAATATTTAGCATTCACATTAAAACACATTTAGTTTCTAATATATGTATTTCGTAATTTACATTGCGCGCAAATATATGTCATTCTTTCCGTTCGAAGTACACATTTATAAAACAGTATTTGAAATGACTAAAATGCATTATGTTTTAGACACTTATTGAAGATTTGTAACATTTTTATAACTTTTATTTTACCTAATGATAAATCGATTAAATTTAATAATAAAATTATATGGTTTGGAAGATAATGTGTTACCTTAATGAATCTATCAACCTATTAAGTCTCCCTTTTCACTGACTACTAAAAAATATGTTGTTAAATTATTATGTTTATATTATGTTTATATAGATGTAATTATGTTATTAATTATTATGTTTATATATATTTCTTAGAGTAGCTTTCCTTTTTCTAAACTTATAGGAATTTTTTATGGTATGATAAACGCCCCAATTTTTAATGCTTTTCTTTTCTGTTGTCATTTGGATTGATATTTTATGATTAGTAAATACTATTTTTTTTCAGCACGTACTTAAACTGAAATAACCAGGAACAACACAACTAATTGTAAAACAAATTCACTATAGCTTTATTACATAGGATAAATAATAAATATTTTATTACAAAGTTTCTCTTTTTAATAAATAACATGGTTTTTATGGTTAATATGATTTTTAATACGAGCGATAGTCAACAATGAAAAAGAAAAATTATGTTCAGTTTTTTAATTTTAATTTCTTTTACTCTCATGTTTTAATATTAAATTAAAAAAACAATATTCACTAATATACATATTCAAAATAATTGAATTTATTTGGGTTTTAATGAGTTAAATTAAGTCCTTCACTACAGAATGAATCTCATATAAAACATAAACATTTTATGAATGTTTATATGAATGTGGTATATAAAACATCAATTTATCTACAAATTTTTTTATTTGAAAATGTACCAAAATATATAAAACAAAAAAATACTTCAAGTACATTATTTTTATAAAACTTATTAATATGTTGAAATAGATATTGCATAATTTCACTACAATGTCTATTTCTTGGTTTAAAGAAATTACCTCTGGTAACAAAGTTGGGAAATTTCATTAGTTTTTCCTCCATTTTGTAAGCACATTTCTGTTCTCTGCTTAATATACTTTTCTGCGACGTGGTGGAATAATTAAAATTTAATCTTCTTTCTGTCCGAAAAATTTCACCAGTGAGTAATTACTGTTTTAATGCATACATACTTAATAGAGTGTAAAGAGATAAAAATTGGCTTTTCCGTGCCTCGAAGCTTACTTGTAATTTATGCGTTTTTCCAAAGCATGAACTTATTAATCTATTTTCAATGTCTGTTAAGGTAATTAGAATTTCCATATCCTCTTGGGTTATATTTTTATCTAAAAATTAAAAGAAAAGTATTTGGAGAAATGTTTTCCTAACAACCTGAGAGTCTCTAATTTTTTAAAAAACAATGGAAATCAAATTATTCGGATCTAGTGTGCTGCAACGGATTGTAAAATACCTAAATAACTGAATAAATTGTAAAATTCTTGCTTTTTTGGAAAAAACAATATATAATTAAAAAGCATCCAAATAATCACTATAAAATCAGTTGTTCACATTTTGTATACTTGCTGCACTAAAATATCATTTTGTAACAGGGATCTTTGAAATGAGTGAAATCAACCAAAAAATGACATTATTTTAGTACAAAAATGTCAAATTAGGTATATGTTATATGATAAAATGGAATTTCTTAATATGTATGATTTGTTTCCTAACACCATATTTTATTTTATATCTTTATATTAAAACTTAAAATCACCTTTCCAGATTAACAATTTTTGTAAGGAATTAGTGCACTAAAATATTGTCTAACAGGGATATTTGAAATGAGAGAAATCAACCGAAAAATGGCAGGATTTTAGTACAAAAATATCAAATTAGGTATATGTTATACGATAAAATGGAATTTCTTAATTTGTATGGTTTTTTTTCTAACACCATATTTTATTTTACATATTTATATTAAAACTTAAAATCATCTTACCAGTTTAACATTTTTGGTCAGGAATTAGTGCACTAAAATATTGTCTAACAGGGATATTTGAAATGAGAGAAATCAACCGAAAAATGGCAGGATTTTAGTACAAAAATATCAAATTAGGTATATGTTGTACGATAAAATGGAATTTCTTAATTTGTATGGTTTTTTTCTAACACCATATTTTATTTTACATATTTATGTTAAAACTTAAAATCATCTTACCAGTTTAACATTTTTGGTCAGGAATTAGTGCACTAAAATACTATTGTCTTGTTAGACAATAGTATTTTACTGCGTTATCTACGAAATGAGAGAAATCAACCAATAAATGGCATAATTTTAGTACAAAATTGTCAAATTAGGTATATGTTATACGACAAAATGGAATTTATTAATTAGTATGACATTTTTGGTAAGGAATTAGTGATATAAAGTTAAAAAAATTAAAACTTTTAGAAATTATAATTGAAGGCTGTTTGAATATTAAAGCATACAACAGTTTTCTTCTCGAATTATGGTAATATTTTCAAATTTGGATCTAAAAATAAGGAGAGAACTTATACAGAAGCTGTAAAACTACAAAGATTAATAGAAAAAATAAAAATAGTTTCCCTTTTGTTTTTTAAATGAATATTTTCGTGGTCAGTGTGGAATCAATTAAAGCATAGAATAAAGTCACAGAATAAAAACTAGAGGAACTAATCGACTATTAACAGTCAACACATCAACAGATTGTTTCTTCTCCATCCCATTCCCCTTTCGAAAACAATACTAGTACAGAAAATTGAGACACAACTCAGGTGTCCCATACAAAGTACGACAGGCCTGTCAGTCAGCTTCGTTGGTCTGATTTTTAACCTTTTTTTCACATTTTCAGAAATCTTGTGCTTCTTTTGAGATCACCCTTTTTCTGTGGATGGTATAACTGTTCAGCATAGAGAAAGAAAGTGCTATAATTTGTTAGGCCCCCAACAACACGAACAATATAAAATTTGACTTTAGGAAATTTATAATATATAAAAATTATCATTGAAAAAATATCAAAAATTTTTTCAATGATATTAGTACTAAAAATGTGAGCACTTAAATGTTAAATCACAAATAATATCCAAGAAACGTCAAAACTGAAGCGAACAAAATTTTAAAACTTTAAATTTTAATTATAGTAAGTCTTTTTTCAATTTCCCCTAAAATAATAAATTTTGTTAATTTTAGTTTTGAACTTTCACAAGCTTTCAATAACACTCTAAAATATAAAAAGTTAGCAAAGTCATTTAATGTAGTCTTTTTTTTAAATCTCTTTCTATTAGAAAATCTACACAAACGGGATAATAAAGCAATTCAATTACATGAAAGTTAAATTTTATAATATTTGTATTGGAACTTTATTTTTTTTATTTAAATTGAAGTTAAATAGTAGTTTTATTCTGCGAAATTGTATTTTAAAATATACTATTATATAAACGTTTAGAAATTAAAAGAAAACTTTAAAAACTTTTAAGAAATTTAAAATATTGATGGAATTGGCATTTATCCTACTATGAAATGAAATATTTCTTGTATTAATCGAATTTAAGTTGAGAAGATTGAAAAGATAATTATCGTTTATTTGATATCATAAACTGCTTTCTAATTGACAAAAAACAAGCATAGATTTATATAATACCACTTAGCCACTTAGTGTACATTTTATTTTTTAATTATTATTTCCTATAAATAAACTACATATTTTTGTAAGGATAGAATCTAAATCATAATTCAGGAAATTGTATTGTAACCAAATTATTTTATCTTATTCTGTATAAAAATGTAGGCATATTTTTTAAACTTTTCAGCACTAAAGGTAGTATGTTCCTTTGACATGCATACCAAATTCAAAATATCAGTTTACGATCATAAGCCACTGATATGACTGATAAGTTTTTAAAATCTCTAATAAGAAACAAATTTAAGATTTTTGTATTAATGCGTATCAATGTATTGGTTCATATTCTAAGCAATCTTTAATGTTTTTGCTAACTACTCAATCTTCTTTCCTTCATTAAAACAACTAATAAGAATAAAATAAATTTATTTGTTTACTTGTAACGAAAATAAAATTTCCAAAAGCCTTGTTTATGTTAATTAAACTGTTGTACATTATATTTCACAAATTTTAGCTAAATGTGCTACGCTGAGCTGATGATAACATTACATTATCAATCTGTAGCAGATCTCTTTGCTCGTATTTTTAACTGTATTCACTCACACAACGGTCCACACACTTTTGGCACAATTTGGCAGGGTTCTATTTATAACCTGTCATATATATACAGCTCACATTGGAAAATGCTGTTTCTACAACGTTATGTAAGTTACTTTGGCGGAATAATTTTTTGTTAACCTCTCAACTGGTGAAAATGTAGACTATTTTCATTAGAGCACCTTCACAATATACATTTTGCAACAATAAGGTACAGCATATACCGCTATATAGAGTCATTGAACTAAGCACTATTAAGTTTGAATTTAGAAGTAATTCTGATACTCGACATATTCTACATTCGCCGTAGTCTATTTTAGTGGTTATTTTCAACAAAAGATTTTATATTTATATTTTTTTTCAAACAACATTACATATAATATAAACTATTTTTTGTACTTCGGTTAGAATGTTTCTAAGAGGCTGATCAAAAAGTTTGTGGTTTCTATTTCCAGATAGTATTCCCATAGACTCTTAGAATTATGTGTTAGTAGTAGATTCCTGTCCTATATTTTCTGTAGTAAAAATAGCTGAAACAAAACTGATCATACACTTATGTAGATCAAAAGCAATTTTAAAATGTCATTTAAAAGTATGCTTAAATTACGAGAAATATTTTATTGTTTTTCTTACAGCATACACAAATTCAAGCTAACAATTAATGTAAGATATGTATCCCCTTCTATTATATAATCAGCATTAGTTGGACAAGTTTATCATGAATCGAAAGATACAAATTTAAGATATCAATTTAATATTATTATTTATAAAAATTTGACGAGACAAAGACATGTGAGTGTTTCCTAGTTTGATTAAAAACCTTTATTCCTGGATTTTTTTGCAATTTTATACTAATTAAATACATGTTTTGAAATGTTTTCAATGAGTCTTCAAAGTTTTACCTTGATAATAAATATTCAAAAATCTCTTTATCTGACATTCTTAATTACCTAAACTATAATCCTCATTCAATTATTTCTTATTATCTTTCCATATTAAGATAATTAAAAATTAATCTATTCTACGTCAAAAAAGATTATATAGAAAATTAATTACTTGTTAGACTGCAGTATATCTAACGTTTGGTTTTATTCCATTATAGCTTACAAAAGAGTAAAATTACATTTCAGGGGACAGTAGAGACTACGAATATTTTCTTTATAAAATATTAACTTAGTGTTATGAAACTTTGTACAGGTATAAATTGAAGTATAACTAAATTAATCACATTAAATTAATTCGTAAAAAGTTGTCACAAAATGTTAAAAATAACTGATTGAATTTACGATTTTTTTGTAAATTTTGGAAATGCTCTTTGCTGTTTATATTTTTATATATCCTTATAATTGTTTATCGAACACTTCTAAAATATATTAAATAAACCTGTGTGCCGGTTTTAGTTTGGTTTGATTTAGGTGATAAAACAAAATTTAAAAGTAGAGAAGTTCTAAGAAAAATACATCTTGTTTTAAACAAACTATTCTATATTTCTCTTATATATTTAAAATATATTTTAAGTAGTAATAAAGCAAAAATAAAAGAAAGGTATAAACAAAACTGAAGTGTTTTAAATAAATAAAATATTTTAAAGCATAATTTAAGTCATAAATTTTAAAGAAGTATATTTTCAGAATTTGAGATTTTCAAATTATAAAATGGATTAGTTTATTTCTAATAGAATATATGTGTGTACTGTTTTAGAACTGAAATTTAATTGTATCTTTAAACGAATTGTACCGGGTGATTAAAAGTACGTGTAATAACTGGAAAAATAACAAAATAAAAAACGGTTTCCAGGGTTGGTATCACTAGGGCATGGGATTTTTTAAAGCAGATAAAAACTCAGAAAAAGCCGATAGAGAGCGCTGATGTACACAAGTCAAAGAAAAAGAAGCGCAAATAACAAACAGAATGCCTCCAAATCGTTTACTACAACAGTATGTGTTCCACATGACCACCAACACAGGGGATAACACACTGCAATCCAGCAACGGCAGAGTGCAGCAGGTCCGATTGCATGCAAGACACCTCTCGGCGAATCACATCTTTCAGTTTAGAGAGACTGAATAGATTGTATCGGTACGCCCGAGATTTTAAATATCCCCACAACCAATAGTCTGCCGGGACCAAATCTGGAGACCGAGGAGGCCATGGGAACCTGAAACGCCTGCTAATGAATTTGTCTACCCCGAATGTCTGGATCAGAACATCCTTGACCGAATTGACCGCAGTGTGACTAGTTGCTCTATCTTGCATAAACGTGACGGTAGATAGCGCATCTCTTTCACGCAAAGCTGGCGAGACATCTCGCAGAAGTGTTAAATAACGCTGCGCATTACCGTTTTCCTCCCATTTACTGGACACTCCGTCACTCGTAATAGAGCCATCTGTAGGCTGTTTAGAGATCTTGTTACGATCTTCAGGGTTAGGCATCTAGGGCATTTTTTAAGCTGAAAAACCGCCCTAGATGCCTAACCCTGAAGATCGTTTTTTATTTTGTTTACTTTTCCGGTTATTATGAATTTAAAAGTTTATACTGACTTTTTGGTTGCCCGGTAGTATCCACTTTCACTTCAGTAGATATAATAGATCTTTCCACCTAATCTATAATATCTTGTATTTTATGAGATAAAAAATTTATTTTATTTACAGTTTCCTTAGTTAATTGGCATGAAATAACTTTATATTTACGACTTAGCTATTATTTTAAATAAACAAACCTATACAGATCAAATTTCTAAATACTTAACAACAAACTAAAGCTAATTTTTATTAATTAATGCTGAATTATATGTCGTCTTACTGACATTTTATTGTAACCATTCATGCTACAAGAAGAGATTAGTATTTTAAGAAGCATTTAGTTTAAGAAATCAAATTTATTGGGTTTTACAGCTATCGTATTTGCACACGATCACGAGGATATTGGCAAATTACATGCTACTGGCAAATTATTATTTAATTTGACAGCAACGTATTTCAATCAGTCTTGTACAGAATAATTCAAAATCGTTTTAAAAATCTTAACTATAATTGTTTTGCCTCAAGTATGTTCAATAACGCTTTTATATATACAGTTTAACTTAACGTTGGTCTATTACAGAAATTCATTTACGTATTCCTTTTAAGTACAAAACACGGAATTGGACACAATAGTTTGTTGACATAGATAAAAAGGTGTGTCACGAAAAAACTTTTTTAAAAATTTTATATTTCATGTCGATAAAAAGTTGACATCATGGTCATATATTTACCTCCAAAAAACAAATTTAGAAGAAGATATTGAAAATTAAATCACAATGACAATTTTTATTAATTAACAAATTATTTTAAAAATTGAATATTACTTAAGCATTTTTTTTCTAATGGCAAGGCAGGTTACAATTATAAAAATAACAATTGTGGAACAACTGTACAAGTAACAAAAGTAACATTGACTGAAGTCATTGCCTCGGGCGTTCTCTGGCTCTCCAATACAGGGTAGTCTCGGAATCGTAAGAACCACTAAGTGCCCAGCATTGACGCAGATGACATGTACTTAAATGTTCTCCAACGTCACATAAAGAAAAAAAAGGGGAGTCAAAAATGCCAATTCTATGGAGATGTTCACTTAGGCAGTCATGTCCTGTCACTAACCGGAACAACGCCACTGCATCAAGTCGAAGACGATCGGGAATGTTAGCTAGGTCTTCGGCACTCCAGGTCTTCAGTTTAAAACGATCTTGCATTTGGGATTCTTGCATTTTACCTAATCACAAAAAATAGTATTTTCATAAGTTCGTTTTAAATAGGTCTGTTAAAAGTGCAATCTTTGAATATGATTTTACCGTCCACCATTCTCATAAATTACCTCTTTGAATGTAAATTACAATATTAAAAGCACCGTAAACTTAGCCAAATACCGCAAAATATTGTATCATATCACTGATATATATATACAGTGTTTATCGATCGATGACAAACGTTAATAATATTGTAAATGAAGTTCTATAAAATTATTTTATTCGTTTTCCACCAAGCATTTCTTATTTGTACACTAGGATTAAGTCTTCTCAAGAAAATGAGATTTGCATCTCTTTTTCTGGCAAAAAATCAATTCTCATAAGCATTTCAACTTCATATTAATTCCTTTCAAAACACTCTTTTTCGTTTCTCGCTACTGTTGAATAATCCCCATGGATTAGAGCTGAACAAATTTGTTTAATTACAACGTGACTGGTGGGCAGAATGTGGGGATGCGCTTGACAGCTGCACTTTACATGTGTTTTACAAGGTGATCTAGCCTGGAAAAAAATTAAGCTGTTTTGTAAATTAATATTAATATTTTTGATTGTTAAGAACTTACATATGGATGTTATTTATATGGAATAATAATTTCAAAGGTGTTTTTAATAATTATTTACATATTATTCTCAAGAATTGCAATTAATTATTTAAAAAAAAAATTGAGGTGAAATAATTTGTACTTATAACTCAGAGGAAATATATTTTATAAAAAGAATGTTTTTTTTTTTTTTTACTTAGTAAAAATATTTTTATGAAGCTTAACCAAAGAATTAGATGCTTCAAAGATTCACAAATAATATATTTTGTTTTCTATCAATTCACTTGAAATTTTAATATATTAATAATAATACATTTATGCAAAAATGTATATAAGATAAAAGTATAAAGGTTATAGTATAAAAGCATAAAGATAAAATTTTTATAAAATTTTTCTATTAAATAAAGGCTTTAGATAGCAGAAGTTTTAACAAAAATTTTATATGTGCCTGACATAAACACAAACAACATGCATCACAGCAAGGAAATATTTTATAAGTCAATAATAAGTGGACTCCTCATCTAATAATTTGTACTTCATTGCATTTAAATACATTTTATTTGAATCTCGGATATGATTCTTCCGTTTTAATAACTAAGCATTAACACAATTATTAAAATATTAGATTTTGATAACTTCAAAAAATTTTACAAAATTAATTTAACAATGAATAGAAAAATGTTACACATTATGTAGTAGATATTAATATAGTATTGATCTCAACTACTGTCATGTGGTACTAGACGGTAACGTCTAAATTTCTGATACACAGATTATCCGTGATATAGTCTGCAGATTCCATTAAACTGGAGAAGCACAAATTAATAATACCGGAATCATAAATGCAAAATATTACCATTCGACGTTTAAACGTTTGAGTTAGTGCAATATACATACTTACATACATGCACGTGTGTGTATACATATCAAGACAAAACTAGATAAAGGGCATTCTGGGTTTGTCAAAATAGATTCGGGAATGACAGAATGTTTATTTAACTTGAAATATTCTCATGCAATTTCTGTCATTGCAAGACCAAAAGTTTTCGGGAGTGCAATATTCCCTTTACTTCGTAGAAGGAATAAAATATTTACCTGAATTATATACTGACAGGCAATAGAAAAGGCATTAAATCAATCTTACAAAGTAAAAATCAAACAAAAATCATCCAAGAACGGATTCGTTGGAATAAAGACGTGAAAGTATTTAAAACAACTAGTGAGTATTGTTTTAAAATTCGTAGTTTAGATCATATTTTTCTACTGTGAACTGTGACTATGAACTGAAACTATGAATTGGATAACCTCATACCTAAAAATAACTAAATTGATTCCCAAAATATATTTCTCAGTCCATATTCCATAATCGAGAAAGTTGCATTATTAAACCAAAATAAATATTCATTTGTTCTTCAAACCGAGAAAGAATTTTCGTGGGTTAAAAGTTTTGATAAACTTTCAATAGAAACTTTTTTTACTTCATGAAAAAAGTATTTTTATTATAATACTTTTATCAGTTTTAGGCCAAGCAGCTAACAAAACTAAAAGAAAGAACAGTAGACACATTTCTGCAAAAGTAACATATATAATCTCCCAGACTAATCCAAAAGCAGCGCTGCAGTTGCCTAAAAATAGATAAAATCTAAGATTGCTTAAGGCTTTATTGCAAGAGACAAAGATACTATTAAATTTCTTAGCAAGACTGTTTCGTGCTTAAAATATGTGAAAATCTACGTATAAATCTGTAATTTTAAACTTTCAGCATACATCTTCCACAGCAATATTTCCAAAACCTTAGTTGATATTCAAATATTTTGTTTATTCTGAACATTTTTATGCACATATAACTACCTCACGCTGCAACTCTGACCAATTTTGTAGGTTTTAGGATTACGATCCTGTCGAAGAAGTCTATACAAAATCATCCTATCTCATTGTCGTGAAATCGCATACTGGTATTGGCAATTATACGAATTTACCTAAAAGAAATGAAAGGGCTGGAGCTGGCATTTACGACCTACTCTTCTATGGGAATACTAAGCCTCAACCCAATATTTGTGTCCCTGAATTCCATATGTTATTTTACATCTGCAAAAACAATTACCTCCAACTCAGAGCACCATTCCATCATACATGATAAAGCGGTCCTCCTACACTCTCATGATTCTCGTCTCTTATTGGCTGATTTGGGTAAACTAGTTTGACCTTTCGATCGGAAAAGTTGGATTTGACAAATGACCCTATTTCATATTTATTTCACCCAACTGTAGCTCAAAAGAGTTGCATGGAATTGTTGACAGTGTGAAATCACTAGTGTGATAAGGCTTTATTGTGTGACAAAACTAAAAATGAAATTAGTAACTTATTTCTAGACTAAACTAATGGTAAACTTTTAGGAGTTTATCTTGGAAAAAAATTTATTTGATGTATAATGTCATCAAATAGGCATGAAATAAACTTAAAATTCAAAATCATCTTGTGTTTCATTACATGTTTGGTACGTATCATATGAGACAAAGATAGGCATCGAGAATTTTTTAGCATAATAGTTTGTGCTTAAAAAATCTACGTGTGATCCAGTATTTTCACACAACTGCGGAACAATATAGTGTAGTGAAACCGTTGTCGGAATGTTTGTTTATGTACATGTACAAAAACACCAAATTGTCTACAATATTGACTGTTTCCTTTTATGCAATGGTATTGTTATGAATGCTGTACATTTCCTCGTTTGCTCTCTCAGAGCAGTATTTTTGTTTCCCAAGACCTTTTAAGCAATCTGCAGAATTGATCATTTTCTACTCTTTTAATGTTCGTTAATTTATTCATTTGTATTCTTTTTCTGTAAAGCTTCATTTTGTTAATCTATTATAGTTGTAATCTATTGTATTATTATTGTATTTCTGTATTTAATTAGATATATGTATGACATAAATATATATGTCTGTATAAACAGTTGCGATAAAAAAAAGATTAGGACCATAAATCTATTGTTTCTTAAATTTTTATTCTTTACTGGTAACACATACGTTAACAATATTTCAAAATCTTGTGAACAATTTTAAATTTCTATAAAGGTTTACAGGCTCGAATAGTAATGCATAATAGCATATAACTTGACTAATATTTCTATTTATAATATCTATTTAACATGCTTCATATTGTAGAATTAGAAGCTAAATTTAAATTCCAATTAGTACAGTATAAAATAATTTTATAAAAAACAATTTTAATATATAACAATGGTATGCAAAAGTCATTTATTCGATCGTATACAATACCTCCGAAAGAATTTCATTATAATTTTAGCATGGGATTAAATTCTTTAATCCACATACATTTGAACAATGTACTTTACTTCCCAATTCAAAGTATTAATTTCGTTTTACAATGTACTGTACCTCTATTGAAAATGAAATTTTTCGTATTTGCAAGACATTGTTTCCTAATACATTTCCGTTAATTTAATACTGAAGCTTCACTACAAACCTTTCCTCAATTTTAGAAACAATAATTTATTTTAGTAACTACAGTGTGTTCAATTATTCCCAGGTTTTCTACTCAAAATTAGTAATTACGAAATGAATGAAATCTGTGGCAATAACCTGTTCGCTCATTGTTGAGTTACATTCACTTCCCTTTCCTTTACTACACTGCTTGTGTTACAACTTTAGAGGAATAGCCGTTATCAGTGGAGCGTTTGGTTAATTTAGCCGCGGCCATGTATATGATATTAAGAGACATAATTAAATCTTGGTCAGCATTCAAAAGGTCTGTTCGAATTAAGTCGTCCAACAGGTTATCTTGCATACACTTGAGTTATCTCTTTAACCTTAAATGGTAGAGAACAATAGAAAACATTCAGTTATGTAAAGGAATATTTAATTACTCATTGTTAGAACTTTTCATTGCAAAAATAAAACTTTAATCACTGATAGAAAAAGTAATTACATTTTTTTACATTAAATTAATGTGTTTAATACATTAATGTATTATTATTTTTGTCAGTACATTATAACAAAAACATAATTTATATGTATATATATATATATATATATATATATATATATATATATATATATATATATATATATATATATATATATATATATATATATATATATATATATATATATATATTTATATGTATATATATATATATATATATATATATATATATATATATATGTGTGTGTGTGTGTGTGTGTGTGTTTGTGTGACAATTCACAGAACCGATGATGTCTTGATAATGTCTTTATTCATGACTATTGCACAAACTAACAGTCAACCATCAAGCATGACGGCGAGTGGTTAGCGTTCAGGCTCTAACAAAGAAGCTACTTTTAGCCAATGTTCATAGAGTAAGCCTTCCTGAAGACTCTCTCTCAATAATTACTAGTCAAGTGCTTTTGTATGGAGATATTAGTGATTCATACATATGCATTATAGAGTGCGCTACGTTTTCTGCCTTTAAACCCCTAAATTATTAAATTTATATTTTGAAACCTGACATATATACATATACATACACACACACACAAACACACACACACACACACTCACATATATATATACATACATACATATATATATATATATATATATATATATATATATATATATATATATATATATATATTGCCCCTAAGTTTCTTAAATAGCCTCATTTCCCATTTTATCTGTTTTCCAGCCACAAAATTAAACCATGGAAATATCTTTTAAGTCTGGATTAAACAAAAGAACAGTATCAGCCACAGCAAAACCGCTAATTTGAGCTTTCCCTCATGAACAGAGACGTCACGTGATTAATAATTCTGAAAGCTTAACACATGTTATGTAAGACTTGTCTGGTATTATGATAAGGAAAAAATATTAAGTAATCGCCCTGTCATAGAATTTTAAGCAATCGTATTTCTAGTCATAACATTATCAATTAAATTTTTGGCTGAAATTGAAACATTTGAATTCTTTTGCTGAGGTGTTAAAACTTTTCATACACACATACAGATATATATATATATTATATATATTATATATGTATATATATATATATATATATATATATATATATATATATATATATATATATATATATATATATATATATATATATATATATATATATATATATATATATATATATATAAATTAGCATTAAAAATTAGGTAACTCTAATATTTATTTTTTGTTGTAATTTAGTACATAAATTTATTCATAAGCAAAAAAATAAAACATTTGATAATGATTTAACCTCTGCATGTGGTTTTTAAATGTGTAGAGAAGAAATGGTAACTCAAACAATTTTACTCTATATATTTTCTTCTGTGACTAATCTCTTGGCTTAATAGAATATGATTGCATTATAAATGCAACAATAAAAGAAAATTTGACCAGTATCTATTTTTAGAGTCTAATTAGTCTAGTTTATTTATATTAAATTGAAAATAAATTTTGTTTTTGGCTACGACTACTTAAGATCTTCTGTACTATTCTGTACTATTGCATGAATGCAATTAAAGGTATATGTGAGAATTTATTTAGAATTAATAATATTCCTGATTTTAGTACATTTTCTCAAAATATACTATTGGAAATTGTTTTGTAAACCTAATAATTTGAAGTTTTTATACTTTAAAATCTAAATTTGAAAATTCTGTTATTTATCAGGATTTAAAAAAAAACTATACAGTGAAAGTGAATTTTTATGTTGAATAAAATATATCTAAATATCTTAAATTTGTACTTATATATTTGACATATATACCAAAAATAATCCAATAATAAATGTAATTATTGATTGCATATACAATTATTACTAATAAAAAATTTGAGCATTTTTAAAACAGATTTAAAAAAATATTAATATTTTTAAAAATTTAGTTATAACTTTTTTTATTTCAGTCTTTGAAATTTGTCAAATATTTTAGTGTTGAAAACAAACATAAGTATATTTAAAAATGATAAATCCTTATTATAATGCATTTTTAAATATTATCTTATATATGCTGTCAAAGGATTTTTCGTTGATTTAGTTTCTCTTTAAAATTATAGAAAGTAATAACGCAATAATTTCAATAATGTCAAACAAATTATTATAAATTAAAATTGTTGTTATTGATTGCTATAAGTAATAATAGAAAATATGAAATTTATGCATAATAATAACAGTTTAAATAACTTTTATGAAATGTCTCACTACGCCATGTAGCTCATGTGGCTGCAAGCAAATCCCTCCAGTCACGCCGGTTCAATGCAGTATGGCATCAGTGAGTAATGTTTTTCGTAAAACAATATCGTAAGAATAAGCTTGGTACCTAAAAATTATATAAAGAATACCGCATCTGTATTCATAATCATAGTAATGTATTAATTCACACATCCTAACAAATTCACAAAACTAAATCTTTTCCAAGTTTCGCCTTAATTGCCAAGAAATGCCTTAACAGTCAATACACACGCACACACACACACACACACACACACACACATATATATATATATATATATATATATATATATTATATATATATATATATATATATATATATATATATATATATATGTCAGATCTAACAAAGGTGTAGTTGGTGATTACGTGAGTTAAAAAACTATTTTAAAAAGGGCACTTTTTTATAATAATAAAATAAATGAAAAAAAAACCACGCCTGCGTCAGCTTTTAGGACAATCCAATCAGACGGAAACATTTTGAAACAATTTGATGAACTTGAAAGCATATAAATTTTCAAAAGTGCGTGTACATAGTTGTCAACAGCACTCTATGCTTGTCTTCAATGAAACAGTGAAAAGGGCGCAAGTTTTACTTTATGGATTAAATTTATTATTATCAAGAATATATATATAATAATTTATATATATATAACATATATATATATATACTCTATATATATATATATATATATTATAATATATATATATAATATATATATATATATATATATATATATATAATATATATATATATTAAATATATATATATATATATATATATATATATATATATATATATATATATATATGTGTGTGTGTGTGTGTGTGTGTGTGTGTGTGTGTGTGTGTGTAAGGAAAATTCTCAGGGGTTTTCAAAACTTGAATCAAGGGTAAAAATTCCCGCGTCATTTTCCATTCCCCTTTTTAACCCCTAACCTAAATTGACCACTGGGGCTATAGGTTACGCCCTCAGAGAAGGGGCCTGGCCAATTATAAACCTACATGGCCCTAGCGGACAATTTAGGAAATTTCCAAATGAAAAGGAGATACACGCTAGCGGAGACAGATTTTTCTAGAGATATTTTCCCACAGATGTTGACCCAGGTGTTACTTGTCTTGTACATAGAACTTCATGCTAGCTGACCCTTCAGTTTGTCCCTATGATGAAGTGGGAACCCATCCTTCAAAGTTATCTAAATAAAGGTCTTTAGCTGAAACGGTATCATTTTTATGGCCATGACTGCAACCCCCCATCGAGAAGTCAGTCTCATTACACATATATATATATATATATATATATATATATATATATATATATATATATATATATGTGTGTGTGTGTGTGTGTGTGTGTGTATGTGTGTAGAGGGAAATTAATAAATTATTTTCGAAAAATTCGAAATTTTTGCGTCACATAGATAGTTTTGAGTACTGAACTTCATAGTATATCTAGGGGTTCTAAATATTGCATTTATTAATAAAGCTTATCCCCTTAAAGTGCAAGCTCGAGTTTATTTGATCGTTCTAAACTGGCCACACTGTGCACACTCGAGATAATTCGAGTGGCGTTGAACTTTTGTAGATATTGAGCTGTGCGTTGTTCTAAAAGAGATAGCAAAGGAAAAAGAAAAAGAAAAGAGAGTGGCGTCGTTACATGTGTAATACTTGCAATGTTCGGCTATGTGCTGGAGCTTGTTTCGAAATATACCACACAAAAGAAAATTTTGGTTAATTTTATAAATACTAGTATTGTTATTATTTATGTTTTAAAAGTATAAATAAGTATTTTTAGATACGTATACTGTTTTTTCTAAAATGGAAATTCGAAAAGAAAGATAAAAAAAGTCGATGTAAGTGTAATATTACAATATTCGACTATTTTCTGCAATCTTATCAAAATCCAAAATTGCAATAAAATTTTGATTATTTTCGTAATTTTCTTGGTACGACAACGTTTTAAATTGCTTTTTTTATATTAAATAACTTATTTTATTGACCGGCCTTTTTCAAAAAAAACTTTGCATTAAGGTGTTAATGCATTTTTACCATGTTGTATTTAATTTAAAAGGATATTGTAGTAAAGAAAAATACTACGATTTATATATAAAATATGTATACCTATACAGTTTGCAAATGAAATAACAACTTAAGGTTACTATCATCAAAAGATGAAGTTCTCTCATCAACAAAGGAAAGAACTGTAAGTATATGAAAGAACTGTAAGTAAAGAAAAAAAGCAACTAATGTTTCTATGAAATAACATTTTTTCGTTTTATCCTACAAAAGTGTATTTTTTTTCATACAGTATCTCGTCAGATATCAAAACAGATGTTATTTCATGCTTTACTGCACCAGATGTAGATTTTATAAAATGTCAGATGTTTGTTATACAGTTTTGAAATTCAGACACAACAATTACCAAATTTTAATGAGTCCACAAATTGAGAAAGGTATAAAAATATACCTCACTTACATTCAGAGCCAAATTAGAAATTAAATTACAACTGGCAATTAAGGAACCACTTTGTATTTGTTAAACGTTTAATTCTTGAAAAGTTAAATAAGTATTAATCTGAATTTATCTTGAGCTTCAATATTAATTTCTTAATATTAAATGAAGTTAAGTTTAATAATTGAATTAAGTCTTACATTTACGATGAATTCCCTCATAATATTTATTATAAACTAAAAAAAACTCCTCGGCGCAACAGCCTCAAGGGGGCCAGGGCTTACGGTGCCAATCTCCGTTTTCGTCCCCAAGGGCCCTGGGGTGCAAAGCATATGTTCCTGTTAAGGGGTCAATCTTATGCGGAACCCCCAGTGTTTAGTTCCCATGCACGCTTGGTCCTCAGTTCATCTACCCACTGAAGGGATGAAATACTGAGTCAACATTGCAAAGCCCGGGGATCGAACCTCGGACCTGCGTCGTGGGAGCGCGAAGAGCTGCCCAACGCCACTGGGATTCAATATTTATTATAAAAGGTACAAAAATCCATAAAAATTTCAGATATATAAGTTACTTAAAAGTATCGATAAAAATATAAATAGATTTTTTTCCGGAAAACACAATCTAGAATTGCAATTCTTAATTACAGAGATTTTTAAACTCAAATGATTCTAACATTTTTTTTTCATAATCCTCCTTTTAACACTTGTAAGTATTTATACTATAATACATTGGGGATACATTGTATCTTTACGTTATGTTTGACATTAAAATTTTACGTTATAGTTGAATGCACAGCTTTCGTGGCTCATTGTTTTTAATCTTTTTAAACTGTCATTGCATTATTTATAGAGATTTATGGAAAGCCAAGAATTAAACTCTACAATTCGTAGCAATTAGCATTTCAAAAAGTAAAATAAAATAGATATTCATCCTTAAAAATTTGGTGTGATCACTCAATAACTATGTCTCATTGTGAAAAAGAATTAAAGGATAGAATTATAAGGGGATTTTTACTTCATTAACACTTCTACAACGAATACAAATAATTACATGATATAACACAAATATTATCAATAATAGCCTTAAAAAATTCTTGAAATAGGTTTATGTTTTATAAATATTTAAATACTCCAGGTGTACACCTTAAATTTAATTCTATGCTTATATCATAACGTATAAAACTAGATTAATTAACAATATAACTAATCTAGTTATAAAACTAGTTATTGTATCTGTCAGAACACAAAACCTGCCAAATATTTACTTAAAAGAGATTATTGTAGATGTTTCTAAAGAAAATACATACATTATAGTTTGTAGAATTAACATAAACCTAACAAACACAAAGTGAATCTACTGAAATTCATGTTATATCTTCTTATTAAGTTCTAATCCTTTCATTTATTTTAATAAATACTGAATCCTCTTAGAAAACAAGGTAAACTAAATAAGAGTTATATAATACTGCAATAGCTTAAGTATTCAGTTCAAAATTTCCATTTAAGTTTTACTTTACCTAAGTTTTGAAATAATAATAAATCTGAATGTTATTATCTTTAGTGGAGAGTTAAAAAGTTTAGTGTCACATAACATTGCAAAAAAATAAAAGTTGTAATTACTTTTGCCATATTTAAATAATTAAGAAATTAAATAGCAAATATTTCTAAAGACTCCCATTAATATCAACTGTTTATTCTAATAAATTAAATTTGCCTATAGAATTTCGTTGAAAGATTTATTTGCTCGAGACAGTGAAATATTTCATTTTATGACAAAAGAGTAAGCCGAATTTATTTTGTAATTCCGTATTAATAATGAGCCTAAATCTATCAACTCGAAACTTTGTGTATGTGTCTACTTCCTTTGAAAAGAAAACCTGTATCATTCTATTACATCCGTATTAAACTCGGCCAGTGAATACTAGATCTACGAATTCATTGCAAGTTAAATCCTTTTATCCTTAAATACCTTGTAATAAATTATCTGTCAGGACCCAGTTCATATAATCTAGTCCAAATAAGTTGAGAATAAATGACTATATTCAGTGAAGACTGCGATGTAAACTTTCAAGACTTTATTTGCCTATATTATTCATCTGCATTCATCTTTCATTTTGTGACTCTTCTTAGGCTTACAATTTAACACATCCACTAACTACAAATAAAATTAAATTAAGAATATTAAGAAAAATTATACAGCAACATTATATGATATATATGGAGAAATTATAACCTTTAAAATTATCACAGAATCTATTTGTAAACAGTTGTACCAGTGAATAAATTATTTTTAATCTAATGAAAAGGATGCAAAATTTAAGTAAGATGAAATAGGATTATTGGCCACAGATGATTAAAGTTGGATTTTTTTCTTGAATTCTGTGTACAAATATTGTACTTACGTAATTCAGGTATGATAAAAATTTAACAAATTGTGCTTTTTGATTTGTTCTGCAACATATTAAGTATCATTAATATCTGATAAATTAAAAAGAATATATCTTGATCATACTTTCCCAAGACTCATCACTTACTGATACGTAATATAATGTTCAGATGGATGATAAAATATACGAGCACCTTTGAAATAAAAGGAAAATCTTTATTAATAGTGGGTTGGACCACCCTTTGACTGAAGTACAGATTTAATGCAACGTGGGATAGAGGCATAAAGGACATGGACAATATTTAAAGGAATATTAAGCCATTCCTCCTGCAAAATGGTTTCTAATTTCGAAAGTTCGGATGGAGGTGGATATAGGAAACGAATATTGGACTCCCATAAATGTTCAATAATATTCCTCTCCGGAGACTGAGGGGACCATGCGAGATGTTCAAATTTATTGTCATGCTCTTCGAACCATTCTTGGACACACCTAGCAGTAGGGATAGGAGTGTTATCGTCTTGAAAAAATGGTCGCTCTCCAGGGAATACAGTCTGGACAAAATCTTTTAGAATCCTTACGTAGTGAATGGTGTACAAGTGACCCAAGACCACACAAAGATATCGCACCCCATGCCATAATGGAGCCACCCAATGCTTCACAGTCGACAAGAGACATTCAGGATGAAATTCTTCTCTGGGCGTTTCCCAGACATAAACGCTGCCGGACGTCTGAAATAGTGTAAATGATGATTTATCTGACCATATTACATGATGTTAATGCTGTGGAGACCAGCCTTTCTGATCTCTGAACCATTAGTTGCTGCCTCTAAGAATTTACGAATTGCTACTCTGCCATAAATGCATGAAGTTCCCTTTTGACAGTTTTTGTTGAAACGAGGTTATGGAGATTACTGTCCATTTCGAATGTACCCCGGATAACGACTGCTTGTGCTTTTGAGCTACTATAAGCTTCAAGACCAGTCTATCCCTATCAGCAAACTTTGACTTTCAGCCAAACTTTTGCTTTGAATACGCCTTACCCTGTTTCGTGTACGCTGTCATAACGGTTGTCATAACTCCTTGCAAACCGCAAAATGTTTGATGTTTCCTTAACCGATGCTCCACTTAAACGCACTCCAACTATCATTCCTCTTTTTAATTCTGACAGGTCTGACATTTCAACTTATCACAGACAGTTTGATAGAAGCATGCAACACAGGTGACAGCTGTTGAGAGACTTATACCTTTCTCATCACGCTCACTAGGTAACAGACTTCTGTTGCAAGTGGCGCGGCTGTACTTCAGGTGTGAAATACGTCATACTTTTTCACAATCGTTCGTATTATTTTGTCCTCAATCTGTGTATACTAATGGACTGAATAAAGCTATTTTAATGGTGTAATGCATTTAATATTTTTATTAATAATTTATACATTAATATATGTGAAAAACATAAACTTATAAGTGTTTTATCTAGCTAGTGAGAAACTTTTGTATTTGTACATTCATTATAGTTAAAAAAATTTGAATCAAAAGTTTTGCCTTTTGTGTTGTGTTAATGTTAATATAAGGTGTTTTATTTCGTTAGAGTAGTGTGTAGCTTATATGTTGGTTGATATTTTTCTCATTTCATTCACATTTTTACTCTTTTTTATGTTACTACGGAATTAGTTTTGAGTTGAAAATTTTAAGAAATAATATATTTTATTCTTAGGAATTAATATTTAAATCATTAAACAGATGGCTGAATGTCATTATGCATCCGGTGCTCTGTAATTTCAAATGCATCTTAACAAAAGTGATTTAAAATCTCGATATTACAATTATAGGAGTATATTAATGTTTGATAGCTATACTCTTACAGTCATAATTTTATATTTTTTATCTAAAATATTGATTAGAATTCAGTATTAAAAAACAAATATTTTCTTATCAACAATAAATCATTATAGCAATTTTATCTCCTTGATTGTGATGATTTTATACTTTAATTTATGTAGCTAATAACATATATACATGCCTATCCATCACGATAAAAGAAAAATAAATTTAAATTTATAACAATAAGAACTTTAAAATGTTTAACGACATGGTATCAAGGTTTAATTATAACCGTGTTTATTTTAGGTACCGAGATTAAAAAATATTCACGTTTTAAAAATGCCTTACGTAATGTAAATTTCCAGCAAAGTTTTAGAAATGACTATTCTAAATTATTTACACAAGCTTCATGTGCTATTTAACTAGCACTAGATATAAACTCAAAGGTTCAAAGGAATTTGAAAGTGCCAGAATTCATCAAGGTTTGGAAAAATTTATTAGAGGATAGATATAGTAATTCGAGAGGTTTAGGAAGTTTTTCTTGATACATGTTTAAATGTCGCTTGAAGTAAAGTTAAATTGTAAAATGTATCAAAATTTCTCTGAAATAAAATGCTACATAGCTAAAACTTTTTTCAAATTGATTTAAAAGAAATGTCTAGGAACCCTAACATTGGTGCATCTTTTCTGAATTGTAACAAATGTCCATGGCAAATATAGTAAAATGATTTATTAAAGATGTTGGCATATAAAAACCTTCAATAATTTCAAGATGATTGTAACAATAAGTTATATTTGGTTCAGCTTTTTTTACCCCTTCTCGTGAGCCATCGTCAATGACATACAGTACAGGACCGGTTTAAACTGGAAGAAACTTCGGACTTCTCCCAACCAATAGAAGGGCCTGTTTGGTTTTTGTTATGATGACCCTCCGTTCGAGAGTGGAGCCCAGGTTTTTCTCCGCTAGGCAGTCGGATTTTTTTAGAGAACAAGATTGTTACCAGAGGAGAGAAGAGGGTGAACGCTGCTAGTATCCGCTGCTTGTGGGATAGACATTTATGGAGCCACACGAGAAAGAGGAAAATCAACGTTATATTGTTTTTCAGGGCCGACGCCGACTCGAGAGGTGTCATTGATATCTACAAATGATAAGTTGATTCTAGTTGTATTCCTTAGGCATTTAAATGTATAAAATTATTTAATCAAGACATATTTGTCCATATGTTTTTATGCGTTTTAATATCTTCTTTCTGAGACACTGGGCTAACGTAGCATTACTTTTACAATGATACATTTTGTTTAGAATAATCAACTTAAAAGATGCTAAAAATACAAGGTTGACAAAGCTAAAGAAGCCTTTTTATGTTCTTTATATTTGAACCTTTATTTGTGCGTTATTATATTTCTAAGACAAATCACTTTTTACAGTTATCAAATGATATTTCTTTTGAAATATATTGATCCAGTGTATAATATCACAATTTATTAAGATATCTTCAGAAATATAATAAAACACTTTTTGAAATAAATGCTAAGTTGCTTTTCATAGTTTTTCGTGATAAACCTTCCTCAAAAATAACTATAAATAAAAAGTAAAATAAAACATAGGTGTGAGATATTGGGTTAGCAGTTAAATTTATCAAAGGAGCATTTATACACATTTTTACACATTGTTACACTATATACATGTATACACATTTTAGCTGTACTTAGAATAAGTAAAAATAAACAATCTTTATCTGTATGCTCTTTATAAATAATTATAAAAAATTAATGAACAAAAAAAATCGGAGAGTAAACAAGCGAGATGTGAGGGTTTGAATTTCATTTAGAGTCAAAATAATTGCCCCTATCTTTCTAGTGAAAGATTAAAATAATAGACATTTCTTAAATATACAATTTGTTTGTACGTATAACTAAAAGAAAAAAACCTTATTTTCATTTTATCATCTGATATACTCTAAAGGGAAATAGCTTAAAAGTTTTAGATAAAGTTTAGAAAAGTTTTAGTCCTAAAACATAATTTTAGTGATTTTTGGTCATTGCTATGGCATTGCATTATGAAATCCTTCGGTGTATTAATATTCATTCTCAACACTAAATCAAGCAAGAAACAATATCAGTTGGAAATTGTGTGACAGAGAACTATTGGAAATGTCCTCAGGCCAGATTCCCTTCGAGAAGGTGGTGGAAGAATTCATTGTCGGCAGATGACAACACAGAAGAATGCAATATTGCGATATGCTAAAGCTAATTCGAATTTTGGTATGCGTTCACAACATAAAATTACGTGTAACAGTTTTATGCATGTAGAGCATCGCTAATAGATATTAAGGAAAAAAATTTGCACTAGAATCGCTAAGAAAACGTACAAAATGGTTGCTGCTATAAAATAAGAATCTATACTTGTAAATATATATGCATATATATATATATATATATATATATATATATATATAATATATATGCATATATATATATATATATATATATATACATATGTGTGTGTGTGTTTTATGGAAATCTTTATTAAGAAGTTGATCATATATGTTTTAAAAGATTAGTGAAATCGATACTAGCATTTAATTAAATTTAGTCTAAGAAATTGTGTCTGTATTGCATAATAACTTTAATCGAATTTTGATGTAGTAATCTTGTTTAATTCCTTCATATTAAACATTTCACGCTTAAATACTTGGCAATAAACTAACTTCATCTGCTGTTGGTGCAGTTTCAAATGTTTTATATCTGCACGTCATATTTTGACCATATATTGTTAGTGTAGCTGCAGTGTGTGGTAATTCAATTGCAAATGGCAGTGATATTATAACTGGAGGTTAGCGGAATCAAAGTTTGAGACTACCAAAGATCCGCCTTGTTTATGAATGGTGGCTGGGGCACTTAAAATTTTCGTGATCGCAATATCCTATGGTTCCTATATATTATTTCTGGATGAGCCTGGGCAAGTCTGGCGCACTTTTGCTTGAACCCTTCTTCGAAATTAATATCACTCAAATGGGCAAGTCAGATTACTCCCCTGATTTAAATCCTATCGAACATGTGTGGGATACTTTGGAAAAACGAATTGCAGCACGCTTACATCCTCCGAAGAACACTCAACAACTCAAAGAGATGCCGATTGCGGAATGGGCAGTCCTACCGTAAATGTTGGACCAGCTGTTCTGAGTATGCGGAGACGGTGCGAAGTAACCATTGCGGTTTGGGAAGGTAATATCCCATACTAAGGAACATTTGCTTATTATTCTTCCTCTTGGATAGAGAATCATGTGTCACGAGACTATCAGTGCCGATTCATTCTTCATCCTTTACGTACATAATACTCTCCCTCATTTCTGAATTTCATGTCTCTCAGATGATTTTTAGTGGTAGTTATGGCAAAACCCCCCACCTTTTTCTTAAGTTTTGCACACCAGTGTAATTCATACAGTAAAAGTTTACGTATTGTAAATAATTTTACTCCTTTTTAAAGAATTTGATATCAAATAAAAGCTAAATTGAGAGATTAATATTTACAATCGTTATTGTAACAATTTATATTCATAGACGCGAAGCATAACAACAAAGTGAACGTTGATGTCATAAGGCTCTGTATTTGTATACCAGAATCTGGAAGTGTAAGTACCAAGGTTGATATGAATGTTTTCAACGAAACTGACTCTTATGTTAAAGTTAGGTTGGTTGGTTGGTTGGGAGCACTACGGTCTACTTTTTTGCAACACGAGGATTAATGAAACATACTGCTTAAAGCCGATTCCGAAAGGATACGAACATCCATGCCCGAGTGGAACTCGAACCCACGAACTCATCTTCCGAAGGTGCGTGCCCTAACCATTCGGCCATATTTCGGCATGTTAAAGATAGGATTCATTCCTAACGTAAAAGGTTAATTGTACTATTTTCAAACCATTTAATTAAAATATAATATAAAAGACTATTTTTTATTATTTTATTATATTTTCTTATGTTAATTTTACTGTCCAAGGAACGACTTTACATTAGTCTTGCTTCTTAGAAAAGAAAGTTTGTTAAATGAAATATATATCAATAAATTTTACAATGATTTATATAATATTAACTGCAAATTAAATTTATCTGAATTAAATAAATAGAAATATGTCCAATTATAAAGTACTCTATAAAAAAAGTTTGAATTGAACCATTAAGTGAGCTTCTTCTAACCAAACCGACAACATCTGATTTCATTCTAACTTAAGCAACTTTAACACAAATATATATTCACTTAACATAATAGTTTTTATCTTAAAACTGTCATATAATTGTATGTACATGTACATGTGCTTGCAATTACTTTTAGACTTTATATTACACACTTCTTCTGACATTACTTTACTTAGTGCTAACTAGATATAATTATTCTGGGGAAAGTAAAACCAGTTTAAAGTTTTATTTAATGGTATGCTGGACATAACTTCGAAAGTTAGAGAGCACTATAGTTTTGAAGAGAGTGGTCCATCTAGACATTTGTCATGAGAGATCGGGCGTAATGGTGATCACTTTCCAATCCACTGGAGATTTCCGACAACTGGAGATACGCCGTTGAATCCCTGGGGTCGATACGACATGCCACGAGGATTCTTGCTTACGTAGATTATAACTGTCAAACATGAAGTACTGTAAAGTTTG
>CM063506.1:7231600-7236600 GCA_032207245.1 Pardosa pseudoannulata
TGCCATTGTATTTGGTTTGGTTTGGTTTGGAGCTCTGTGGTCTACTTTTATGCAACACGAGGTCTAATAGGGCTGGGATCTACAACTTAAATTCGGTTTCGAATGACTGGGAATACAGTTGACACATTGGAGTTCAAACAGATGAACTCGAGTTCCAAAGATCAGCGCCATAACCATTCTTCTATGGTTTGGTTTGTTTTGGAGCGCTCCTGTCTACTTTTGGCAACACGAGGGCTAATGAGACTGGGACCTACTGCTTAAAGCCGATTTCGAAAGGCGCTACGATTATCCATGTTACAATGGGATTCGAACCCATGAACTTCGGTTCCGAAGGCCAGCACCCTAACTATTTGGCCATCGTTCGACCTTCTATGATTTGTCCTAATACCATTGGAATTCTCCTTAAATTAAAAAATTTAAAATGATCTCCAAGTTTTAATGAAGCTAAAAACTATTATTTTTTCGCTTAAATAGAGTAAAACACTAACAATGTCGTCTACTTTTGCATGATATAAAAAGTACAAAAACTCTTAAACTTTCATCTAGCTATTGAAATTTAAATGAATCACTTTTAATGCAGGCATATAGAATTAAGTAATACATATCAAAGTAATTATCTTTAGCATAGTTTAAATTATTCATAGCTTAAAATTATCTAAAATATTTTATTTAATCCTCGATTTTAATGAATATCTCTTTTACGTTTTTCCATTGATCTAAAATCATTGAATTTGGAAGATATCCAGAATTTATAAATTACATAAAAAAGAATCAATTATTTTAGCAGATACTTGCCAGGAATTAGAAATCCAGAACTTGATTAATTTTCTTCCATTTTTTCTTCAAAGTTATTTAGTTATTTTAAGACAAGATTCTTGTAGAATAAAATCAGTATAAAAATATATAACGGCGTCAAAAATATTTATCTCATCTAAAATATTCATTTCCTTAAAATTGTTGTTGAATTAAAAGCATAAGTTTATTAAAAATATCTCTGTTAATTTATCTGAAAGTAAATTCTGATAAAGTTAATAATTTCTGCCCCAAGTCACTTAAGTATTTATGAAACTATGCATATTTTATTTTACAAGTTTTCTTCAAATAAATTTATGAAAGTCTCAGTTTGTTATGTTTATAAAAATAATTAAATTTGAGTTCATCACTTTTACGGAAATAAAAATTTTTTTAAAGGAAAGGTTGGAAATAAATTTGTTTTTTCATGCTTGTAAGACAGAGGTGCACATATAACATTAAGTAAAAGTATTGTTCCTTAAATGGAAAAAAGGGCAATTTTTTTGTCATATGTACTGGTGTTTAAAATTAAGAAAATTGTCCATGTTCAAGTTTAATAGAAGACTGTGTCGAATATCTGTTCTGGAAATCTGTTTAGAACTGTTGGACATATATTGTATTGAAATTTGTTTAAACGTAGGATAATATATTACGATAAAGATTCGCACGGTACTTCTAAGCATTTCAATACTCCTCTTTTTTAAATTCCCAAAAAGTCTTTAAACTTGCTTTTTTTACGTGAAAGTGATTTTAATTTATCATAAATATACGGGAAAATTTTATTCTTTATTTCACTTTCCTACTGTATGCATAAAATGTATTAACATATTTGTAATAATATTAACACATTGTATACGGGACCCGTACTAGTACGTTTTCTGACAACTAGTACTTGAGCGTGGGTCACGTACTAATACGTTTTCTGACGAATGATACTTTAGAATGGGACACGTACTAGTAAGTTTTCTGATAATTGATACTTGAGCGCAGGTCACATACTAGTACATGTTTGCGTAAAACATGGTTTGTTTGTGGGTACAAAAATAATGGTATATACACGAAAACGAAGTCTAATGTTGTTGTCTACTACATAAATTCTGAAAAAATTTAGACAAATAAAAACTAGTTTTTACATCAGTCGATGCTGAACCACAAGAGGGGAAATAATTAAAACTATATACTACTATTTCTATTTGATTTTTCCTATTTACGATACTATTATAAATTTATCCACTAAACAATATATTTTTTGTATACAAAAATCTTATGGTTGTTATTTATATATTTCTATTTATATATTAATATATATTTAAAAAATTCATAATTTTAAGTGTAGAGATTAAATGGAAGTTTAACAATCTGTATGCTGACACTTACTAGTATTTTTTCTGATGATTGATACTTGAGCGTGGGTCACGTACTAGTAAGGGTTAGTGTAACATCATGGTTTGTTGGTGGGTACAAAAATAACGGTATATACAGGAAAACGAAGCTGAATGTTCTTGTCTACTACATAGATTCTGGAAATATTTAGACAGATAAAAGTTAGTTTTTACATCAGTCGATGCAGAATCACAGAACGGGAAAAAAATTAAGACAATGTATTACTATTTCTATTTGATTTTTCGTATTTACGATACTATTATAAATTTATCATCTAAAATATATTTTTTTGTTTACAGAACTCTTATGATTGTTATTTACATATTTTTATTTATATATTAATTTATATATTTCAATATAAAACAAGAAAAGTTGGTTAAAAAATTAAATAATTTTCGATCTATTGAGATTTAACTGAATAACTAAATTTACGAGCCAAACGCCTGCTCCCGGTACAATTCCGCTGCGAAATGTACCCGCACACAATGTGTTAATACCAACGCCGTTTTGTAATTAATTTTTTCCAATGGAAAATGCAGAAGAGGATTTCACTTAATATTTAGTAAGACCTTATACCTGGAGTATTAATAAGTAAACAATTTAATAGTATAAATCTTTAATTTTTGGTACTTTAAATTGTCATCTTACATTTTAAATTCATAAACAATAAAATTTGAAAATACAATAAGAACATTCAAAGGTTTAGTATTTATTTCACCTTAATGCGTCCCTTAATTCAGAAAACGTCCTTTTAGTTAATTTATTCGAAGAGTTACAATACATTATTAAGTAGAAAAAATGTAAAGCTAATTTTTCTTTTTTTAATCCAGCATATAAAATTCACTTTAATATTTTATCTCAAATGTACGACATTTTTAATTGAATACGTCAAAATTCATAGGAAATGAAAATATCTTGTAAAAAGAACGACACTAGTTAATGTATATTATGGATTTCCCATTATGAGATATAATTTATCTAATTCTAAATTAGCTTCCTATATTTTCAGAAACTTCATTCCATAACATTATAAATAAACATATCATAGAAATTTTCATCTTAAGAAATGTAATATATTCTAAAAACAAATATGAAGTTTTAAATAAATATACTCTTTACATAAAAACCACTTATCTAGACCAAATGATTAGGCACAAGTAGCTAGTATTCAATAGATTAGAGAATAAATTATGGTAAAAATTAAACATGCTGATTTGGTACATTTTATTTAAAAATGGTTTTATTTAAACTAATAATATGAGATACTGATAATTTAAAAATATCCATTAAAGCAATTTTGATGTTTAAAACACAAACAATTTTTCTCTGTCAAAATCAGGCGTTGCCTTATATGTGAGTAACTTTTAATGTTAATAAATATATCTAATATTTATTTTTATTTGATAAAAATTAAATTAATTTCCGTTAGAGAAAAGTTATTGCTTCTCATTTCTGTTCTAGAGAATTTACTTTTTTTAATTTACTTTATCAAAAGATATAAATCTAAAATTTTCAGAAATCTCTCACTTTATCAATTCAATTTAAATATGTTCTTAAACACCACATTTAAGATAAGATCTAAATTACTTTTCCTATGCAGTAGAAGTGATGCAATATATATTTTCCTCAAAGTTTCTTCATTAAAAAGTCATTTTCATTACTTGAATGTAGATCATAAAATCCTGATAAATATCTAAGGAAAATGTCAAAAAATGAACTTAGGAATAAGTAACAGAAAAAATGCAGTTAAGAATTCTTTCTGTATGGAGAGTAACTCAGTTGTAAATTTTTCTATTTTGCATAAAATATTAAAATAAAATATTATATAGTATAGAATCAGTTCCATTACTTCTTTACTACAGTTTCATAAATAAAAGCTTCCATGTTATGTTTATTTAAGATAATGTTGATCATTACGGAGTATTGTAGGAATTTGTTAACTTTCATATTTCGTAAATACAAATAAGACGAATTATAAATAATAAATCCCATTAATTTCAGTAAATAAATAATTTTAAATATTCAATTGATTGAAATATTTAGTTGTGTTTTAGAAGCTACATGTGAACGAATTTTTAATGGATATCATCAAAAATATTACTGAGCTATGTTTAAAAAATTAAAATAATTGTGTGCATTGATTTATATTCCAATTTATTTTGAATCTTAGAATCATGTATTAAGTAAGTGATTTATAGTCATATATGCAACTTTCAATAAGAATTGTAAAGATACTAAGTGGTGTAAGAGGTAAAAATGCAAGAAAAATAATAAAACATATTGTCACGAAGATTCGAATTAACACACCGTTTAACTTAACAGAAGAATTTATTAAAGCTAAGTAGCAACTCGCAACTTTACAAGATTGAGCAGTTGCCTACAACTAGTGGGTATCAGCTTTTGTACCCAAACAGAATATTCGAGAAATAACAAATTTAAAATATTAAAGAAAGATCTAGAATGTTAAAGAACATAAGGAAACAATAAATAACATCTTTCAATTAAAAATCCGTACTTCGGATTAACCGCCAAGAAAAGCATCGAACCCACAATCTTCGGGACTGGATCGCGTGCTTTGAATATTCGGCCACTGAGCTCGTAGGATAAGCTTCTTTATGCGGCAATATATATTTAGTGTAAGAAAATGCAAAATAAAATACATTCTACGATAAATAAGAGTAATAGCTAAACTTAAATATTAGATTTTTAAAAGTATAGTATAAGTATATTTCAAATTACACTTGTCAAATTTAAAATTTTCAAAAATTTAATGAGTAATTTCCTTGGGACAGTATTTGTCGATGAAACAAGGAGTTCAGAATTTC
>CM063506.1:7239100-7254100 GCA_032207245.1 Pardosa pseudoannulata
TACTGAAAAAACAGCTTTTCTTCCTTTTATATTTTTGTGTCATCGTCTGGACCTAAATTTGTACCACTCTTGGACACAACGGGACGCCACATAGGGATTTCCTTCTCTGCCCTGTAAAAAGGGGAAATGGAAGAATTCCATTAGAAGTGTCGTTCTATTTCAGCTGCAATAGCAAGATTTATATCCCAATTTTCGTAGCCAATGCAAGGAACTGATTTATATTGTAAATAAGGCCAAATCTTTCTGAAA
Source organism: Pardosa pseudoannulata (assembly GCA_032207245.1). NCBI lineage: Eukaryota > Metazoa > Arthropoda > Arachnida > Araneae > Lycosidae > Pardosa > Pardosa pseudoannulata. Next base: position 7,239,350 of record CM063506.1, read on the forward strand.
TGTTTTTAAAATATGAATTTTATTAAAAAATAATCATGAATTATAAATAAATATCTCTAATTTGTGGTGCATTTATAGTACACATTATTAAAAAATATATACATTAATCTCTAAAATAAATAAATTATAAAACTGCTCGACAAGGAGAAAGCTAAACAGCTAGCAGTAATAAAGATGCAATCGGCCGACATTGAAGAGAACTGCAGAAGCCTGACTAAAACTTTATTTCAGACCTGCTAAAACATCTTTACTAGTCAATGATAGACAAGAGAAAAAACAGAAAAATAAACAGCTAGCAGTAATAAACATGCTGTCGGCTGACATTGAAGAGAACAGCAGAAGCCTAATTAAAACTTTATTTCAGACCTGCTAAAACGGACATCTTTACTAGTCAATGATAGACAAGAAAAAAAACACAAAAATTACTCTGCTCGAACCGAGATGAACCCAAGAGCGAAGACAGAAAGAATTTTCGCACTTACTAGTCAACTACAGAGAAAAGAAATACACAAAAATCATTCTGCTCGAACAGAGGTGCATCCAAGAGCGAACTTAAAAACGGAACCATTTGACGGCGACTGTTGGGGAACGTATTGAATAGATAGAAAATTTACATCTATATGATAGAAAGCTTTGGGAAATGGATCGAAAGAATTTTAAGTTGAGAAAGCTGCTTTGATTAAAACATTTAGAGTTTGGGAAAAATATTTTAAGGAATTAGAATGAGAGAGAGGAGGTTTTTAAGGGAATTTAAAGAAATATTAAAGGTAAATAATTTATATATATATATATATATATATATATATATATATATATATATATATATATATATATATAATATAATGTGTGTGTTTGTGTATACGTATATACTTATATACATATACACATAATTTTGTTTGTGTGTGTTCAAACTTACAAAACTGTAAGTTCATAATCTTCAGAACTGTTTTGTAGCATTCTCCATCTCTTTAAACTGTATTCTCTGCATGAATTTCATTTAAAGTAAAAATATCCTTTACAACTTGACTTTACTCTCTAGTTTCAATCAAAGATATCGATATCCTACTGAAAAAACAGTTTTTCTTCCTTTTATATTTTTGTGTCATCATCTGGACCTAAATTTGTGCCACTCTTGGTCACAACGGGACGCCACATAGGGATTTCCTTCTCTGCCCTGTAAAAAGGGGAAATGGAAGAATTCCATTAGAAGTGTCGTTCTATTTCAGCTGCAATAGCAAGATTTATATCCCAATTTTCGTAGCCAATGCAAGGAACTGATTTATATTGTAAATAAGGCCAAATCTTTCTGAAATGTTTTTAAAATATGAATTTTATTAAAAAATAATCATGAATTATAAATAAATATCTCTAATTTGTGGTGCATTTATAGTACACATTATTAAAAAATATATACATTAATCTCTAAACTACTTTTATATGATAAAAGTAGGTTAGAGAAGAATTATAATTTTTATTATTATTTTTTAAAATACAAATTTTACTTTTTAATTGTTTTAATTTAAATAAATTATATAAATTGTATTAATTTATATTGTTTAGTTATTCTACGAAACAGAGAATTTCCATTATCTCGAGTGGTTTTTGTTTATCAACGCATTAGAGATTAACTAACGATAAATAAAGAAATTAACCCTTTTTTCATTATATGGTGGTAATACCTAAATTAGTTAGTATGACAGAATTTTGAATTAAATTGCAATATTTCTCTTGTACCTCACCAGTACGAAGTGTTAGATGATGTGATATTTTTTTCAGTGTAACAGAGATTTAGTGATTCTATGCAACACAGAACTTCTATCATGTCAAGTGCTTTTTGTTAAACAACGCATTAGAGTTTAACTAACGATAAATAAAGAAATTAATAATTTTTCATTATATGGTGGTAACACTAAAATTAGTTAGCATGAAATAATTGTTAATTAAATTGCAATATTTGTTTTCTAACTCATCAGTCCGAAGATTTACAATAACGCATTAGAGATTTTCAAAAGATAAATAAAGAAATTAATATTTTTTCATTTCCAATATTAAAATTTATGAGCATATGTATGTGAATATCAATAACTCTAACTTTAAAGTCTCCAAAACCGCTTGTGATCTCATACATAGATTTTAATATTTTTAATGCATGCAGTTTCAATACCAATAATTTCTACAGATTAAATTTTATTTTACTTAATGGTTTGGTTTGGTTTGGAGTGCTACGGTCTATGTTTTTGCACACGAGGGTTAATGAGACCGGGACCTACAGCTTAAAGCCGATTCCGAATGACTATGAATATCCATGCCAAAGTGGGATTCGAACCCATGAATTCCGGTACCGAAGGCCAGCACTCTAACCCATCGGCCATTTTACTTAATGATATCGATTCTTCAGCACTTGCGTAATATCCAGTTAAAATAAAATGTTATTTCCACCATCTGAGCTATAAATTGAGCCTTGTTTATTCTGTCTACAAAGAAAAGAGATATAGTACTATCTTCTTTCCCGGAAAAGAAGCGAATCTAATTTGTGTAGTTAGAAAAAAAACTTACTATTGCTTTCTACATAGATAATAATAACTACGTTGATAAATTTTATAACGAATATATTTCTCATCACCATGGTTCTGAAATTTTAACAAGGAATTTATGATTTTCACCAGAAATAATATATATATATATATATATATATATATATATATATATATATATAATATATATATATATATATATATATATATATATATATATATATATATATATATACGTGTGTGTGTTGTATATGTGTGTATAAATATATTCAGTTAAAAGTTCAGTTAATATATATATATATATATATATATATATATATATATATATATATATATATATATATATATATATGTGTGTGTGTGTGTGTGTGTGGGGGGGCATACAAAGTTTCACAACTCTTAATTCTTTCTCTTTTAATCCTCCAACTTCTTTTTCGGATTAAATTTATGGAAAAAAATGTCTGGAACATAATTAAAAAACATAATTTTATCTTGCAGTTTTAATCAAATTTCAGTAATATAAAAGAAACCGACTTATTTTTTATGTATTTCGTGGCTCCATCGTCCGGGCCTAAAGTATTTCTACTTGTGGCCACTATTGAACGTTATAATTTATTTGATTCTTTGTGTCTCTCCCGTAAAAAAGGGACATTGTAAGTATCCTGATAGAAGTGACTTGATATAAAAATGGAGATTCAAAGTATACATAATTTAAAATTTTTCTCAGGTATAACAGAATTTGTTTTAAGTTTAGAGATTAAATAATATGTTTTCAATACTTTTGATATAAAACTTGAGATTTCCATATATATTTTTAAAATCATCTCGAGGGTAACTGAAATTAATTTTTTACATTTTGTAATTTTAAGTTGTTTTTAAAAATGCACTACTTAAAAATGCAGCATTTTTTAAAACAAACTCATTTTAACTTAAAACCAACTATTTAGAAAAAACTTAATAATTGTTTTAAAATTAATTTGAAATTATTATTATGAATAGAATAAAAAACTGTAATATTAAATATTGTATATGTCTTACTTTGAAATGTTGACGTTTTTGCCTAGATAAATAGCTTTTGCGACATGTAATCGTTAATATAAATGATAGTCTACATTTCAAATTTTACAATATTTACATAAATATATTTCTAAAATCAAACTAAATTTCTAAATGCATAGATTATAAAGAAAATAAAACGAAACTAGTAATAATATTTTACTGCAGTCTGCACTAAAGTAATATGAACAATTAAAATACTCATTTAATGTAATAACAAATAGTTCACTAGATTTTTAATACAATGTTTATAAACAGTATGCATTTCATTTTTTTAATTTTAGTTGTTTAATTAATGTAAAACAAAATAGATGATAATTAAAAATTTCGTTATATTCAGAATATAACCACTTTATGATCAGTTTTGAAGTCTGCAAGCGGAATTTAATGAAAACTTCTTTGCAGAAAATATCACGAAACACATATTCCAGATTCTGTCGTTACTATTTTAGAAAAATCATTAATGCCATATGCACTCGAAACATTGGAAATTAAAAATTCATAATCTCTGACTCTATCCTTCTTTCTCTCTATTCTCATAATATTTCTAATAACCTAAATATCAAACATTTAATTACATACATGATGAATGTTTGCTCCGTGTTTACATTTCATAGAACATAGTATTAGTATTCTCTTTCGATTTAGTACATCGGAATGAGAAGATGTTAAGCATCTTATATCTTAGTTACAGAGTGATTCCACAACAATATAAATTAGTAATGAATTTCCATTGCTATGGCATAGTAGCTTAACCGAAATGAATATATGAATACATTCAGAATGACGTATCTCCGTATCTGTTGGAAGGCGATTTCAGAACAAAGGCTGGAATTAACTGATACAGTATATCTTTTTAAGCTTCCCCTTTGTGTTAATATATTGTTGCTAATAAAAATTACGTAAACTCTATGCTATATATATTATAACTTTATTTTAAATACAAAAGGATACTCCATTCAATGCCTATTGTGAAAATTGTATCTGAGTTATGATAATGTATCGTAAATATTTATGTTGCTAGATTTATAGATTTTTGCAAAATAAATACTTTTGTATTGGTAATAACAGTTTATATACGATAAAAAAGTAACATGACAGGAAACGTTAATGTGATTACAGAAGAAACATATAACATAAGTAACCTAAAAATTGTATTTGAGAGTAAATTTTATTTGTATTTGGGAAGTTGTACGTTGCAATATTTTAATCTGCAGAATTTAATTAGAAGACAAAAATGTAAATTTTAGTGAAGTTCCATTATATTGGTACTAGGAGTTTATATGAGATAAGAACGTAACATAACAGGAACGGTAAATACGATTACAGAATAAACATATAAAATAAGTAACCGGAAATTTGTATTTGGGAGAAAATTTTATTTGTATTTGGGAAGTTATACGTTGTAATATTTTAAGCTGCAGACCTTAATTAGAAGAAAAAATGTAAATTTTGGGGAAATAAATTCCATTATATTGGTAATAGCAGTTTATATACCATAAGAAAGTAACGTGACAGGAACAGTTATTACGATTACAGAAGAAATATATAAAATAAGTAACCTAAAATTTGTATTTGGGAGTAAATTTTATTTGTGTTTGGGAAGTTATGCGTTGTAATATTTTAAGTGCAGAATTTAATTAGAAGAAAAAATGTAAATTTTGAGAAATAAATTTCATTATATTATTAATAGGAGTTTATATAAGATAAGAAAGTAACATGACAAGAACGGTTAATAAGACTACAGAAGAAACATATAAAATAAGTAACCGGAAATTTGTATTTGGGAGAAAATTTTATTTATATTTGGAAAGTTATATGTTGCAATATTTTAAGCTGCAGAATTTAATTAGAAACGAAATGTAAATATTTATTTTATACTATAAGTACATGTTTTTTAATTTAATTTTTAACGCTTTTATCGGTTAAAAAGAATATTATAACTGATTCTTTTATCAAAATATGAAGAAATTATCCATGCAAATGTAAAAAAATAAGTAAATATATAAATAAAAATAAATAAATATAGTGGAAACATTGTCCTTGAGGTTTCATAAAACTTTGTAAATGATAATTTATTTTATCAGCTTTAATATTTTCAAATTAAAGTATTTTATATTATTTTGTACTAATTTTAAATTTAAGATTGTTCAGTGGATGTTTTGTTTCTTTTGAACTGTAGAAGTAGGTAAAAATACAACGAATTGAGCTATTTTGTGACGTTTATAGTCCATGTAATTACGAAAGGAAAATTTTCTTTGAAAACTTATCTAGAACAACACCTAAAATTACCTGGATATATTTTAAAGTTTAAAGTTTATTCTAGAATAAATTTCTTTCTATTCTAGTTTTAATCATATTGAAATTTTTCTTTTCTATTTTTAACTATATTCTTTAGTAAATTATTGTCAAAACTATGCTTAAAATGATAACCTATGACGAAAAGCCTTTGTTTTTCTATAAATTAGGGCCACAAGTGATCACGATAACACTAAATTAATTTCTTAACTAAACTTATATAGCTATTTTGCATAACTTAGTTTCTTTTGTTAGCATCTCTTGGTAGTATATTCTTAGTACTTCTGATTGACTGACTTCCGTAACACATCATATGCACTATATGCACTATATAAGGGAATGTAAAAATTTGGCGTCAGAACACCAAAGAAAGATTATCTCAATAATCTCAGAATGTAATTTTAAATAATACATTCTTTTTTTATTGTTTAAAGAGAGATATTTGACCAACATATATATAATTCTATATTTATAGTGGATAGAAAATATCTGTTATGTATCGTGGAAATGTGAGGTAACGTTATGGATGTAGTATAACCCTTGTTAAAACTGACTAATGTCAGACCTCACGGTTTTTCATAGAGACCATATAGTAGAAACCCATCTACATGGAGCACTTGAGCACCAAAACATCCCAGTCCTTAGGGTCGAAAGTCATGACAGCGTCCACACAGAGCGGCAAGACAAACTGGACAACGTAAAAAAGTAGATGGAAAGACAAACTGAGAGAAAGAAATCAACTGGCCTTTCTGAAGCAGGTTGTAATTTCTAAAAAAAATGCATGTGAAGTAGCAGGTCCCAATGAGCATAGATATTCTCTACTGTCAATAGTTACATTTTTGATGCACTTGAATAAACAGGCCATTTAAGATACTGCAACAGTTATCAAATCTTTTGTCATAGATGTTAATACCAAAAGTCGTCAAGAGTGGTATCACATCCAAAAAATATTGATTGATAAGTGGACGACTGATATTTGGCGAGACTAATCATCTTTCCTTTTTTTCCACACAACGAAAATGTGCACTTTTGGAGGACACTTGTACCAGCTTATGATAGTGATTGATAGTGATTATCTCCTTCCATCATTGATGCATTGATATAGATCTATAATGATGCGGCCACTAGTGTCATGGTGTTCTGCTGGCAACGAAAGGAAATATCTTTGAGGAGAAATATAGAGGAGCTTTAGATCACCAGGTTCATCCTAAGAAGTAAAATTTCTTTTCTGTAGGAAATGAATTTTTACATGTAGATTATACTCCAATTTACGCAGTTGGATTGTCAATCAAGGTATGATGACGACGAGAATGAAGTAAAACATTTAACTTGTATCGGAGAGCGATCAATCCTTATTCTATATGTATCCAAAAAACCTTCACAATATCTCCATGATGAAGAATGCGATATTCCTGTTAAATCTACTCAGTACTTGTATAATTTGATTCCAAGGTGGTTCCACCAGGGTCCATTACCAGCGAAATGTAGTCTGAAGCCATTTTAGAAGATCGTGATTCCTTGTAGATTTAGTGTGCTTCCGATTTTTTATAACTACATCTGTGTATGTGTGCGTATATATATATATATATATATATATATATATATATATATATATATATATATATATAACAAGAGAGTTATATATTATATATATATATATATATCTTTTTTAAGAATTGTATGGTAATCGACAATTATCTTTTTTAATGAATTGTATGGTAATCGCATCCATTTAATGATTTTGTTTTGTAAATATTTATAATGTTGTACTTTTGTATTCTAATAAATTACGCAAAGAGAATAATTATGAAAGGCAAAATATGTATTGTTCCAGAAGCAATATTGATTGAATATGAACTCAACGATTTCTGAAACTCACTGAACTGTTATACCCGAGCAAACTGATCAGAGTATATTATTTACAAATTACCACGAAAAAATAAAATTTCCATTTTCCCAATCTGTTACAAACACTTTAAATTATCTACGTAAAAGCTTTTGGCACATTTTTTGCGCTAATATTTCATACCTTAAATACTTATCAATAAAAGTGTAATAAAGTAGCTGGAACAAAGATAATTTAACACTTTCATAGTACCTGGAATATGCTTTAATACATTCCTGTCTTGCGTTTGAATAATTCTCTAATTATTCTCTTTTACAAATCAAGACAGCTTTGTCAGAGAATTCTGATTGACGAGCATATAACCAAGATCTTGAACAGAATCTTTTATCTTTTTGACCACACCCTGCATTAACTGACAGCTCAAATATCATTTCACTAATGAGAATTGTATAATATATTACATTAATTTTCAGAAGATTTTTTTTATGCATGTATATAATTACAAATATTTTTTTCAATAAAATATTAAACGATTTACCTAAAAGATACAATTTGGTATATAGCTGAATCAGGGTTATAGAAAATTCAGTATAATAATCCCAATCTGGTGATTATGACATTTTTTTCTTTTTAGTGTATAGGTAACAAATGTGTTTGATATATATCAATTACGTTTTAAATGATTCTTAAACCGTTTTTACCTTCCGTGGTATAACTATTTTTTAATTTTGATTTAAGTAACACTCAATTTAATGTTGATAAGTTTTTAATTTTTGTAATGTACACTTGATATTGTTAATAAGTTATACTCCAGTATGATCTGTAAAAATATTATTTAAAAGTATGATTTTATTTTGCTTTCTGATTTCTTTATTCAACATGTTACAGAGTAAAAAGTTTAAGTATGCATTTTACAGGAATAAATCTTGTAATCAAATATTTAATTAATTGAATTTTTAAAAAAGTCTAAATTCCAAAGTGGTCATATAATTTTGTCTCCTAGATGTATATTTTACAAATATATTTTTAGTTTCGTAAAATATTGCCATAAATTGATAATAATAAACGCGAAAAATTGAAATATATTATTATTTACATATTTTAAAATTTAATTTTTATTAGATAATTGTAAATATTCACCTTAAAACATTTCTTTTTTAAATTAAAAGAGATGTAACACTCAATTTAATGTTGATAAATTTTTAATTATTATAATGTACACTTGATATTGTTAATAAGTTACACTGCAGTATGATGTGCAAAAATATTTTAAAACATTGTGATTTTATTTTGCTTTCTGATTTCTTTATTCAACATGTTACAGAGCAAAAATTTTAATCATGCATTTTACAGGAATAAAGTTTGTGAACAAATATTCAATTGAAATTTTAAAACAGTCTAAATTCCAAAAAGGTCATACAATTTCGTCTCATAGATGTATATTTTACAAATATACATCTATGAGAATTAAAACATTTTTAAGTTAAAAGAAATAGTAAATATTGAAATCATTTTTAGATTTTTTTCCAGTGTGAGTATTGAGTATACATAAAGTCTGTCCGAAATATTAGAGAACAATATTTTAAAAAAGTATATTAAATTTTCCACTCTTGGAGTGTGTTTCATGGCACGGTTTGGAGTGCTACGTTCTACAATTTTGCAATACGAGGGATAATGAAACCGGGACCTACAGCTTAACCATCCATGCCACTTTGGGATTCAATCCCACGAACTCCGGTACCAAAGGCCAGCATCCTAACCAATCGGCCACCCTTTGTTCGCTTCATGATATTTACATTTACCTTCATAACTAGTAATAATTATAAAATTTTACATAGTTAATTTGTAGTTAATTTTTTTATCCATACACAGTTTCAAATTATGTCTAATTTATAAAACATATATATAGTATGCTGTTAAACAACAAGAAAGAAGCAAAATATATTTACTTTTCGACTTGTACTCAAATGTTTAAAGGCTACATGTTTATCCTAATGCGCGAACGTTTTCATGATGGAATAAAACAACACTGTTTGTTATTCATTTGTATTCATTTAAACCCGAAGTTCAGAGATGTAAATGATAAGAAAATTTGAATTTATGATCTACATCATAATATAATTATGTCGCTTAAATTGATTAAACCTAACCCGTAGGTGAATTTCGTTGAATTTAGTCTGAATATATGCAAATCTTTCTTCATGGGTTTATTATTTTGCCGAGTATCAAATTTTTGTCAGTAGCTTATATAACCAGTCTGCACTGATAACTCACTAATAAATACAGTCTTATTACGAAAAATGTTCAGTGTAAGTTTATATGTAAGAATAGGTGTAATAGTTACACTAATGGATAGATAAAAGATTTGAATGAATTTATATTTCACATGAAATATAATATAATACCAGTTTTCACATCAACAATGATTCACTAGCCGAATACTGTCACAAATTAGGGTATAAAAAATCATATTTTATAAACTTATACTTTTTAAAAATATATACCAAACATATATGGTCAGGCATGTTTAAAATGATTCCATTACTTTAATAAAAATTTTATATCACAAATTATGATTCATTTTTCATTTATATTTATATTTGAATTGCATTTTAATGCATGTAATTTTGTTACGTATAATACCATGGTAGAAATAAATCATTTATTTAACGTGCTATGTCACTCATTATTACATTAGTTCTAGCATTCATTCTTATCCATGTGAACTCATTTCAACTTCGAGCCCCAAATGTAAATGATAATAAAATTTGAATTTATGATTGCCTTATAAACTAATAGATAGCTTAAAGTGGTTATATGTACCGTAAGTAAACTTTGATGAATTCTATCTGAATATGATGTAAAATCTTTCTGCGTGGTTTGATTTATTTAGCATGAATCAAATTATTTGATAATGGGAAATTAATGCAGACGTATCACCTTAAATCTTCTGTACAGGTGCTAAATATGCGAATGCTTATATTAATGCATGGGGAAAATGGACCTATGGATTTATTCAATGTAATAACTGAATATTTATGTTAATTGCTCTATCGTCATTGAAATAATCTAAAGATACACAATAATTCATTTCAAGTGTACTATAAACATGTTATGTTTATATCAAACAAACGACTCAGAAATTCAGGTGAATGTAATAATTAAAGTTTTTCACTATATCTTTGAATATATTATATAATCAGATTTATATTTAAAAATTTGTTATTAAGTTTGAATAACTCAGTCATCGTTATATTGATATAAAACAAAAATAGATTGCTAAGATATAATTGTAACTAAATAAGACATTGAAGAGAAATTAGTTTTGATAAAATGTTAGAAATGTTTATTTGCTCCTTCAATATAAACGAGTAATAATCTTAATTGTGATTTCGTAGCAATGACGTTTTGTTATGTCTTGTTAAGTTTAAATTACTCATAGTCATCGTTTTATTCATATTAAACAAAAATATATTGGTAAAATGTAATTAAATAAGACATTCATTTCAAGAGAAACTAGGTTTGATAAAATGTTAGAAATGTTTATTTGCTCCTGCCATATTTGTGAGTAATAATCTAAATTAGTTGTGATTTTTTAGAAATGACATTTTGTTATGGATGTGTTGTTAAGTTTAAATAACTCATAGTCATTGTTTTATTCATATAAAACAAAAATATATTGGTAAGATGTAATTAAATAAGACATTCATTTCAAGAGAAACTAGTTTTGATAAAATGTTAGAAATGTTTATTTGCTCCTGCACTATACGTGAGTAATAATCTTAATTAATTGTGATTTCGTAGCAATGACATTTTGTTATGGATGTCTTGTTAAGTTTAGATTACTCATAGTCATCGCTTTATTCATATAAAATAAAAATATATTGGTAAGATGTAATTAAATAAGACATTCATTTCAAGAGAAACTAGTTTTGATAAAATGTTAGAAATGTTTATTTGCTCCTGCACTGTACGTGAGTAATAATATTAATTGCGATTTGGTAAAAATGACGTTTTGTTATGGATATTGATACACATATCCATTACAAAAAGTCTTTTATATATGAGATATATCAAAATTATTACACTGAATCTAGCAAATTTTCTCGTTTAACCCTAAAGATCTTTTTACCAGTCTCACAAGGTAACTCTGAAATAAATGCTAATATTCTGTCCACTCTCCACAGTTTCCAGCTGTCCCAAGAGAAATGGTTCACTTTTCCAATAATCCAAGTTCCTTTCTGATTGTTAATAACGCTGACTGTTAACCCCTTCCGGTACGATTTAATAATGAAAATCTGTACGTGAAGTAACCATTTATTTTTTATTTAAAAAACTTGTTTCATTTTACAATTCTTACATATTCCTAATTAAAATACACTTTTTACATAGTGTTAAATAATATCAGAAAAGGTATAATTAAGAAAATATCAAAGCAAAACATTAATAAGGTATACAGATAATAGTCTTCAAGATAGTGGTACTTTTCAAAACAAAGTGCAAAGGAATACTGAATTGTTTACACCGCTAGAGAGTTTCACTTCTAATTTGATTCTTGTAACACACACGGCATTTCTTAGTAGGTTTTCTTTTATTCTGACTCATCAATTTGGCAGTGACTTGTACCAAGAAATTCTAAATAAACAATATGTAATAGTGACCTGGTATTTCCACAAGTAACAAAAGTCTTGCTAAATTCAGTATACTAGAAATTATAAACTAAATTATCATATTTAACATTAACTTTAGTCGCATGACGAATGTAGCTCGTCATTGTGCGGTATGGAATGAAAAACCAATGACGAGCTAGACTCGTCATTTTACCGGAAAGGGTTAATAAGCTGTGAACTCTTGGGAATATCTCCTCGTCATCTCTCGCTGTGGGGCGAAATTTGTAAAAGAAAGAGGTTTTCATGCATCATTCGTTTTTCTGCTCTTGACGGAGAATCATGATTTTCGTTAATGTTCAGTAAAAGTTAAGTTCCACCACGGACTTCACTGTTCCCTTGTAATGGTAACCCATTCCCCTCCAGACTGTGGTAATGGCTTGGAATGAACCATTAGTGTGGAAGGGCCTCGAAACGTAGTTACCCTTACATAACATGATAAATATTGAAACCTTATAACAAAATTTACAAAATTAACCCTCAAATCTGTTTCGATTAATGTAACTTAATATTTTTAAAATATATTTATTCATTGATTTTAGAGAATTTTTCCAGGAGCGCATATTTATATTGTAAAATGAATTAAGCGAAATAATAATATTCGAAAGTGCTCTATTTAATTTTTGAAAATACTGAAAAGTTTCTGTCTGATATAAATATGTTAAAATTTTCATACATAATCTGAAAATATACTTAGAATTTCTAAAACTGAAGTGTTTAATTTTTCAGAGCTTTTATAAATTTAGAATGTAAATGGATCAATAGGGTGAAGAAGGAATGTCTGAAAACTTTAGCAAATATTTTGTCGCAACTATTTACCAAAACTTGAAATAAAAACAGATAAAACTACGATACTTTTATATGCATTCACGTCACAAAAATGCATTTTAAACTTGGAAACTCTAGATATCTTAACCGCCACAGAAATTTTTCTTCACTGACGTATTGAAGTATTTCCTGAAATGTATACAACACTAGACACGAAATGGACATCAAAGATGTGGTTAAAATGCTGGGTTGGTTAAAAACTCAGCATTAAGGCAATTTTAATTTAACTACAGATGGTCATAAATTAAGAAATAATAGTGAATTTTCTAAAGTGAATTTTTAAACTTTCTGTTTAGACCTATAGATTATTTTTGTATATAAGTAAATTAAAATTAAGGGCATTACTAACTTGTTTTTCTTTAAACTGAATAATAATTTTGAATCCTACATTTTTAATCATTTTTGTTCATTTTTAAATTTATATTAAAAGCTTCAATTTAAACAGATTCCTAAAAAATGTTTACCAAATACTCTTGATTTGAGATTTTTAAAAATGGATTCATATTTAGAAATTCAGAATATTTCATAAATTTCTGCGTAAAAATGCAAAATATTTCTTGTGAAAACAATTTTCCCTCTATTCACAAGATAATAACCAATAAATATATTTAAAATTTCTGTCTATCTAGAAGGCTCCAGTGTTGACCATGCTAGATATTAGATCAGTTAGATATCTAAAATTTAATAAAATCATAAGACTCTTTTGATTAGGATTATAATGGAGTCTAAGAGAGTAGAATTTCCTCAGATTTCGATTTTGTTCACATAATTAGACTTAGAAATTTAAATTTCAGAAAAGGTGTCTAATTTTTAAATAATATTTAATGTGGTTTACAATTAATATGTAAATACAAACTTTCTTAATTTAAGGTGCTTTCTAGTTAAATATTAAATATATCCATAGTTCGGGGTAAATTATACTTTGGTAGTAGAAAGAATTTTACTCTTTTTATAATATTTGTACAGGAAATAAGAATATATGTATTATTGACATAAACTTAATACTACACTGTCTACCAATAAGAATTTGGACAACTGTGATAGAAAAGTAAAACTAATTTTATTCAAAATCAATAGTTAGTAGAGCCTCCACGAGAGGCAATTACAGCTTGAAACCTCAGGGGAATAAGTTGTCCAAGTCTTTGTATTACAGCTAGTGGTACTTTCTTCCACTCGGCTTGGAATAGACATAAAAGTTCCTTCACGGATTTTGGTCGTGTAATGCACCCCTTAATTCGGGCCATCCAACTCGTCCCAGAGTTTATCCATATGGTTCAGGTCTGGGCTCTGGACAGGCCAGTCAATTCGAAGAACGCCATTGGCACTATACCAAGCCTTGGTTAAACTCAAAACATGACAACTGGCATTGCCGTCCTGAAAGTAACAGGGGTCCAACCTGTAAAACTGTCACAGTGTATGAAGCACATTCTCATCCAAGATAGTGCAGTAGGCATCGACTTTGAGCTTACCAAGAATGGGGACCAAGGGTCCTAGTCCATACCAGGAGAAACACCCCCAGACC
>CM063506.1:7264100-7354100 GCA_032207245.1 Pardosa pseudoannulata
AGAGTATATTATTCTATGTCTATATATCTATTTACTCATCTCTCTATTTATATATATTTAACTGTATATATATATATAAAACATACATATATATATATATTTCTAGAAAAGCTGTAAACATATTAATGTAAACGTAGCAACAATGTAAAATTTTTAACTTTTTATCTAGAACATCTGCTGAAAGTTTCAAGTAGCTTATACAGTTAAAGAAAAAGATAATATACATATATGGTAATTATTTATATATTAACAATATTTATATGGTAATATTTATATAATAATAATATTTATATGGTAATATTTATATAATAAAAATATTTTAATACTATTTTTTTGCATATGACGTATTTATCTCAGTATTGCATTTATGTATTTATGCTTTTAACCGTTCATCTTAATAAAAATATGTTTTGCATTTCCAAGAAATGAAATATAAAAACTTACTTCTCATAATTCTTTTCATGAAAACACTTTTCAGAATTCTATTTCACAAACACTCATTTCATTTTCAAGTCACAAACTTTTTGTAAGAAGATTTATAGAGTGTTTAAGAACTCAAAAGTATGTTTAATGTTTTTTGATATGAATTAAACCATTATCGAAGGCAATCTTTATAACTTAATGGATGATAAATAGAAGTATTTTTTATCCTATTTCTCATAAATTATTTTAAACGAATTAGTTATCTTTAGCATTATGAGAAAGTATCTAACTGAAAAATATATACCAGTGAGAGATAAGTGTATCAGATTTCCTAAGCAACCAAGCCATTTTTAAATTTTACTTTGAATTACTAAAAGGTTAACAGGCAACTACTATGAACTTCCCGGTTAGAAACACAATCTTGTTTTAACTCTAGAATTACGGAATGGGTCATTTTGACACCTAGCAAACTTTTATCTCTGACAGCTCTTCTCTTTTTTCGCCAATGTCTTAATCTTTCCTTGACTTTTCCTAAATCATTGTGACTTACGAAATAGTAAAGATTTCATGAAAATCGTATCTTTATTTTAGCCCTAACAAATGATTATACCTAGAAATACGGCAGGTGTCGGTTTGACCCCTTGAGAGCAAAGAAATGTGAATACATTCCATTGTATTATCTGAACACTGTTACTTCTATAAACTATTTTTATTTGCACCTGCTAAAGTACATACAAACCAAGGAAAATAATATGGTGCGTCTTAGTGAATGGAAGTTAATAATAAATGAAACTTTTTTACGCGTCATAAAGGAGTGTACTGATGCTGAAGCCAAGCGTAAACTTCATAATGTATCTTTCACTATTTTATTAGCAGAACTGGATACATTCATAGCGTTTTGAACGTAAGGGGGGTATTTGCTACCAAGGATTTACCAATTCTTAATTTGTGGTCAAAGACTTGGGGAACAAAGTTTTTTTCATGAAACTATGAGTAGAGATAGGTTTCTGAAAATTATGAAATTTCTTCCTTTTGATAATAAACTAACAAGGCCTTTACGTTTGCAGTGTGATAAATTTGCACTAATATCCAATGTATGGAATACTTTTATAGAAAACTGTTATTTTCTTTGTTTCTCAAATGCAAGCTATCGAAATTGAAAATCAATTACATTTTTCGATCGAAATATTCAAACGCTTGGTCATTATTTGAATACATACATGCAAAATCTCTATATTCGTTAAAATAAACTGTAGTTATCATAATTTGCATTATTTTAATTTCTTTTTCCCAAATATATTATATCATATAAAGAAATATGCAGATATCTTATCAAGGGGTCAAAATAACATCTGCCGTAATTCTAAGTATACAAAACCCACCGTAATTCTAGTGTTAAAGTCTTGCCTTTTTTTAAGCTTATAAACATACATTTCTTGTAAATATAAAACCGATTATAACAAAACTGCATTTTAGAAAAATAATGTTAATTGCATGAAAGAAAAAAATATTGTTAGAAATTAATTATATCTATCAGAATAGATTGTTCATTCGGCTTATCAATTTTAATAATGAGAATGACATTCTTTATGAGAATGAACAAATAAAGCTTGGAGACGTAGTGGCTACCACTTAAATACTGCTGCGGAAATGTATTTGTCCATTTTGCTAAAATGCATGTGAGAGTGCAGCTATGTTTGATATAAGGTTTGCGAAACTGATTTGCTCGCCGCACTCACACATTGTGGGTTGCATGCCCAAGTTTTCCAGGAAGTGTGTGGTGTGGCCAGTAAAAACAATTGCACTTAAACTTCCCCAAATTTTGGAGAGTTGTGATTGGTCTCCAGGAGGTGATTCAGTACCATCCTTGGAGTCCCGGTCCTTCTGGGCAGAGCCGGGAAAGGATGCATTGTGCAAAGGACAATGAAACAACGAACGTATCAGAACAGGATATTGGAAAAAGTATAGGGTTGCCTGAGTAGAAAGAAGGAAGAAAAGGAAATGCAGCGTTCTCTTGGACATTGGCAATTTTTCTTTAGGTGTAGCACGTGGAGTGCTTCTTTTAATTTTTAATTTTCTTAAAATATTTTTTTAGCATATTTCCCTGTCTTTTGTTCAATATTTGAATGTTGTAATATAGATCAGTGGAATTTTACTATAATTAAAGGCGATATAAAGTAAACTTGGGTTATAAAATGCTTTTTCTAAATGTATTTCTCCCTAAATGTGCATGTGCTAAATGTCTTTCTCTATTTGTGCGGCATAAATATCCCACGGATAAGAGATACCTGCTACTGGTTTCAGGAGATGCATATTTCTTCCACTTTCACACCAATCTTAACCGAAATTGAGTTTTTCTTCTTTAGAAACAAGATAGTTCTTTAAGAATGCTTTAAGAGCTTGAAAAAATATATATTTTTGACGATATAGTGATTTTTAAGTAATTTATCTAATCTCTGTGTGACAATTCAAGTTAATTTACCTGAGCTTAACATTGTGATGCTCAGAAAAGGCCTTTCAAGTTACTAGTTGTAATAGTTTGGTGATATATATAATCTAAATGATCTGTGATATAACCTAAAATATAAGTACAGTTCAGAGTAATTTGAATCAAACGTAAGTTGATATAAATGAATAGGTAGCTCTAATAAGGAGTCAGAAACCTATCATCTAAATTCAAAAGAATATAAAATATTGTTCAGTTAATTATTATCACTAACATGATTTCAAATTCTTAATAAACGTAAATTTTTGTTTTTAAAACACTACTTTATTTTATCAGTGCTCATTTAAATATATAATTATTCTTTATTATGCTTATATTGTTTAAAATATATCCTACTTTACATTTTAAATTATGAAAACCTTATTTCAAAAGCTGTAGGCATTAATTTTAGTATAGAGATAGCTAGAAAATAACAGTATGCTAAAGAAGATCAAAATTGGAACACAGATTGGAGGAACTTGTGATAACTTTTGGAAAACTTGGCAACAAAGCTTTTGATATTAGTGTCATTATTAAGAACGCTTTCTAAAGATTCAAATTATTTCGAAATTACTAAAAGTTTAAACTTTAGGGGGTTTTAAATACCTCAAAATTATCTGAAAATTTATGAAAAGTTATATATGAAATCTTAATGGTTTCTGTGAAGCTTATAATACATTTTCACCAAAAGAAATTCCTGGAACTTAATGAACTATTCTGTAAAACATATTCAAAATTATAAAGTAGATATAACGTAAAAAATATTTTGTGTTTTGTTCTTTCTTAAATCATGATCTTTTATCTTTGTTTTATGGTAACATCGTCTTTAGAACTATTTCTTATGTTTTTATGATATTATCCGTATAATGTTATGAAATTATCTTGTACATAATGCCGTTTAAAACTTGATTTTCAGCTCCAAGTCAAAGATGTCAATGATAAAGAATTTGCTTATGTATTTTCAAGCATTTAGAAATCTTCTATATATTTTTTAAATTGTTAATCTAAATTTACAATATGAATTATGACCAATAAATTAAAATTACTGATGAAACTAATACATTAAAAATATATTACAAATAAAGATTTGAATTTATAATTAAAAAAACTATATATTTCACTCTAAATATATATTCTAAATTTAGCTTAAATAAATTGCATATAACTTTTAGCATAGTTAATTTATTACTTTATTGCTGAGAGTTAAATGACATTTTTTTCCTTCGGTGAGTGTCTGTATTTAATAAGTATTGCTTTCAGTGCAGGTATTTTTTTGTATAGAATTACCATTCGAAAAATGTTGAAAATATTCTTTTATTTTTTAATAGTTTTAATAATTTTAACATTTATAATTTTTGTACCCGTTGCAAGGCTTTAAATCTCTAAATCATTTATGATTAATTTTTTTATTATTCTATATAATAATTTTAATAGTATAGGGATGTAGTTGTAAAAGTAATAAGTGCATTGGGTCTTAGCTAAGAATAATTATCAGATCTACTTACTTATAATATAAAAATTGAATTGTGAAAGCTATGTTCTCTATCAGTATATATAGAAATATCGTTTCAGCTGAGAGGGTAGATTCTCTTGAGAGCTTGACGAATGCCATCAATTTTGGCGTATTTTGTTAGGACAAAACCGAAATTTTTAAAGTAGTTATGTCTTGATGCGAAACAAAAGAAATGAAGTTTTGCGAATGTTCGAACATTTGTAGTTCAGTTGAATAAACTCAATAATGTATTTACCTTATTTACAACTTTTATTAACTTTCTTAATCATCTTCTAGACTAAGAGCAGGAAATAAAATTTATTTATTTTTCTTTTTATACAAACCCCAAGAATTTTGCATTTAAATAATTAGCATGCTTTATGCTACTATTTGTTTTGAAAAACCCAAATATAACCATTTAAATCAAACGAATGTGATTACCGTCCAAAGTTTCATAGCCTTCAAAAAGTTGGGTATTTTACATAAATTTTAATGAGATGGATATTAAAACAGTTATCGGGTTATTTGAGATTCTTAAGACAGTCTGAATCTTATTTCCTAGTTTGCTAGAAATAAAACATTAAGTACCGTAAATCTATTGAAACGTCTCCTTATACTATTAACTGTTGGTTTTAAACTGAAATTCGTATAAAATTTGTGCTGTTTACTTTTGAGCTATTGGAAAAAAAATCAATTTTAACCACAGATTGTACTTTATAAAAATTTTCCCCTTTCTCATTACATGGTGGTTAGATCTTCCATGAAACGGGCTAAATTACCGAAGAAAACTTGAAATTACCGAAGAAAACTTGAAACTTGAATCGTCGGGATAGACAGGATATTCTTTGCTTAATTTGTGTTTCTATAATTAAAGGTTTAACAATCCTAAAATGTTGTGTGGGTAAATCCTGGAAAAATACAACTCTCCACATCACATTAGACACAAATTTAACAAATTATAGCATATTATTCTGCATTTTTTATTGCTGTCAACTAAATAAATAACACTCTTAGAAAGTCTTTAAAAAATTGCATATTTTGATAAAAAACCAATATTTTTTTTCTGGAGAATTTATTGCAAACTTTTAGCTACTAGAATGGATGCTACTTCTTGAATATCTTATAAAAATTATCATTTAACATTATTAACAGTATCAGAGATTATACAATAGGATGTGGACAGCGAATGAAGTTCTGATAAGGAATCTTGATAAAAATTATTTAAAATATTTTACATCTTCTTTAAGATTTTACAATCATATTCATAACATTGCAGATTTCGTTGCTCAGCCGACATACAGTGCGCGGGTCAATCTGAAATTTTTTAGATACAAGTAGGTTTTTAAAGTTACACTCAAAAATTTTTAGGTGTGTTCAAAGTTGTTTCCTCCAGTATCAATGCACTTTTGTAGACGAATTTTCTACAGATTAAATGCCTCAAGCTATTCATTTCTTATAATAGATATAAAAATGCATTTACAGCCACATTAATCTCTTCTGAATGAAAACGAATTCCACGTAAGTTCTTTTTTAGATTAAAGAATAAACAAAAGTCACGCACAGCTAGATCATGTGAATACAGGGGATGCTCTATTCCTTTAATTTGTTTTTGATTAAGAAAATCAACTGTTAATCCGGCTGTATGTGAAGATGCATTGGCATGGTGAAGCATTAGTCCCCTAACATTCATTTCTAGTAGAATTTGTGGAAGACATTTAGTGGTATACCAGTTTCCTGTTACTGTTTTCTGTCCTTCCAACTTCATGACTTTGACCAATCACTTACTTCTGAAGAAAACGGCATACATCAGTTTTTTCAGTAACTCTTTTCACCATTGTCGGCTTGGAATCACCTTCAAACACCTTTGCTTTCTTGATGTGTTGGAACGTTAAAAAACGGTATGTACGTTTCATCACCCGTTACAATTTTAAAAATGATGCGGTGGCCACAATTATTTAGCCATTTAAGAGTTTCTTCACTAATTCTGACATTCTCCTCTTTTTGGTGCTCAGTTAGATTATGGGAAAAACAACGGCAAACTACTTTTTTCATACGTAATTTTTCATTACTAATTTTGTGTATGGCTGCGTATCCAATGTTAAGTTCCTTTTGTATAATTTGATAGATACAGCGATTATTATCCTTTAACATTTTTCGTATGGCAGACAGATTATCCGGGTTACTGCCGAAGGCGGCCTTTTTGTCGATCTTCATCCTGAAGAAAATTGAGACCTCTGCAAATTTCTTTAAACCCTCTGAATACAATATCACGAGCTGGAGATTCATCATCAAATTCCTTTTGCAACCGTTGAAAGTATTCTTCTTGATTTAATCCTGCTTTAAAATCAAAGAAAATCATAGCGCAAAAATGTTCTCGCGTTAATTCCATTTTCTTTTCTGTTTAAAATTTATTTTACGCTAAACAAGTTGAAGTAAGTCAATAGAAACTTGTCTGCAGTGTTAAAATATATTGTATTTTAAAATTAAACCGTTATTTTTATTTTTTAAATTCTAGTCTCCTGGTATCTAAAAAATTTCAGAGTAACAGTCGTATTATAATATATCTCTAAATAATAACGTCAAAATTCTAAATGAAATGTTATCTATTTTATAATCAATTACATTAATATCCTACATTTTAAATCATAACCTGCCTCTAATTCCTTTTCGCTAGATACATATATTACGTTTATAGATTTTTTTTTATCTCAAAAACATTCACTTCATACGCGTTGGCAACCTCGTGCTTTTTTTGTTTATTTTTCTATTAATTTTTCATTTATATTATTCAAAATTTGTTGTAGAGTTAATTTTACTAACATACATAAATCGAATTTATGAGATACATTTCAAAGCACAGAGTACCGATAAATACCCATTAATGGGTAATCGGGTAAGTTTGGTGGAATCATTTGGATTACAAAAGTAGTCTAAATCAGCTTGATCTCTAAATAATCAGGATTCTATCCGTAGGGGCACATTATCGCATGCTAATTAAACATTGAGTACAAACCATTCTGTATTATGTGGTTAACAAATATATTATAATTGATACAAATAAGAAAAATATTTATTTTGATAAACATATTCAATTGCTTAATTCAAAAGTTACAATTATAAACTGTTATGTTTGGTTGTATTCAAAATGATAAAAAATCAAGGAAGTTTAATATATATCTAAGATATCTAAGATAAATATAAAGATAAATATTGATGTGTCAAAAACTTTCGGTTCTTGTATTAAAAGAACTAAATCATAATATATATATATATATATATATATATATATATATATGTGTGTGTGTGTGTGTGTGTGTGTGTGTGTGTAATATTAACATCTCTTATTTACATATTTTAATATTAATTTAATAAATTCTGTTCATAAATTACTTTGGGGTTTTGTCGGTAGTTCTGATTTTTCCCTCCAGACACGCTATAGACTGAATTCAGCTTCTCTCTTTAGCCAATAGTAAACGCGTTCTCTTTCAACATAGGTATTTTTATCACTTCAGTTGTGCTTAGGGATTATTCGTAGTACTTTTACCTAATAAATAACTATTTCAAAGTGTGTACTTCAAAAGTGCGATTTGATGTGTCGTCACGAGAAGTAAAATATGTTGTGCTTTTGGATGAATCTTAACCACATTTCATATATATATATATATATATATATATATATATATATATATATATATATATATATATAAAAATACTCATTTCCTACACATATTTACATTTTTACGTCTTAGTGTGGGTTATTAATTAGTAGTGACACAAAATAATTTCTCAATTTACTACTACAAATGTCAATTTCAAAAAAAGGGCTTATTGTAACAAAATGTCTATTTGATATAAGATTATTCATTAATATGATTAAATATTTTATTTATGCTGTGATCGTAACTATATTCAATATTGCCGCATTGAAAAGAAACATTGAAGTATCTATAGCCGAATGTTCATCACACTCGTCTCGTGAGTTCAAACCCCGGTAGTGGGGATGTAATTTAAAATCCATGTAAATATTTATTTAATTCATTTATTTATGTTCTACTCTGTTTCGTGTTCCAGGAGGTTCTGGACCTTTTTTTAGTTTACCAGAAAAGTATACTCTATATAATAATAGCGTAAGTTGTATGTCCGCGACTTTCTGAAGTGGTTGTACCTGGAATGGATACAGGCATCCATATTGGATTTTTCATGAGTTAGGGCTAGCAAAATTGAAAGCGAGTTCGAAATCCACCCCATCCCCCCTTTTCGAGCGTTTAATGCTATTATTTCAAGCCTTATCCTTCTTCCTATTCTATACGAAATTCATTCTTGATAGGATGGCAAAGGCGGAGAGTAATATTTAAATTTCTGTACTGTTTCTACTTGAACCTTCATATACTCTAATTAGTTAGCTCACAATGTGCAGGAGTTGTGCGTTTGGTAGAAAGTCCGCCCACTTGATTGTCATACTTCTCGGGTTGACGGTTCTATCCCCGACGCAGTCAGTTTTTTTTCTAATATCTAATAAATTTAATATTTTCTTCTTTTTCTTTGAAATTCTTATTCCGAAAGTTGTTTTATTATTTTTAAAATAAATTTTTACTATTTTTTCAACTTTTTATAATTTTTATTATTTTTATTTTATTAAATTCACGTATTGCTTTACGGATGTCCCTGGCCACATAAACATTTCATGTTGTGTATCATTAAACTTTCTTCTCGTAATGTAATAATAGCCTAAGTTATCTGCCCGTCTGTCCTCGAAGTTATGAAGCTGTTGGACCTGGAATGGATAGAGCATCCATATTGGATTTTTGATGAGTTAGGATTTGCAAAATTCAAAGCGAGTAAAGTTTATCTTTTCCTAAACTATAGATCCGATTCTGAAGTAAATTGGTATGAATAAGCTTCGTATCACAGCGAAAAATACTGTCCTCTTTAAAACGTTCGAAATCCACCCCATCCCCTTTTTGGGCGTTTAAGGCCATTATATCAAGCCCCTTTTAAGAGCAAGAGATTAAATTTATCAATTTATCCCATAATAAATAGGTAAAAACAAAAATTTTTTTTTTCTAGCATTATGACTTCATTCCTTTAACCATCTCATTTAATCATTTCTTATTTTAAATTATTTAAATGTTTTCTGCATTATTTCCATACGTTTTATCACTAAACTTAGATATTACATAAATAATTTTCTTTTTTATTTGACTTAAATAATAGATTAAGTACATATGTGATAATTTTAATTGATTATTTTTGTTGAAAAATAATTCTCAGCCAAAAAATCAAACCATTTTTTTTACCTGCCTCATAGAGTTCTTTACAATTCTGGAAAATTAAAAATTTTACTGATTCCGTCATATGACGGGCTATATACTAGTTCTGGAATAATCGTCATTTCTCTGCGTTTTGCAGCAAAACTTTCATCGTCTTCCCAGAGAGATTTCTGGAATTTTACCTGGAATATGCTAAATGTCTTTCTCAGTGCTATAAAGGTTCAGTCACTGAGAGTTCAGGGCAACTGTACTTCGCTTTTTGAGTTGAATTAATAAAGTAGGTTATCGCTTTTTGAGTTGAATTAATAAAGTAGGTTAACTCTACTTCATGTGAGTGTATTATTGGGTTGCACCTTAAGCCGCTACGTGACAATATTTATAAAATTTGTAAATTTTACTTACAATTATGTTTCTATCACTAGAAATAGTTCATATTATACTATCTTTACAAAAAATAATTAAACGACTTTATTAATATTGGTTAGAGTAAATTTTATTGAAATTCACTAGTTTAATGTATAGAACTTATAATCTCTTCTCGTGATATGGAAAGAAAGTAATGAGAACACTTTCAAACACAACCTATTGTCTAGAATGTAGAGTCGACTGAAATCATGCTGTGCCTTTGAGAGTAGAAAGGCTGATCTGTTATATGGTATACTCCAAACAAGACAAACAAGATGCCTAAGGAATTGGCTTCAAAAAATACGAAATTTAGTTAGGCAAAACCATTTATCAGGAAAAACATATACCATAAAAATGCTTTGATATTTTAATCGTCTATAACAAGCATAGGTTGAGACAGACAATAATACTGAAATAATCTACGTTTTGCTGAATATTAGTATATAAATTTGTATACCATAAAAATTAATAGTTTAATTTTAGGCTAACTGCTTCGTTCCTAGCGTTCAGAATGGGTTACTGAGTATGTGAAAATAAGGTTATGCCTATTTCAAAATTTAACTTATGATTTAATTTACATTATATACCATCATTATAAAAATTTTGAAAAGAAACTCTGTTGTAAAAATTAGCGCATTTTATATAAATTTATTATTTTTTATAAATTTTAGAAACACAAACTAAATAAATAATGGGACCGTATTTGATGAGAAAAACTTTGAAATTGAAATTGGAGGGAAAATTAAAATAAGAGTGACTAAAACAATAGTTATGTAAGGAAAATTAATATCAACGTTCCATTTCGTATGTGCACTGGTGTTCAAAATTTAAGAAACGATGTAAACGTTTAGCAGATAGCCATGAAATTGCAGAAAAGGAGGTATGGAGATCAGTACAATGAACACGTCAGTACAAACGTCATGCGTATGCAAATATCAAGAACGAAACGTCAGAGACGACGTGAACGTACTCAAAAACACATGATGTCGGCGTGTGCAGCACAACAGTAGAATGAAAGGAAGGACGGAGACGCAGTTCAACATATCCGCAAGTGCCAATGAGTGAGTTCGTGAAATATAGCTAGAAGAAATCACCTAGATGATTTCACACGTGCACATCACACTGTGCACTGTACAGCAACTGGACGACAACTATCGCTGTTTACTGAAGCCAGACACCTTCATAAAGGGGGCCTATTAGACCCGCCGTCCTGAACACTGCCTCCCGTGAAAGTTGGCACCGACGCTTCCATTTACAGTGGTTCAGAGATCACGAAAAACTGGACAAGTACAGTGGTGCAGAGATCACGAAAAACTGGACAAGTGATGAATGAAGTCGTGTCCTCTTTACGTATGATAGTTGGTTCAGTACCAGAAGCGACTACTCTCAACGCGTTTTGATTTGCAGAGATGTCGGGACCCGGTTTTATCGTAGTAACATCAAGGACAGACACCCTTTCGATGGTCCTGGATTTCTTGTCTGGGGAGGAATTATTTCTTAATTTCATGTCTTTCAGATGATTTCTTGTGGCAAAAAACCCACCTGTAGCTTACGTTTTCCACACCAGTGTATATTTAAAATAATAAAATTGAAATTCTGAAACAATTCTAAATACAATTTAGTTCAAAAGAAATGAATTATGTAATATCTTAAAATGTAGTGTTTATTAACTTTACCAGTATTTACACGTGTTAAAGAAAATATATGTTATTATATGAAAAATTATTGAACTGTTAATACAAATTAAGATTCAATAGAGGCATTTTTTACATATTATTAAAAGTAGTTAAACATGTAATATCTCGAGACATTTAACAATATCTTTTAATATAAAAGCCGATAATGGCCATTATAAATATTCAGTACAAAATAATTATTTTTAAACTAATTATTTAACCAATTTTAAATTGTATTATAGAGTATAAAATCTAATTTAAAATACACTATTGAAGAACTTAGAATTGCTCTTGAATGTAGAAGTCTGTTATTGATTTATTATTATGTGAGAACAATGTAATGATTGTATTGAATTTTATTTTATATTAAATTTTGAGGAACGACATTAAAGCAGATATTGCAGTGAGTACACTGCCTTCATAATGAAATCAAATCATTTCGTTATTGTTTAAAGGGGCATGTTAGCTTAATAGCGGGAAACCCAGTGCTCATTTAAGTCCATTTATGTTCATCTAGGCATACAACTGGACGGAGGAAACCATTGGGTAATGTGGATGTATGATTGTTTTATAAACTAATAGCTCTGGTTATGTAATCTTCTAGTTAAATTGAAGTTTAATTAAAATGTAAATCCTTGTTTAAAAGAATATAGTAATTATCGATCTTGGAATTAAAACAAAACGTTTGTAAATATCTTTCAGTTTAGAGTTCAGATAACAATATTAAAGTGCTTGGAATAAATGTAATATAATTACATTAAATTAGATTTCGATATTCTTATGAATGATCTTTTCTTTAAAAACTGTTGAATCAAAAGAACTCTGCTTTCAAAATCACATATTTAAATACAGAATTTTTTGATATAGAATAATGTAAATTTAATTTCTTATTCCAGATAATAAAATTTTACAGTATACAACTTATATTATGTCTATGAGTGCGCATAATGATGGAGTTTGATAATATTTTTACAGATATAAATCAGATTTCTTTCAGTACATATTATTCAAGGAATTTAATATTTAAAGATCTGATAAACATTCATTTATTATATCTAAACATTAAAGTTTTCTCCAATATAGTATATATATATATATATATATATATATATATATATATATATATATATATATATATATATATATATATATATATATATATATATATATATATATATATATATATATATGTATATATATATAATATATATATATATATATATATATATATATATATATATATTATATATATATATATATATATATATATATAATATATATATATATATATATATGTATATATATATATATATGTATATATATATATATGTATATATATGTATATATATATATATATATATATATATATATATATATATATATATATTATATATATATATATATATATATATATAATATATATATATATATATACATATATATATCGTCACGTGATATACCTATTATATATATTATGATATGTTTATAAGATATATGTTAAATGGTCTAATATATATGTATATATATTAGATATCTACAGTGATACTACAATAAAACTATATATACCGATATAATCGTATATATATATTTATGAAATATTTTTTGGATTATCATTAATATATATATAATATATATATTATGAAATATATATATATAAAAAGTTTTCTCTATATATATATATATATATATATTATATATATATATTTTCAGATATATAAGATATATATATATATTTGAATATGAAAATATATATATCCATTTCAATATATATATGTATATAAATACCTATATATATATTCATATATATATATGTACAATATATATATATATATATATATATATATATATATATATATATATTCACAGGGATTTGTTACATTAATGGAATCGTCACGTGAGGCATACCTATTAAAATTATGAATGTTTAAGAACTGTTAAATGGTCTAATACTGAAAATGTTTTTTAGATATCTACAGTATTTACTACAATAACATCCTTACAGGTTAAAATTATGATACAATGTTTAAAGAGGGATAATCCAAAAATTGAAAGCGTATTTGAAATCTTAAGCAAAAAAGTTTTCTCTTCAATGTACTCAAAGGTAATACGGGTTGTATATAGTTTTTCAGATATAAAGAAAATAGTTTTGAAATGAAAATAGTTATATCCATTTCAGTTCTGATGTCCTAAATACCTATCGTTTATTCAACAGTATTGTACAATATTTGGGCTCTATTAATATTAATATATTTCTCTTGGATGATTCACAGATATATTTAGATGTGGTCAATAGTAGTAGATAACATATGGCATGTATAATAAAGAAATAATAATAAAGAAATATTGTTAATATTTATGCGGTTTTTAATAATTCAAATAGGGTATTTAGAAAATGAAAAATCATTACAGAGGGAAATTATGATACAATGTTTAAAGATTTCTCTGATATTAATTAGATACTCTTCAACACTGATAAATAAGGTATAGTATCAATAACGAAGAATGGTGTTATTCTTATTAATATATTACATTAGAAAATTATAGCAATGGTAAGTCCTTACAAAGGTCAGTAATCACTTTTAAATGTTAGGGAATTTTTTTCGAATTATCCTCAAAGATGATCTTGTGGTGATAACGCAATTTTCCGAAGATTGACATCATACGCATTACTTCTGATTAAGGCCGTTGACGTAGCGTACAGTGTTTGTAAGCAGTGTCTTGTATATCCTTTAAATATTGCAATGTATTTTCACATATTGTAACATGAACGTATTCATCTGTATTAATATTTGTAAAGTTTTATAATTATCGTAGTTTTATTTGTGGCAACGCATCATCTTTGTAAATATGCAAATATCTGTAGATGTTGTCTGCCTAAATAAGAGTCAGTGTGCCAGTAGCACAAAACGTGGTTGTATCGCAGGTGCTGATGTTTATTTATGATGATGTTTATTTATTGTTTTTATTATACTCTCTTAAATAAATGCATGTGTCTAGATCTAGTTGTTTTATTTTAATTGCACAGTGTGAATCACTTCAGAGCATGTTTTTATATATGATGTGAAAACTGCGGATAATTTTTAAGAATCGTCGAGCCATAGTAGGGGTCCCCATAGTCTGTACGTTCTTTACAAGGTAAAAGACAGCATTTATAATAAGGAAAATTGGTTTACTGTTAATCGTACTAATATTATAAGCATAAATACTGAAATATTCATCAATATCATACCTAAAAGTTAATTCAATCTGTAACTTTTAGATTGACAGTGGGATTTAAAGAAACTCTTTTGATTAAAATTTTGTAAAAATTTCAATGGTAAATTGTGTTTACTAAATTGTGCCTTTAAATTACAATTGTTTTAAAAATATTTTAAACAAAATGAAGAAATCTTATTTTAAAAAAGCTTACTTCAATAAAAAATAACCACTATTACTACACTAGTGAAAGGTTTAAAAATCGAGATTAAAGTAAAGTGCATTAAATATATTCACTTACCAATTATCGGAGCTAATACAGTCACGAATTTCCACATAAAGAACAAAAACATGGATTATCGAAAAATGACTGCTTACACCATTAAAAATGAATTATTCACTGATTCTAAAATGATGTAAATACGGTTTTAATTGAAGTTATACGAGAAGCTTTGAAATTATTTGGCATTGTTCTGCAAGGATCTTTTGAATACCTTTGTTTAAGAGAAATATAGAGACTATTGGAAAATTTCAATTGCATTTAAATGAATAATTTGTGTTTGTGGATTTGGAGAAATTTAGTTGAGAAAATTGTTTAGCATATTACTAAATATTATATTAGACTCAATTTTTAAAAATATGTAATAGGATTTTATTGATAAAAAATTATTTAAGATTTAAAAACATAAAAACGCAGAATAATCGTATTCAATCAGATATTTTAAAAACATTTTACATGATATATTAGTTTTATAACCTAGCCTATTTCTAATATCTTAAAAACATACACCCACCCACACATACATACATATATATATATATATATATATATATATATATATATATATACATATATATACATATATATACATGTATATACATATATATATATATATATATATATATAAATATATATATATATATATATATATATATATACACTCATGTCCATAAATTAAGGATAATTCAGAATCACACAGAAATTTCACCTGTAGAATTATCACACACATCTTGAAGAAGAATATGCAAATTGCAGGAAACCACCAGATGGCGCGGATAGTACGTCACAATGACGAGAGTGTATGAAAGGGGTATATAAGGAATGGTAGCAAAGAAGTAAAATTGTTCACAAGCGCTTTAAAAGCCTTTCAGTGCAATAACCGCATAGTTATGGCACAAAGGAAGCATTTGGATGATTTTTTACGTGGTAGAATTATCGGACGACTGGAATGTGGACGTACCCAGCTGGAAGTATCCGAGGAACTTGGAATCGCCCAGAGTGTCATCTCCAGGCTTTGGCAACGATTCAAACATGATGGTAATGTGAGTAAATGTTACAGCACAGGTCGCCCCCGAGTTACTACGCCGAATGATGATCGGTATTTGGTAGTTACTGCCAAAAGAAACAGATGGAGCACAGCATCAGACCTGTCTCGTCAGCTCTCTTTAGCTACCGGTACGACAGTTTCAAGGCAGACAGTGTACAGAAGCTTAGGAATCATTGGCCTATATGCTCGTAGGCCTGTCAGATGTGTACCCCTTACCGCGACTCACTGTCGCCTGCGATTATGCTGGTCTAGAGAGCATGCATTGTGGACACCACAACAGTGGTCTTGTGTGATGTTTTCCGACGAGTCCAGGTTCAGTTTACATTCTGATTCTCGCCGGACTTTCATATGGAGAGCGCCAGGTACCCGTTACCACCAAGAGAACACCATTGAACGACACCGTTACGGTGGTGCAGGATGGCTCGTTTGGGGAGGAATTATTCTTGGTTCCAGAACTGACCTGCATGTTCAGAGTGTAACGATGACAGGCCACATCTATCGGGATGTCATTCTGGAACAACATGTACGTTTATTTCGGGGCGCCATGGGTCCTGAAATTCTCTATATGGATGACAACGCCCGACCTCACCGTGCAAACATTGTAGACGAATGCCTTCAATCGGAGGATATCACCCGTATGGATTGGCCAGCATACTCACCGGACTTGAATCCAATAGAGCATGTGTGGGACATGCTTGGCCGACGAATTGCACCCCGTCAACCCCCTCCCAACTGTCTATCGGAACTTCGGAGGGCATTGCTTGATGAGTGGTGTAATTTTCGCCAAGGTCAGATTGATAATCTGATACTCAGCATGCGTAGGCGTTGTAACGCTTGTATTGCATCGTCCGTAAGACATACTCCGTATTAACCATCATACTAACCATGTTATACTGTTTTCTGTAAATAGGTTCTTTTTTGAAATTTGCTCCAGGGAGTAAAAATCACAATTTTTATTAATTATGTCAAACATATAGCATCTTTTTTGCTCTTTACCTTTTGTTTAATAAATAGACTTTACAAATAAGTCAAATTTGTTTTGCTTTTGTCTCTTTCATTGCCTGAACTTCATTATCCTTAATTTATGGACATGAGTGTACATATATATACACATATATACATACATATATATATATATACATATATATATACACGTATATACATACATATACATATATATATATACATACATACATACACACACATATATATACATACATATATATACATATATATATATATATATATATGATATATATATATATATATATATATATATATATATGTATATATATATATATATATATATATATTTATATCACGTACACGTTACCTTTTTCTCTTATATTTTAGCCTTTGAGAGCATACAATGCATCTCTTAAGATGTTTAATTCATTTTTGTTTATAAATTAAGAACTGAAAGGTCTTCCCAAAAACTTTTTGTTTCTTTAACAATTCAGTCAATTACCTCGTCAGGATAAAAAACCCTAAGAAATCTATTTTTTATCTGAAGAAGAGCTAAAAATTGGTCCCATATATTCCTGTATAATTATGTGGTGATACATCGCATATTGTACTTAACCATATTGACGAGTCCACTGATGCGCTAACATCTGACTTTCACGAAATTGTATCATCTGGATATTCATAATCCGATAAAATAATCGTATCATAAGACTGTTATTTATGTATGCGTCTGTGGCTGCCTTCCTCGATCACCACAATCCTCGCTACCTTACCTACTCGTCTATTTTTACTGGAGCAGATATTGTGGGTTCGGTAAAAGCTTGTCTTGCCGACAATTAAATAACTGCAGTTCTTTAACCCTGGACTATACATTTTTATTTTACATGAGCATATGAAATACTTACATTCTTATGATAATCGATTTCTGGCTGAAACGTCCTGAGGATATGAAAAATACCGAGCTTCCTGCATGCGTCCTTCATGGTTTAAGCTCTCTACACTCATGCCCGCTATGTTCTGTTCCGAGCGGGCATATCTTCCTCTGGAGTTGGCGAGGTTTGGGGTGGGACCCCCTTCTCTTGGTCAGGCTTATGTGTCCCTCTTCTCCTCTGCAACTGGCGCTTGTGGGGATGGCATCCTTCCCCGTCCTAGTGAACTTTAACCATCATGTTGTAGAGATTTTCTAAACTCTCCATCTTCGGTAGCTCCTTAAACCCTTAAAAAAGGTGCAGGTGTACATGCCGCACATACGCGGGTCTTGAGTCTAGTATTACAAACACTCATTTTAATCTTTGGATTGTGATTCATCGGTCACTGAGTCTTCACTTTCAGTAAAATAGCTATAACTATCAGATACATTTACAATAGCGTTTATACCTCTTTCTATAAAAATCTCTTTTTCGGCATTGTTCAGTCGAGAAATAAATTCAAAATATACCCTAAACGAGAGCACACTCCCATCCAATCTACCATTGTAATAATACGAATCCTTCAAAAAAAAGTCATGATATTCTGTCCCCATTCTACCACTTCAGACTAGAGTATTTCAGTTCAGATTGTTTACATTCAGCAGAGACACTTGCTCTCCGGCACTTATTTTGACACCAAGGAGGCACATGAAGTTCAAAACCCTGAACTTTCACATAACGGTTTCCAGCTGACATTAAATGCGATCTAGCGGGATTTAAAAATTCAAATAAAAACGTTTCGTTTCAGTGCCACGAATAACGGTGACGCTCAAAATAGTCAGTGTGATAAAGACAATATTAGGGTTGTGCTGCGTTATAGCAGAGCTGGTATGGAAAGGGAATAGGAAATTTATTGATATATTCCCAATACTCATTAAAGTTCTTCCTCTTATCCAATGCAATTGTAAATACATATCACATTATAAAAAAAAATTTGGCAAAATTTAACAATCTGTTTCCAGTTAGAAAATTGCTAACTAAAAGATCCAAACCAAATAAAAGAAAGTGTTTTGTACTAGCTTTGTCAGATTTGCAGTGATGGAGATGTTTGAACATTCCATGCACAAAAGACATACATAATCGGTTCTAATTATTAATCTCAGGAACTTCTAAACAGGAAACCGCACTATGTGTCGCACCTTCTAAGCTATGTCCTATACGCGGTGGGACCACGTATGGAAATTGGTTAAAATCTTCTATGTACCATGGCTAATTTCGTTTACTGTTACCAACATATTGTCGCGTAGATGAGGTAAATGTAGTGAATTCAATGAAAATGCTCAAGACCAACTCAAGATTTTATTTTTCAGTAGCTGAAAGAATCCCTGCTTATATGCAGTTTTGGAATCTTCCAGACTTTGAAAGTCCACAGAAAAATTATGAATTATAATAAACATAAATGTGAATGATCAAATTAAATTAACATAAAGTAACTTCAAATTCAAATTAATTTTTAAAGGTTACTTGCATCGCTTGCGTTCGAACCCGGAATCTCCCGTTCAAGAGTTAGCTGCATTACCGATTGAGCCACGACGTCCTTGACAAAACGGACGGTTTTCGCTATCGAAAATGTAAATCAGACGAGATAAACATGATCTAGATCAGTAATTTATTAAAGGTTACTTAAGTTGCGTTTATTAGAAATTTATTTAGAGATCCCTGTTAGCCATTTATTCAAATATCATCCATTTATATACAGTATAAACTTCTAGTGAAATCTAATATCCCCTCAATTTTATGGATATATGCATCTGGGTTAGATAAAATTAAAATAAATATTACTGTATTATCAAATTCACCATAACAATATATATATATTATATATATATAAATAAATATATATATTATATATATAATATATATATATATATATATATATATATATATATATATATAAATAATATAAATAATACATATATATATATATATAATATATATATATATATATACAATATATATAACATATATATATCATATATATATAATATATATATATATATATATATATATATAATATATATATATATATATATATATATATATATATGAAATCTTTATATATATATATATATATATATATATATATATATATGCCAGGTTTAAAAAATATATAAATTATGTAAGTTAAAAACGATTCTAAAAAGAGAACTCTTATATATTAAAATAAATAAAAAGACCCACTTCGCATAATCTTTCAGGATAATCCCAGTGGAAGCATTTCTCAGCTATTTGATGATCTTGCAAACAGATAAGTGTGATTTGGCGCGTGAACATGGAGCGTCAACACTTTCACGCATAGATCCTGGTCAATTAATGAAATGGCGCACGTTGCTTTCCGTAGAACGATATTATATAAAACTTATTATTATCAAGAAGATTTTTTATTTTAATCTACCACGACTTTATATATATAATATATATATATATAATATATTTATATATATATATATATATATAAATATATATATATATATATATATATATATATATATATATATATATATATATATATATATATATATATATATATATATAATTATATATATACATACATATATATATATATATATATATATATATATATATATATATATGTATATAAAATATATATATATATGTATGTATGTATATGACAAAATCTGGTGCAGAGTTAAAAATGAAAAAAATCCACTTTCGCATAAGCTTTCAGGATAATCCAGTCAAGTGGAAGCATTTCTCTGCTATTTGATGAGCTTGCAAACATATAATGATTTCGCTTATAGCGTCAATACTTTCACTCATAGCTCTCACGCATAGTATGTATGTATATATATATATATATATAAATATATATAAATATATATATATATATATTATATATATATATATATATATATATATATATATATATATATATATATATATATATATATATATATATATATATATATATATATATATATATAAATATATATATATATATATATATATATATATATATATATATATATATATATATATTCTAAGCATATTTTTTATAGAATATGTTTATAGTTTTCTATTCACAGTAAGACATATTTTATATTTAATTATTTTCAAGATAAAACGCATATCCAAAATTTCTCTTATTTTCACCGTCTCATTCAATTTGGAACCACATACTCAAGTTTGACATGTTTTAAATTTTGCTAACTGTTTATAAAGAGTTTTTAGACCGGCAGATTTAATTAACCTTGGAGTAATTACAAATCATACTGGCATTCCTCGCATTTAATTAATTTTACGAGAGATGTAAAAAGCAAAAGAAAATATACATTTTAATGATAAAATATGAAAAATTACGTTATTTCTAATAATTTGCCTCGAAACATAAAATTAATAAGAAAAATATGCTTTCACTTCAGCAACTAGTTTAAGAAAGTGAAATATTTAGGTTTTGATAAATATTTTGGATGGGGTAGCTTTTTTTTTCTTTATTTTTACTGGACAAGATTCCAGCATCAAATTAGCTAAATAATTTTAGCAAAAGAAAAAAAATTAATCAAGTCTTAGATTTCTAATTCCTGGCAAGAATCTTTACTAAAATAATTGGTTTAGTTTTTATAATTTATTATTTTGGATATCCTCCAAATGTAGAGATTTGATAATAAATAATGGAAAAGCTGGAAAAATTCATTAAAATGTAGACCTATACAAAGAAATGCTATGATTTCCTATGTAGGTATAATTTACAGCACAGGGAAAATAATTTTTCGGAATATATTTTTTTTATTAACAGAAAAATTGCTTCATCTTTCTTCACCCTTCATTTAGAAAAACCTGCTGAATATATTTTGAAGATTCACAAAATATAAAGTCATTTAATATAGGTGATAATTTATCATACATGAATATTATAAATGGAAACCTAAAGAAGAAAATGCATTCCATAATGTAAAATATATTCTAAGAGCATTTTTGTAGCTTAAAAATAAAAAACGAAAACATTTTTCTTATTTCTTGCAAATGATTTCTTTTAAGCTATAATGATCTTAATAAAAAATAACCTGTTTTGTTGATATATATATATATATATATATATATATATATATATATATATATATATATATATATATATATATATATATATATATATATTATATATATATAGAGAGAGACAGAAATATATATATATATATATATATATTATATATATATATATTTGCATATATTAAAGGCATTTTAGAGATCTTTGCTAAGAAAAAGAGATATTGAAATTTTAATATGTTTTCATTTATAATATTAAACATATTAAATATATAGATTAAATGTTTTTTCCAGTGAACCAGTGTCTATTATTTAGCAAAACATGTTCTTCTGCTTTACCTTTAGGTGATAAAAGAAGCAAATTTTGCTTTTAAATCCTTATATTACACTGATTGCAAGCATTATTATGCATGTGTTGTTTTTAATTTTAAGTATATTAAAAATATATAAAATCTTGTTGATTATTTATTCCTGTAAAATTTACTTTATATTTTGTTTCTATTCCTGGTGAAAATACCTACTTTAAATTAGCCATTTTAATATTTTTAAAATAAAAAGTAACATGAAATAGTAAATTTAATTATTACAACAATTTTGTCTTCTGATTTGAATCCATTTAATAAGCTTAAATGTGAAACTCTATGTAAAAATTGGGATTTTTTTCGAATAGTTGAATATTATAAAATAAATACGTAATAAATTGAGTTTCTATATTACGACTTTTCAAAAAAATTTTAACGTTTTAATTCATAGTACATTCCCCTTTCAGCAACAAACCAGCAGAATTACATTAAAAATATCATTATGTGTCCATAATTTCTATCCGAAAATTTACTTTTTTCAAGAAAATCTCATTCGCCTCAAATTGTGTTAAATTTTAAATGCACATCTACTTCAAGTTTATCATTCATTATAAAAATTACCAAAGTTATGATTTTAATAACAGTGCAGATAAAGCATAAATTTTTTTGATAGCTAAAATTAATTTTTTAACCCATATTTTTTTTTTTCATATTCGGCCAAAACCATCTACATAAACATATTTGGATGCTTTAACTACACCAACCCATTCATTCCAAGCCTTCACCACTTTTCTATTTAGAGATTTTTAACACATAACTGTTGTTATATATTAAGATTTCTTGATGATTTTCATTATTCCTAATAGCTGGTTTTGCAGTTCAATAACAATTAGATTTCAAAACTAAAGGGAATAACTTTGCAAAGCTCATTGTACTGATACCCTTCTATGCTAGAATATTAAGTTTTGCTTTTGTTTGCTTAGTATTACTCGCATTGTAGGTGTTATGTTGTAGCTATTCATATAATTTTACTGATTTAAATGTTCTTTCCTTGATATATATTTTGTATTCTTCCCAGTTTGGGTTGTAGTCACTTCTTGAGGGACTTGTAAATAATTTATATTTCCAATTTAGTTTGTTTTTCCGGTAAAAATAGATATAAAAATAATATATTTTAACACATTGTGTACGGGTACATTTCGCAGCGGAATTGTATCTGGAGCGGACGTTATGTGCGTAAATATAGTTATTCAGTTAAATCTCAGTAGATTGAAAATTATTTAATTTTTAACCAACTTTTCATATTTTATATTGAAATATATAAAAAATTATATAACAACAGTAAGATTTTTCTAAACAAAATAAATTTTTTGTGGATAAATTTATAATAGTATCGTAAATATGAAAAATCAAATAGAAATAGTAGTATATAGTTTTAGTTTTTTTCCGAATTATGTTATATATAAACTTTTTTACATTATAAAAAATGAAATGAGCAATGATAAAACTAACAATGTAACAACTTTTAATTGTCTAAATTTTTCCAGAATCTATGTAGTAGACAAGAACATTCAGCTTCGTTTTCCTGTATATGCCGTTATTTTTGTACCCACAAACAAACCATGTTGTTACATTAACCCGTACAAGTACCCACGCTCAAGTATCAAACGTTAGAAGACGTGCTAGTACGTGTCTCACATACAATGTGTTAAAAATAGTTTATTTTGTTTTATTTGTATTTTACATTCCTTATTAATTAAAATGCAATCGAAAATTTAAATTTTGAAACTACTAAAGTAGTCGTGATATGTAATAAGTATTTTTATGTTATTGAAAATTGAAAATAGGATCAAAATTTGCTAAAATTTAAAAGTATTTATTATCTTAAAAATAAATATTTTGTTTAATAAATGTTCTTCATTTTTTATTTACTAAAGAGCATTGAAACTTTTAACTTTCAAATGGATACATTAGACATAATAAATAATTTTTATGAAATAGAAATTTGAAGTTTGGATGAAATTTTACTGAAATTCAAAAACATTTCACCTTATTAAAAGTGGATTATTTTGTCTAGTTTATATTTTACAAACTTTGATGATTAATATGAAACTGAAACTTTTAACTTTTAAATGACAATAATTGTGGTAATTGCATTTAATTCTAGTCAATTAAATGCATTCCTCCGTTATAAACTATTTTCTAAGAGAAGCTACAAAATGAATCGGTATTCATGTCACATATATCGCCATATCGACAGCAAGTGTATGTCAGCGAAGTTGTTTACAGACTCTGACAGTTTGACAAGTGATGAGGTTTGGAATCGATTAGATAAATTAAACATCTTACAGCAATAAACCGGACTCGCCAAAGATTGATGTAGAGGAGATTTATTGCGTCCCACGTGTGATTCCAAATATCAATCAGTGGTATATTCCAAAATATTTTATGATATAATTTAGACGCTGACGTTAAATATTCTCTCATATCGCATAAATTAAAGGGACCTAATATCTTTCAACACTAAATATTTTTACCATTATTTTATTTAAAATAAAATATAATTCTTCTGTACCTTTTAAATT
Organism: Pardosa pseudoannulata; assembly: GCA_032207245.1. Classification (NCBI taxonomy): domain Eukaryota; kingdom Metazoa; phylum Arthropoda; class Arachnida; order Araneae; family Lycosidae; genus Pardosa; species Pardosa pseudoannulata. The sequence goes on from CM063506.1 coordinate 7,289,201, forward strand.
AAATTTTACCAAATCGCAAAAAATTTAAAAAATATTTAATTTTAGCAATTTAATAAATATATTTTAAAACTAACATGAGAAATATATATAAAATGAAATCAGTAAAAATTTCGTAGTCATGATTTCAATTTTGTAATATTTTTATTCGAAACTAAATTTTATGTCATATTTAAGCAAAATATGTTTTTTATTCTGTAAACTAAAACTCTGAAGGTATGCAATATTTAATATGTGAAAAAACTAAAAATATAAAAAAATGAAAATTTAAAGATATATATATTTAAATTATAAAATGGAATGTATTGCTTGCATTCTAATTTTTATTCAAAAATACAAATGATAATTACATTCTAATTGAAATAAAAGGTGTCTTTTTCAAGTAAATATTTTCAGGTAAATATTTTTCTATTTTTTCCCTTAATGTATATATTTCATGCTTGTTTTAAAGGTATTACTTCATATAAGAACACTAATTTTTTTTTATAAGGCTGACACTTTTTAATAATCCACCAAAAGTTTTATTGTAATCACAGCTATAAGATCACCGAGCGTTTGAGATCATTTTACTTCTTGTTGTCAGTTACATCCTAGTAATTTTGGGTATACTTCGCATGGGTTTCTCGTAATGAAGCAGACTTGATGATGAACGAAGCAGAGACTTAGATGTTTTAAAAATTAACAAGAGTTGATTTATTTACAAGAAACACATTTTAAGAAAAATTAACTACTGGTGGATGTTACCACCTAACTCTCTAAGAGTTCAGCCGGGAGTGCCTCCAGCTTCTTTCTTCTCCAAACAGGAAACCTAGGTTTTAGTGGAGTTCCCCTTTTCTGACCTTTGTCCTTGGTGTGGCAGCAGTACCCTTGGAGCCTGTCCGACTTAGTTACACAAAGTAAAATTCCTTTAATCTGTCGGTGCGTTCATAAATGAAGCTTTTGACACTTCCAACAGTTCGTGCGTCAAGAAGACCATTACTGGCACAATCCTATCGTTTTAAATTGCTCGGCGTCTTATTATGAACTAAAGTCCGATTGAACCCTCCTAGTGGAACAACACATCTAGAAAAAAAATTGTCCAGAATACGCTAATGTCAGTGACCAAAGAGTTCTACGATTTTTACCATCACCCTTTGTCGTCTAGAATGCAATATGGAAAACCCACCCTCGTTATTGTCCCTTAACTACCGGTTATATATAGATATAAAAATAGATATTATAGATTGTTAATTTTTCATACACATAAAGCTCGTCAAGTTTGGAATATTATCCCATAAGAAATAATGGGAAATAATAAAAATATTTTTGAGAGACTTATTTATATTTTTTTACGGAAGTCATCCAAGATATTTAAGGGGTGCAAATAGAGATACATCTGTTACCGCAAACGAAATACTTAGAAATAGAGATTTAGAAAGAGATGAAAAGATATCAGTGTCTGCCTCAGGGGGGTAGAGTTGCATCTCTCAAGAAATGTCAGGGAAAGAGGGGTGCAATTCCTAAACAATCGACCTGACCCTCCTACTTGAAAACTCCATGGGGGAAAGCACTGTCAAAAATGTACATTACATCCATTTTTGGAGGTCGAAAATTGAACGTTTTAAAGTCATCATCGGCTTGGCGGAATTGTACGCGCGAACCGCTTAAAAGGTTAAACTTCGGCTTGACCACCGACAGAGACGGACGAGACGCTTACAACAGCAAAACTTTTAATTTTGTTAGGAATGAAATTATGATGAAGATTTTCGTAAACTAAAAATATACTATTTCCCTTTAAGCGAATAACAAATACTGATTTTTCAGAATTTCTATATATTTCCGTTACTATCTAATTTTTTAAATGCATTTTATTCTTTTTATCACAGACAAAATTTTTATCAAAAGATGTTTCTCCAAAAGTTCATTTATATTTAACTCTTCTAATACTGAATATTTTGCTTTTATTGCTTAGTTAATTTGATTTTTACTTTTTACGGATCGTTATTTTATTATATTATTAATTAAAGACTATATTAGCTTAAAATAATATGTAATATAAAGGGCAATTTACGTAAAGTAGTTAATCGACTTACGGATATAGAAAATTATAGTTTTTAGTTTTAAGTCAACCTTCAGTTAAACGTTTTCCGTATTTAAGTACCCCAATTTCACCTAATGTTAATTTAAATAGTGGACTACAAAAAACCAGTGAAGAAAATTATAAAATTTAATTAAACATTTTATAGTGGATATTACTATTTGTCTGTCCGGTAGTCGCTCAGTCGGCAAAGGCAGCTCTGTCGGTACTAGGTAGTTGTGAGTTCGGGCCTCGAGTCAGCCTAAGATCAGCCGTGTTCGTAAATGATGACTAGAGAACTTAAAATATGTTCGTCGTCACAGAGTTCTCCAAGTTCTCAAACGGTACCTCTGGGAGTGGCAGGCAATCCTATGAGTCTTCTGTTTGATCCATGCTTATAAATTAAGAGAACCCACTGACTCGGATCTTTCACCATAGCGGTGTTCGTCAAAAAATGAAATTGAGTCCCCTTGCCTTAATTCGTAACATTAGCTACAACAACAATTTTTTGTCAAAATTTCGAAATAATGTGTTCCTAAATTTCATTTTCTTTTTACCTAATTCTAAATTTATTCCATACTTAGATTGACCATATTTAATCTTAAAATAATTATAATTAATAAAATTATTTTAAGATAAGATATACCTTGACATACCAACAATCCAAGAATAAGAATATAGAATTATGACTCTAAGTGAACGCTTGCCCTAATTTGCCTTTAAAAATTCAGATACTTGCCCTCTTTAACATTGAAAAAGCTAACTCTAGTGAAGATAAAAAAAATCGAAGGAAAAATTAAAATCATATTAATAATATATCACTATATTTGTATAATCTAATATACATTCTAAAATCAATTAACTTTTTATTAGGTTTATTATATTTATTTACAGTATTACAATATTTTATTTCTAATACGTACACTTTGAAGTTTATATTAGAGTGATTTTTGTATACCTGGGACAAACACAAACTGCGAATTCTTATTAAAATGCCGAAAAACGTAGAAAATAGAATCAGTTTAAGGGGGTACTGTTTATATTAATGTATGTTCATGCATTTCAAATTTTTCCTTTTTAGAAACACTCAGTCCAAAAATTGTGGATTTTTTCGGAAGAGGGAAATTAGTTGTGAAATGAAAAAAACGTGTTGTTTTATTCATTTGGTTAATAGAAATAAATTAAATAATTTGGCATACAAATAATTTAATTTAAAACCCCTCTACACAACAAACTAAATTTGTGAATTTATTTACCGATGTATGCCAATTCATCTTTAAAGGAATAAATAAGAAATTACCTTGTATTTAGTTGTTTAAAGTTTTAAAAGTTTAACATACGATCGAAACAAAAAACAACAATTAATTCAATTACATTCTTTAAAAACTCTAAAGAGATAAATACGACAAAGGATATTCTTATATTCGGTAGCGAACACGATGAGATCGTGTCCAATTAATTCATCTACGAAAACAATGGAAGTAGCATACTTAAAATTAATTTATTGATATACCAGTAATATGGTTATACATGATGCTTTATTTTAAAGGCACTTAAAGTTTCGTTTTTATTCTTGCCCTGTGAAACTTTTTATACTCATCTAATAACGTAATTATTTTTTCTTCTTCTTTAATATACTAAGAATCTTTTGTTTGTTTTGGGGATAGTAGGAACCTGACTCGGACGGGTGCTGAATTATCTGTCATTGGCTGTGATAAATTACCCATTTTTATTTAATCATGACTTGGAGGTCTAATAACTCATTTTTTCAAGATGATTGTTCTCTTAATAGTGATTGTGTAGTTAAGCAAACTATCCGAAGTCTAAACACAGATTCTTTTTTCCTTGCTATCAAAATTCTAATTCGTGAAAAAAAAATATTTGTTAAAAATATCTTCATAAGCCTCTTGAAATCGAACTTAGACTTTTTATCTGGCTAAAATTTACAGAAAATTTAAGAAATATATATAATGTATAAAAAATATTCTTCCTAAAGTTATAAAACATACCCCCATTTATGTTTTATTTTCTAATCTGATTTTTCCAGCCATCCAAATGAATCAAAGGTATGACTCATTAAATTACGATTCTTTCATGCTTTTCAATACTAAGGGGGAATTGACTATTGGTATATGAAATCTTTTTTTATAATTCTCTAAACCAGCTGTCCATTCCCCAAAAAAGGACTGAAGTATCTAGCATTTTCAAGTGCAGTTTTGCTTACTCGATTGTTTAAAATGTTATTGTAACAACCATATAAAAAATCGATATGTTAGTGTCTCTCCCATATTAAGCCTCATGATTAATCTGTCTCTAGGAGTGACATTTCCCAACTATAAGTGTCTAGTGGCATTTCTTTATGTGAAACGTCATCAGGGTACTTCCGATTACGAAATGTTGAAAATAAAGAATTTCTGGAAAGTATTCGCCTAGTTTACAGAGCCTAAACGAGTGTGTTTCACGATTTATCTGTATTTAGAGTGCTGAAAAATCACTGATATCTAAAAAATATGGCTTACCTCTTTCTGGTGGGATCAAAAAGAAATTTTCACTGGTTACACATGCATACAAACATATATATATATATATATATATATATATATATATATATATATATATATATATATATATATATATATATATATATATATTGGTACAACAATTTTAAAAACATTCTTTTTCTTCATTACAATCATATCATTTCTTTCCATATAATTTTTCCCACACACATTATCTAATTTTTGTTGTCTAATTATTTCTTCACTATCAAGTAAATGCACACTGTGTTGGAGATGTTGGGAAATAGGATTGCCTAGAAAGCATATCGGCTTCAACGTTTGCTGAGCCTTTTTGGTATTTTACATCGTAATCAAACATGCTGAGTTTAAGGGACCAACGGAACAATCTACCCTTTAAATTTTTTACACTTTTAAGCCAAACAAGAGCCGCATGATCCGTATGAATTACAAATTTTTGTCCGTGGAGATAATAGTAAAATTTGTCTAGAGCATCAACAATAGCCAAACATTCTAATTCCGTGATCGCGTAATTTTTTTCGTAATCTTTTAAAGTTCTAGAGTGATACGAAACACTGTGAAGTATATTATTTTCGTCTGGTTGTTTCAAAACAGCTCCAACAGCAGTTTGCGACGCGTCAACATACACATGGCAGGGTTTGTTAGCATCATAGAGTTGTAAAACAGGTTTGGAAATTAAATTTTCTTCAGTTCATCAAAAGCTTGTTGACATTGGTCACTCCAGTCCCATTTAACATCTTTCTTCAATAATTTGTTTAAAGGATTTCTCAGTTGGGCATAATTTGGTATAAATTTATGATAAACATTGACACTTCCTAGGACTCTCTGTAATTCTTTTACATTGGTTGGGTACTTCAACTTTTTTATACTTTCAATATTTTGGTTATCAGGAATGATCGTACCATTTTTAATTTCATAGCCTAAAAAATTAATCTTATCTTTTGCAAATACACATTTACTTTGATTTAATTTAATATTTTCTCTAGTAAAGACTTCAAACAATATTCTCAAATGTTCTAAGTGCTTTTCTTTAGAGGATGAATATACAATTATGTCGTCAAAGTAACTGCACGCGAATTGAATTTTATTTTTATTCAATATTCTTCTAATGGTCCTATTAAATATTGCGGGCGCATTTTTGTACCCAAAAGGGAGTCGTAACCATTCATAAAGTCCGAAATTTGTGCTAAAAGCTAATTTTTCAGTATCGTCGGGGTGAATAGGTATATGCCAAAATCCCGATCTTAGGTCGATTGTGGAAAAAACTTTTGCTTTATTTAATTTATCTAACAAAACATCAATTCTCGGGAGGGGTTCTGAATCTGTTTTGACTATAGCATTTAACTTTCGAAAATCGATACATAATCTTGTTTTTTTTGCCTTCCTCACGTTTTAATACTAAGGTGACTGGTGCTGAATATGGGCTACAACTCTCTTTAATTATTCCAGCACTTAGCAATTGATCAATTTGATTTTTAATTTCTTCTTCTTCCTTAATGGAAGTTCTATAAGGTCTTAAAGACACAGGGAGGTCCGAAGTTAATCTAATTCTTTGCGGTTCGATATTAATTTTGCCTACATCGTATTTATGCTTTGAAAACACATTTGCATATTCATGTATTAATTTATCTAATGCACTTTCATTATTTTTTGCATAATTTCTTTTTACATAATTTTGATTTTGAGAGCTTGTCTCAATTTGTTTTACAAAAGTTTTACCAACATGTATAGAATTTTCATCATTGTTACAACTATATGTTCTTAGGTGGTCAGTTTTCAGAGTTCGGGATATTGTGACATTATCATTTTTAAAAGGTATTTCGTCAATTTGCATGTGTAGTGAAGTATCAATACCAGTACTCACATAATTTGAAATAATTTGAGATTCTTGAGTTATTAACAATTTACAACAGTCTATTTGTAACTTATATTGTTTACATTCCCTTAAACCTAATATAATATAATCTAAATCAGTTTTCAATACAAACATTTGAATTTGTCTTGTAATTTTACCAATTTTCATACATACTTTACATATTTTGTTTAGAAAAAAGTTTCCTTTTGTTTGTGTTACTGAGATTCCTTCTATCTGTTGAGTTTTTAAATTAAATTTTTTCGCTGTTTTTTCGGAAATGAGGGATAATGTTGCTCCCGTGTCAATTACACATTCTACGGTTTCTAGGTCTGACAGAAATCCCAGGACCCTTAATTGTCAAATATTAGAAACATTTGTGGAATTTTGATTAGTTTCAACCTGGGATACCCCATCTATTTCAAATCTTTCTTGTCTAAAAGGACACACTTGAAACCAGTGATATACGTTTTGTATTCCTCTCTGTGTACAAAGTCTACATGGGGATGGAGGTAAATTATTATAATTGTTACTAGTATGATGGCTGGAAAATCTAGGTCTGTGACTATTGTAAGAAGGATTAGGACCCTGAAGCCTTTGAAAATTACTTGGTCGATAATTATTATTCCTCGGATAGTGATAAAAGTTTTGACGACTAGTAGCTCTCGGATTTTGGTGTTGAAAATTAAGATTTTGATTATAATTTTGGATGTTTTCAACGCGAGGAGTAATAAACTTGGGATTTTCGTTTTTATGCCCCTTAATCTTGATTAATTTATGTGCCTGATTTAGCCAAGTAATAGGGTCCAATGGTTCTTTCATTGTCATTAGGACTTTTAAATCTGTCGGTAGTCCGTCAGTCAGTCCTTCCAAAATCATTGACTGGCTTAATTTTAATTGTTTACCTATTTCCATTTTTTTCCGAAAATATTCCGTTATATCATCCCCAGTGTTGTATTTATAATTGGCAAAATCGCCGAAGGCGGTCAAAGTTAGGTCTACAAAGTTCTCTCTTAGTATTTGGACAAATTCTGGATACGTTTTTACCTCTTGAGAATGTTTAACATAAAGCCACAGGGCTTTGCCTTTTAAAAAACGCGCTACATTTTTCAGCTTCCAGAGCTCATCTTTCATATGTATATATATATATATATATATATATATATATATATATATATATATATATATATATATATATATATATATATATATATATATATATATATATATATATATATATATATATATATATATATATATATCTGTGAGTGCGTATCACATGTGTAGAAATTTAAGCATGTAAAGCCTACTCATATATGAGATTCCATCATTATGTGCAGTGATGTTTTTCCCTTTAAGCAGAAAAGCAGATATAAAATATATACACAAATTTCATGAGGACAGTCGTAAGTCAAAGTACCTTAAAATTCCAATTTTTTTTCATTTTTTTCGGGCATTAGAACGGAACTTCGACACAGTTCAGAATATCACAGGTGGGCTGTTAAACTATGTCCCTCAAAGACTGCGTCTTAAAATATTATTTTAGCTTTCCTTTTTAGGCACATACAATGGCGTTCAGGCAAAAAAATATCTATGTGGTTTGAAATCAATATAAATATTCTAAAACTCGTGAAAACCACTCAAAGAGTATGAGAAGAAATGCGAATTAATAGTTTTGTTACTCAGAAATCGGAAGTTTTTGTGCTTGTTGAATACACTATTTCATATCCCGTTGGAATTAAAAAATGGGAGGAATAATTTATATGTAATAATTTATAATTATCATGATGTTCAGTAAGTGACACACATATACATATATATAATACACACACACACACACACACACACACACACACATATATATATATATATAGTATATATATAATATATATATATATATAGATATATATATATATAATATATATATATATATATATATATATATATATATTATATATATATATATATATATATATATATATATATATATATATATATATATATATATATATATATATGACACGGTCCACTAAATGACACTAGAGTCCTGACATCATTTTCATATATTTATTCAAATCTCATAGCACACTATTCGACAATCATCTTCAATGGCGTCTTACATTGGCGCCCACTTTTAACAAAGGTAGGCTTAGGTGCTTCGGGTAACCACAGCTCTGTCCGTGGAATGTGCACACTGCTCTCTGCTACCGATCACTACATATATATATATATATATATACATACAGCATGATACATTTCTGTAACAAAGGAAATATCACCTGTCGCACAATTTTATTTCCTTTACTTTTATAACAACAGGGTTTAGTATTCCTAAAAATTTCAATAGAAAACCAATCAGAATCCTCTAACACTCATGAACGACTGGAAGGTTATGAAGAGACATGCGAAATTTAAACTTTGTTAGTCGAAAAATAAAATTTATTGTCGTCTTATCCAATGGGAGTGAAAAATTGAAGATAATAATTCAGTATCTTGTTATTATAATTTTCAGTATGTAACTATTATATCCATGTAAAGTAAGGTATATTTCCCTAACAGACCAAATATCACCAGTTGCAGTTGTTTTAGTATTGTGACAAAATGGATTGAAACGTATGGAAATATTTATACGAAGAATCTTTTTTTCTTCTTGTGAGGATTTATGATGCAATCGTAAGATAAAGAACTACATAGATTACGTAAAGTTTCCTGATCTAATAGAGCCAATCCAATTTCTTTCTTCTAATATCTCTTTTTCAGTATGAAAAATAATATTCTCTCTGTATATATTAAAATCTAATCTTCTAATCTTGACACCTTCCAGGTATCTAATATATATTTGATAAATATTTAATAATAGTTTTCATAATTGAAGCGAAATAATTAAAAATAAATATAGCTTAATATTTACTAAAAATTTCATTCATCTAAATATATGGTTTCAAATAGCACATGGTTACTTATACTTCCAATTATGATGTACATTCAACTTTCAAAATAAATATTTTTGCAAGCAAAAGGTTTGATATTTTGCACAGAAACTGAGGACTCGTTTCTTATATTCTTTGAAACTGTATTTAAAGTTAGTAAATGAATTTCTAGAAAAATAAAATATCTTCATAAGTACTTGTTAGGTGTACTGCTCTTTTTACGGAAAGAAATAGCGGACTACAGCTTTAATTTTCTACACTTAATATTGCCTTGATTTTATTGCAACATTTCAATATCCAGAACTCACGTAGAATTGTTTTATATTGTTTGAATCCTTCCCTCTAACAAATCAAAATTCCCAACTCGTCTAACAACATTCGTGATACATTTTATTTCATAAATGTGAAAAAAAAATGACCAATTTAATATCAATTTTTCAATGCATAAAAAAACAAACTAAGTTAAAACTAAATGTAGAAACTAAAGTTATTACTTTTATGAAACTGATGTTTACGTCTTGACTGAGACTTAAAACCATTGCGCACACGCGGTGTTTCATAATGCACAGCTGAAAAAATTATAAATTGTTGGAAATGAAATTCAAATTTTTCTCTGTCATATATCCTTTATTGTATTAAAATATTCATATAAATATTATTTACTTTTACTTTATAACTCTTGAGAAACCCTTGATTTTGATAAAAACTATTATTCTGTATGTATGATATCAACCTAAAAAATCGTCAGTCTATAAATTAACTTCTTCTTAGTTATAGAGATTTCAAGTTTTGAAATATTCCTCTACGAATGAAGATACGGAAGAATTTAAAGACCAGGAGAATGTTTTTTTACTTCAGAAATTGATCTTAACATTGATATATTGGAAAAATGATACAGTATTTCAAAATTATTTGTTTTTTAGACAGAAAACTAAAAATTTTCTATATTTCAATTAAGTAGTAATAAAGTCAGTCCTAATAAGTTGAAAATTTACTTTTTACAAGATAAAGCTACAAAGGGATTCTTAAATATTTTGCAATAAAAAGGAAGACAGTATCTGAATGTGTATACGTAAAACCAAAACATATTCAATAACCCATTAATACCTGGTATCGCTTTTTAGATACCCATAAAAAAGCTTGTAGAATTTTTAGGTTTTCTTAGAACGAGTTTTTCACTCGAAAGTAGGTAGAAGACAACCTTATAAATGTTCTACAAAACTTTGTAGTTATCATTCGAGATATTATTTATAAATTTTCTATTCGTATCTAATTTTTAAGATTTTTTAAACAGCACACATACATTTACTTTTTTGGCAGGTACATAGACTAAAATTCTTACAAATTCATTTATCTATCATAAAATTTCATTTTAAAGTATTTATTTTATATCTAATACCAAAGAAATGTTTTACGAAGTGTTTCCTTTTTAAAAAATAGCGTCATGTGATGTTTAACACGATAGGTAATTAGTAACGGGACGTTCTCTAGTATACAAAGTTGTTTAAATTTCATATATATTCTATTCTGTGCAATCCATAATAACTTAGATTAAAGATATGCATTGATATGTAATTGGCAGAAACGACACGGGCATTAAAATGTTAAATTATTTTTAGGTGCTGAATTCTAGAATAAAATATACATTTAAAAATAGATTCCATTTTTATACCTAAAATTTTTAGCTCAATTGATTTTAGCTTATATACACACTTTCTTATTAGTCAACATACAGTATACTCTTTTTTTCTTTACGACAAATTGCACATTTAAGATATTGCATTTTACACTTAGGGGATTTATTTGCAAATTTCTTCAATCTTAATTGTTAATGTTTCATAATAGCTTCTTACGTTTTTCAACTTCTCTTAATACTTATTTGTAAGACATGCAGAACACATATTTCGTGTCTTTAAAAAGAGAAAAATTAGAAATTTTCTGTGCAATTAATTAGCACGACGTTAATATCAAAGAGTATTATTTAAATTTGAATTCCCATTATGAATTTATTCCTATTTTACAGGCTAAAAATTTAACATTTATATGTAAAAAGGAAGTATGAATATGATTTTAAGAACCAAATTTTTATTGTATTGATGTTCAATTAATTGCTTCCTTAAAGAAACGGCAACTAAAATAAAATATTTTCAAGTTTTTATAGAAGATGAATATTTACAAATTACCCTTTTTGCATTGATATCTATAGGTATAATTGTTTGGCATTCATTGCTGTAATGAACTACATTTCTTAATTAATGATTATTCAACTAATAACTTTTCATGACCAAGACATTGAATATGCAATTTGAAAAAAACTTAAATTTATTACTTAAGAAATAATTTCAAATGTTCCTGTTGATGACATTTTGCCTTTTTTATATTTGAAATTAGACAGAATTTAAATTTACGTGTAAATTAAATTATAATTTCTGAAACTACAATAATTACGATGGCTTCCTTGTATTAATATTTTTTTTAATTATGTTGCGTAAAATTAAATTTATATGCAATTTATGCTATATCATCTATTGTTGTAAATGACATTCTGTCTAAAGAAACAGACTTAGAACTGTAATGGACAGTAATTTATTTAGATATCTAGATGTTCCGGCGTTGAAGTGCATTCTTGACAAATAACAAATTACGTGAAAAGACACAGTATTTGAAATTGAAGTAAAACCGCTCACATAAAAGGTTCATAAAATGTAAAAATTAAAATCTGTAAACTTGACTAAAACTCAGTAAAGAATAAACTCAATAAAATAACTGAGTCTTTCAGAACGGCACTCCACACCACGTTTACTCGAGGCTGAATCTCGTATGCAAGCTAGTTGCATTCACTCCAAACCTTGAATGCACCTTCACCCCATTTCTCCACGTCGGCATAAATACTGCAACACCTCTCGTTGAACTTCTAAAACTTAACAGTATCGCCATCTATGGGGAAAAAACTAAACAAAACTCGAACATCTATATTATGTTTGACTAAATGGCAAAATTCACCAATACAAAATATCGTCCATGGTTTCCTAAATCTATCTCAAAATGTCTTCTATTGGAGTGTCAAGAATAGTAATAAAAATTGAAAGAGGATTGTATAAATTATGGCTTTAGACACTGTAGAAATATACTTTAATTGTATGTATTATGTTAACTTTTCTTTTCCTAATAATTTTTCGATGCGGTATGTTTCTAATTTTGTTTTTATTCTGCAAAAAATGTATTAAAGATAGAAAATTTCTCTTTAAATCAAGCTACTTATAAATTGAAAGGTAACATTTTTTTGCTCATGAATATATATAATCTTCTGAAAATAATATCTGTTTGATCTAATTTACATGACAAAGCTATGCAGATTTTTATCATTCCAAAAACATATGGGAAAATTTAAAATAATCTACATATTATAGTTGGGATAGGTTTTCCATTATGTGACATATGACTAAAAAGTTTTATATTTCTATCTCATTAAACTGCTAAAATATACCCAAGGGTTAGTAGTATGGGTGTGAACTAGAGGATTCATTCGACTTCTGTTTTTGTATTAAAAAAATAAAAAGAAAATGTTGTAGTAAAACCAAACACAAAGTAGAATACCTAACTTTACTACTTGAAATTAGGTCTCTAGCTGTTACCAATCTTATCCATCCTAATAAGATGAGACCGACACAGCGTCTAGTCCAGGAGAACGTATAAGTGGAGTGCTCGTAAGAAAATAAGAAATTGGAAAGAAACTAGTTCTTCTAGCTAAATTTTGTTTATTTTGAATATAAATAAATGTATAAATAGGAAATAAAAATGCAATTTAGGCCATTATGCCAATGGGACCACACTCGGTCTAAGATATGCCAAACATGCCAGAAGTGGTGTAAAATTTGGTGCAGAAGAAATTAAGCTCCACACTCCTTCTTGCTTTCTCTCCGAGGGGACCTGCAGATCTCTGAGAAAGTACGTTGGGCAGCGTTGACTTGGACGAAGAGGGCTACTCCTCGGTTAGCAACCCCTCTTGACAAATGAGGTCGAAGGAGAGTCACTCACATCGCTTTCGCCTTTAGGTCAGCTTCGTGCTGGCGTTGTTGATCTGGAACTTTTTGCTACACCTCCCCCTAAATAATGGGTTGCAGAAAAATAATCAGGAAAAATGTTGCTATCAAAACTTAAAATGATGATATCTTTCCCTTTTAAGGATTTTCTTATGATCCTCATAAATATAAGCAAGTTTCTTTAGAGAGGATTGGGGGTATGGAGAATTTGGGATATGAAGATGCCCTAAAATCTAGATGAACGTTTGAACTCTAGACTAACTCTAGACTTATAAGATTGGATTCCCTTCAGTATGATAATAACATATATTTGGGGTGATCAAACAATTTGCCAAAGATTAACGTCATACGCATTATTTCTGATTAAGGCCCTTAACTCAATGTTCAGGCTTTGTAAATAGTGTCTTGTGTATAATATAAATATTGTAATGTATTTTTACATACTGTAACATAAATTCATTCATCTGTATTAATATTTGTAAAGTTTTGTAATTATCGTAGTTTTATTTGTGGCAACACATCATCTTTGTAAATATGCAGATATCAGTATATGTTGTCTGCCTATATAAGAGTCAGTGTGCCTGTACCACCAAGCTCGGTTGCATCGAGAGTGCTGATGTTTGTTTATGATGATGTTTATTTATTGTTTTTATTATACTCTCTTAAATAAATGCCTGTATCTAGATCTAATTGTTTTATTTAACTGCATCATGTGAGCATCGTTTTGTATCTTACACTTGGTAGAATGGTTTTATATATGATGCGATCAGTGCGGATACTTCTTTAAGAATCGTCTAGCTATGGCCGGCAGGGGTCCCCATATATTTCTTACAAAACCACAAAAGTGAGCTTCAGCATTTTTATCCTAAAGGAAAAATTTAGTGTATTTTAACAATATTTGTTCATTGATTATTATACGCGAACAAGAAGAAACTCATCATAAACTCATCCAAAATTAACTTGAAAGGCGTACAGCAGCACAATAGAACCAATTTTCATACCTTTTCTCTAGATTTTCAAATAATATGAAACAATTTTATGAAAATGTGAGATTGAGATATTAAATATGGCATTTATTGTTTGTCCATATGATGTTACATAAAATGTTGCATTGCTAAACACACATTGTTTGTAAACTGCATTGATTGCACATTGTAATGTACTGTTGCATTTCTAATAAGTTTGTAACTTATCTATAGTATTTTAAGACCAAATGGGATAGCAGGAACAACACATTTAATCGCTATTCAACTTTCTATTCATGTGACGTTAGAGCTAAAAAGCTGCTTAATCTCAAAAATGTAGTTATGGTAAGAAATGAAGATATTTCTTATTTTTTTTTATTTGAAGAAGATATCTGTCTGTATAACAGATGCTGAATCCAAGCGAGAATTTTTTGTAGACTCCTGAATAATATCCTTCATTAAACATGAAAAATACGCAGATTTATGAAATCAAAAAGAAAAATCAACATGAAATTCATTGAAAATTGTAGTTATTTTTTTTCAGAAAATGTCAAATCAACATTTTTACAGAGATCGAAAACAATGTGTTAGATTCAGAAACGGCAATCTGTCTCTGGAGATATATTAATGGAGAATCAGGTTGACACAAACTCACAATTTATAAGAAACATCGATAAAACAAAAAATAACATTAATTTCAAAAATACTATTAAATGGTCCTTCGTTAATGTCTTATTATAAAAATATCTTACCAGGAAAACAAATTCAGATGGAACTTTTCGTATCACAAGTTTTTGTATTATTTTAATCTATACTTATTCGTTTTCATTTTCAAGCAGCTAAAACAACGGTAGAGGTTTGGAAAAACCACGCAGTACTGCGAACACTTAAACAAGGACAGTTCTATCTCCATATATTTATTGAACTCTCATTTACATTTCTTCAGTGACAATCTTGGTTCAAACAGTGACTATCTGGGTAAACGTTTTCATTTAGAATATTACCTTAGTAAAAAGTAACTAAAGAAATTGAGTGCAAAAATTTTTGTTTATTTTTTTACCGTTAGATTAAAAGTGGAACACTTAGGATGACAAATGTTGATGCAAATTAACAAATAGAATATTTTAGGTGAGTGATTATTATAATGATAGCGTGATGGTATATTTCACATACCGGGTGATCAAAAAATCTGTATGAATTTTTAAAAAAATTATAATAACCGGAAAAATAACCATAATAAAAAACGGTTAGCAGGGTTAGTATCGCTAGGGCATGGATTTTTTTAAACAGAAAAAAAATACTAACTCAAAAACAGCCGGCAGATGGCTCTGGTATGAGCGAATTCGGCGGAAATATGCAAATAAGGCAGTTATAAGATATTGCGCTCCTATAAATACACAACTAGTTCTCAACTGTAAACCATGTATGCCAACAAGGAAGCTGTGTGCGAAGGATAAAGCTTTGTTGGTGAAGTTGTTTTACGTCAACCAGAAATCAGCGACCGCTGCCTTGCGTAAGTTCCGAACTCAGAAGAATTTCAGGAGTGATTCTGTGTGTTATTTGCGTTTCTTTTTCTTTGACTTGTGTACATCAGCGATCTCTATCAACTCTTTTTGAGTCATTTTTTCTGTTTTAAAATAAATTCCATCCTCTAGCGATACTAACCCTTAAAACCGTTTTTTATTTTGGTTATTTTTCCGGTAATTATGAATTTTTAAAGTTTTTATGACTTTTTGATCCCTCGGTATTAAAAACCAGTATGAAATGTTGTATTAGAATAAGCCATTTTACTTAAAGCGTTGTTAAAAAATGTTTGCTATTGTTATAACATAAACATAATCAGGTTTTATATACTATTTGACATTGATATTCATAAAATAATACAATTTAATTAGAAAAATCTGTACAAAAAATTTAATAATTCAACATTTTTTTTCTGCTCTGAATGAATTTCACGTTAATCGTTGCAACTGTTTTGTTATTACATACTTAACAATCACGTTAAAAATTACTGAACGTAGCCGTTTACTTACGTTAACCTAATGGAAGTAACCATACAATTTTTTTTAAACTTTTAGTTAAATACTCACTAACTGTATACCATACTTAAGGTTTTCAAAAACACATATTCAGTTTGAGTACAATCTCTGCAATAAACACTGTCATCCAAGAATTTGCAATAATTTAAAAAGAACAATAATATATCTGAAATAATTTAAAGTTACCAATATGGCAAAAAAATCCGCAAACTCTAAAGCAATTTTTCAGATTTCATATAAGTAACTACAACTAATTATTATTTTAGTAAAAGTGAAGAAAAATATTCTAAAAGAAAAATGTTACTTGATTTTAAAATTGCACTTCACGTTTGACTGTTTTTGGAAAAATAAAACGCATTCCATATATGTGTTGGAATTATGTTACTTTAAGGCGCCTTTGTACTCTTAAAATTCAGCAAAGCAAAGAATAATTTAGGAGAAATTTTGTGTGTGCTTATGTACCAATTAATTGCGAATTATATAAATGATTCTAACAGTAAAATTGTTTCACTTCGTGAGCGTAACTAAAGAACAAATGTAATTAATTCATGCTCACTTTATAGCAACATAGTTAATCGTAACTTTTTTATGGGAGAGGAAACAAACTGCAATAACTCCGAAGTATTGTTTTAGAGAAATATTTAATAAGTTTGTATCTCACATAGGTACTACTTCAGGATTAAGTAGTCTTAAGGAAATGAGTTACTTTTCTGTCTTTAGAAAAAAATCTATTACTGTAAGCATTTTCAACTTAAGATTAATTCTCTGACAAGTTTTTTTTATATTGCTTTCTTAAATAATCCCTAAGGATTATAGGGGAAACAACTTTGTTTAATTAAAACGTGACTGATGGAAAGAAGAAGCGTATAGAGGACAAGTACTGGGCATGCATTTTATTACACGGGACTAATTATAATGCTTTGGATCAATCAGGAAAATATTCTTTTGTAATTAAAGATGAGATTATGAATAACCAGTTAAAACTTTGTTCTTCACTATAATGTAACTCATCATTTCACAGTCTTCTGTAGGAACAATTCACGCCATAAAATGCATAAAAATGTGAATTAGGAATAAATCTGTATAAACATGATGACCACATACAGGTATATTTTTCTTGAAAATATGAATCCTACTTAACTGTAAGTAAAGTACGCATCACACTGTCAGATAATTCCTCTTTAAAGTTTGATTACTTTTAAGTGAAAATTTGAGAGGAAATTCAACATGCCGTAATTAAATTGAACGCAGCTTTAAGATTTAAAATAATTTCATTGATTAAACACTCATTAATTAAAGAATTTTCTAAAATAGTATGTATAACTTAAAAGCTTTAAAATGATATTCAGATTATATATGGTGTTTCAAAAAGATCAGTATATTTGAAAAATCAATATAAATTAAACGGACAGTGGTAGAAATTCAGTTTATTGCAATATGCTTGGGACAATAGTAAATTTTCAGGCAGACAAACATTAAAATTAGTTACAATATACCACAGTAGATGGCGCTGCAGTCTGGAAAAATCTAAACTACTATATTTGTCTGTGGGGACTCTTAACAGACTAGGTGTACCGCCTCTATCCAGAAACAATCGAATAACTACAACAGTACATCTGTTCTGCGTGTGAAGCCACCCCCGCCTGAGACGATTACACGACTTTCTGATATTTTCATTCTGAAAATACACCATATTGTTACTGCACATGATGGATATCTGAAATATATCGTAGTTTAGATTTTTCCAGACTGCAGCTTCATCTGTTGTGGAACATTGTAACTAATTTTTAAAGCTTGTCTGCCTAAAAATTTATTATTGTCCGAAGCATATTGCAATAAACTGTGTATTTCTATCACTGTCCGTTTAGTTTTTATTGATTTTTCAAATATACCGGCCATTTTTGAAACACCCTGTATTTAAGGTTCATAATGAAATGTTTAGTACTGATAAAGTTTTATGAATTAAGCAGATATTACTCAAATATAATCGAAGTCTCTGATGAAGAAAATTTGTGAAAATTTTATCACATTTGTAAATTTGTATTAAAAATCAATATATGCCCTCTTTTAGAGTGATTTGCACGCACACAATAATTCTCACACATACATATAATTCTCACAATGCGATAAACATTACATGCATTACTCATATTAATAATATCAGTAATACATGTATTATGTACATGTAATTACTAATATTAATATTATTAATATTCTTCATAGTATCAAAACTGTGCTATACGAACTTTTTATTCATGCTGTCAAAGTTAAATTAATATAAAGTTATTCAATATTTTTAGTCTTTGTTTTTAATTATAATGACCATTTCTAGAAAATATATTTTATTTAATAATTAAAACACAGTACATAAATTGTTTTACGATACTCAAAGTACCTGATTTACTAATTTATCTATAATAAAAATAAGTATTGACAAAAAAGTAGCTTAAAAAGTAAATATTATCACATAAGTCTCAGATACTTAAAATATTACTGTAATCTACATATGTGATTCTCTTAACTCGGAAAGAGTAATAGATTTCTAAGCCAAAAAATATTTTATAGTATCAAGATATAATAAAATCCTTTATTGTTATTGTCAAGATTCAGTTTCTGGAATGTACTTAATTATTTTTACTCTTTAATTTTAATTAATGTGACCTTTCCTAGAAGAGATATTTTACTTAATAATCGAAAATTCATTACAGAAAATGTTTTAACAATACTCAAAGTACCTCATTTGCTCGCTCATCTTTAATGACAACAAGTAATGACCAAAAAGTAGCATAAAAAAGCAAACTAGAATATTTAACAATGTATTAAAAATAACAGTTCTCAGATATTTAAAATATTTTTGTCGCTTTCTGCGTCGTTCATATCAGTCGGAATAGAAGATTTAAATCGCACCTATCTCTTTAAAATGAAGACACCAAATGAGCTAATTATCCCGAAGCCTTTTTGTCACAGACTTTGCTCCAGCAAATCCTTTTATCATAGCATTTAACGAGCTCTCTTGTGGGTTTGAAAAGATACTCTGTTGTTGCTGAGAAAGTTCCTTTTCTACGTTATCATTAACGCAGAAAATACGGTTTACAGGAAGTCAAAGATTCACGGGACACGTTTAAATTTCAGAAAAGGCTGTATTGATTAATGGTCTTTAACACGTTGATTTCACAGTTAAAACCTTACGAGTGACTTTCTGAAGATAATTCTCGACTTCTTGAAATAACTGTAAATAAGATAAATGATATCGTAAAAGAAACATTGTTAAGTGCTTGAGAGATTTTTCCTTTGCAAATATAATCTAATTAAATTTAGTTTGCGTCTAACAACTACTCTTCCTTTTACTGATATAATTGTAATTTTACTTTTTTTTAAAAACCTGGTACACTTTAATTTGACAAAATTTAACTTTATTTTTATGCTCTATAATTTAAAATTTTCTGTATAATTTAAAGTAATTTATCTTTGTTGTGATTGGGAAATAAAAAGCTTACCGTTAAACTATTTATTTTCTGTTACAGTACCTAATAACAAAATTAAAATTAAATAGAATTTTAGAACAATTTCCTATCTCAAGACTAACGCCCTAGATGGTACCAGAACTGGCTCTTCACTGCATTTAGGCGCTGAAGTTTCTACTCTGAATCCCGAAATCATGAAGGTACATAATTGTTGGGATCAGTTGCCCACAGATGTCAGGACACTTTCAGTTTGCGATATCGTGAAGTGTATCTAGAAATTGGATGAAAAAGTAATTTTATGGTATCTTAAATCCTGTAATGAGTACATTTAAAATAAAAAAAACTACAAAAAGCTTATTACTAAAAATACCTTTGAAGATTTTTCAAATTATCTGTATTATAAATAGAAAAAACTGCATGCGAATTTGTGTCTGATACTTCCCACTGAAATTTAACTACTATATACATTATAAAGAAATAAAACAAAATTAAGTTAAAATTAATTTTAAATGTAAAATCTATTACTCATGAACTGAAAAGAACTTTTATAGAGATATATTACAAGACGAATTTGATATTTTGACTATTACTACTGCTTTCCTTAACCATTTTCTGAGAATTCTGACGGTAACATGTATGTGTAGTAAGGCAAAACTGTATCAAAGAAATAAAGATGGCGATGATTGACGTGAGGAGGCACAAAGAACCTTTTTAGTAAAGATATTTTTTAAACTGTTAACGGTTAACAGTTAACAATTTTTTATATAAATAATATTTGAATTCTAAGGAAATTTACACAAATATACTATTAATGATACACTAAATATTTTAACAGATCGATTATAAACAGAATATTTTGTTAGTAAAGCAAACTATCGTATTTAGTAGTAGGCTTAATATTATTAGCAATTAAAGTATGAAAGCGATAATCTATACTGGCGAAAACCAAGCAGTAAAAAATAATGTTACGTTGCCCTGGTGTTTGAGAAAGAAATTAAAACTCATTAAAAAACACGTGGAAAATAAATCTTGATTAAATGATTTTATACAATTAAATAAATGCCTAAGGAATACATCTGGAATCAACTTATCATTTGTAGATCGAAATCTGCTATCTAGTAGGCGCCGGTCCTACAAAAAATGGCGAAGCTTTCTTTGCAAAGGGTTCTCCCACAAACTGTTGACGCTAACCGTTCACCTTTTTCTCTTCTTGTCAAAATTTTCGACTTCTCGATGAGACAAAACAGGAGTCCACTCCAGAACTGTGGAGGGGGAGTCAAAATTCGCCAAACGGACGGACACTTCTATTGGCTGGGCGAAATCCGTAGTTTCTCTGCATGCAAACCGGTCCTGCCCAGCATGTCCACGACGAAAACCCACGGGGAGCTAAACCGAATGTAACTTATTGTTACACAAGCTAAATCAAACCATGCAGTTTAAAAATACCGTAATTGTAAGCATCAACAGTTAAAATTGAACTTTAAGCAAAAATAATTGCTTCGAAATTTAAAATAAAAATTCTAATTAAGAGCTGGTGATTTTATTAAGATTTATTTTCATTTATTATATTATTATGTGTATAGCGTATATACCAATTCAGCTTATTAGATGAACTTTAATATTATTTAGATCGATTAACACTTGTTGGACGTATGCGCAAAAGTGGCTTATCCACCCAAAATTACATTAAAGCTGTTATAAGAATTAACCGTTCACTTAGTTAATCGATTTCACCTCAAAACACAATTTGAAATAATGTATATATATATATATATATATATATATATATATATATATATATATATATATATATATATATGTAATAAATCAAAATTATTTAACTTTAATATTTCTTCTAAAACCTCCACTCTACCATTCTAATTCATTTAAATCTCTTTCCCAGCCTCTTAATGGTTTAATCACAGGAGTATTTTTCACTAACTTTTCTTTCTGTCATAAAACTGTAAACTTTCTATCTATACAGTAGTTTCCCAGCTGTTGTCGGAACATGGTTTCGTGTTTTGCTGATATTGAATTTAAATCACTTACTAAGTTGTTTTTTACAGTGGAAAAATTCTTTCTGTCATTGCTTGTGGGTGCACTTCTGTCCAAGCAGAGTGAACTCTGTGGTTTTTGGTTGTATGTTGTCCAGAAGATAAGATGTGCGTTGTTGCCGCTCTGGAATAAAGTTTAAATTAGACTTCTGCGTTCTCTTCAATGTCGGCCTGACTGCATTCTCATTACTTATAGCTGTTGAGGTTTCTCCTTGTCAAGGAATTTTATAAAAAATTGATTTTATATATATATATATATATATATATATATATATATATATATATATATATATATATATATATATATATATATATATATATATATATAATATCAATAGTATCAAAATGCATTTCGTTTAGTTTTTATTCTGAAAGGGAATCAACATTTGAGTAAAATTTATTAAGTTTTGTTAACTTGGGGCTTTGTGTAACTTTTACTCTGAAATAAAAATACTGTACGTACTAGTTAATTTTATCTTGTTACACCGAAATACTAAAATTATGTACATATTTGAAAATGTTTATGATCAAATCCATTCAAATTTTTAGTCGAAATTATTAAATTATTATATTTCTTAACCCATGCTTAATTTATTCATAACATAAAAAATAGTATATATATTTATAATTGCCATTTCTCTCGAAAAGTAAACCCCAATGGAAATAACAATTTATTAGTATAGATGTTTTACTTTATTGGTAAATCATTACTTTATTTCTATTATTGTGAGATTTAAACCATGTAGCAGATTTAATACTGTACATATTAATGGTTTTTTATTTAATTTTTATTATCTACATTAAACCTATAAATCATTTAATTCTATATTGTATCGAAAATATAACCATTTTAACCATTAGTATATATAATTTCAGTCAAACGAGTAAAAAGTATCACAAGTACTTAATTTGCTAATTTATGATAACTCAACAATTTTTTTTATTTATTGAATAAAATTTTCTAGTTTCACAAATCGATAATGTGTTTTTCGAGAAACTCTTTATTGTAACAGACGTTGCTGTTTTATTTTTGCAACTTATATGTATTTCTTCTATTTGCTATATTACGATTCACATCTGTCTAGTGAGATCTCATCCATTTAACATATTCATATACGTAAATATACCATACATTACATTTTACTGAGTCTATCTTATTTTCGAAAAAAAAAGTCATTCCTTTTCATGCCCTTTTTAAAGTTTCTAAATGCATATTTTACTCTTACAATAAGCTATAAAATGTCGAAAAGTGCATTTGCATGTATGGCTTTATGAAAATATTTTTTACCATCGATTTTTTAAAGCACTTACAATTTTCTTTTGACGAAATTCAAAGGTATAAAAATCAATTGCATTCACCATGTTGCAAAGTGAAAAAAGACAGAATAAGAATCATAAAACGTGGACGGATCGTTTCCCTTTTGACATGATTTCAATAAACTTACAAATGTATCATAAATGATATTTTACTACAAATAAATCCACTCTCTTTGTCAAAAGAAAAGAATTCTTTCAGTATGAAGAAAGTGAATTTAGAAAGGAAGAAAAAATATTTCAATCTGTGATGTAACAGTTAGAATTATTCCATTATTTATGGTCTGTACCTTAAAATAAACAAGTCAGTACTTATTTTAATACAAAATAAACGCAAAATTTATTTAATAATATTGCATATTACATTAGTTTTCATGTTTTTGTCCTAAATAAGTATAATTCACTTGAAAATTATGGTCTATTATAATAATATTATCTGTATACTTATAAAAGGAAAACATATTAACTGGCAGATGTATTATAGTAGAAGCAAACATTCTTGCACTAGGAAAGTCGTGAACTTTGAAATAGTCCGAACTAATTGGTGGGTTCACTGGGGTTCCTTGATCGAAGGCCTGATCCCATGTTGTGAGTCTATTAAATTAATGATGAATGTTCGGTCTTTAAAATAATAAACAATGAAATAAAAAATGCAGGTCTTTAAGTAACATTAAAATAAATAGAAAATACGAGGCCCATAAAATTAATGAAATAAATAAATGTAATAAAATATTAAAAAGTCTAAGAGAAAGTTTAGGGATAGGTCATAAAAGAAAGTTTAAGGATAGCAAGGAATTATATTATTATTATTATTATTATTATTATTATTATTATTATTATTATGAAGGAAAATACTGTCAAGGAGGTAAGATAAATGTGAATGATATTAAGATACAATAAGATTTGAGTTAAGTTAAGGATAGCAAAGAATTTTATTATTATTATTATTATTATTATTATTATTATTACTATTATTATTATTATTATTATTATTATTATTATTATTATTATTATTATTATTATTATTATTATTATTATTATTATTATTGTTATTATTATTAAGAAATATACAATCAAGGAGGTAAGATAAATGTGAATGACATTAAGATACAATAAGATTTGATTCAAGTTAAATTAAAAAATGAAATAAAAATGTAAACACTTTAATTATGTATGGAAAAAATAAAAAATATTTTTTTTATATCTAACTACTGGCAACGTGAATTTATTTTTAAAAAGGCATACTTTAATTTCTACAAATTTCTGACAGTACAACGTATAAAGATATCAAATGCCTTGTTTAGAACTTTTGTTACCCTAATATGTATAAAGCCACAGAAAAAGCTAAAACAAAAACTATTAACCTTAAAAACAAAATTGGTCAAGCAAGTTTGTCAGTAATGTTAATTTTTACAAATGATAACAGACTGTAATCATATCGCTCTGCTCCAAAATATTTCCTTCTAGACGACTGTCCATTGCTTTTTGGCGCAAAAAACAATATTTTGTTAAGTCATGTGGCAGTCTGGTATATTAAACCAAGTATACCATCGATTAACGTTTTTTGGTAATAAAAACATCAATATAACTTTTATTAAATTATTTTTGGAAGTGCTTTCTCAAAACTAAAATGAGTTTTTTGCTAACTGAACTACCTACGTATATTGATGAAATATATTAGTAAAATAAATTTAAAATTTTAAAACTAAGTGTCGCAGCTTGTCGTCATGAGTGATTGCCTATTATTTTATACGTGATGTGATGTGATTTACAAAAAAATAGAAAAATTTCAAAGTAAGATATTAAAGAATTATTAAATATCGTGTATAAATATAGATTCGTCAAGTGATGTTAAATAATACACAGCTATTTGTCATGATTTTAGTTCATATATATATATATATATATATATATATATATATATATATAATATATATATATATATATATATATATATATATATATATATATAAATGTGTAATCCATTTTTTATAAAACTCCTTCACAAGGAGAAAGTTCAACAGCTAGCATTCATAAAGTACAAAGATGCAGTCGGGTCTCATATTCAAGAGAACTCAGAAATCTAATTTAAAACTTTATTTCAGAGCGGCAACACGGCACATCTGTCCTTCTGGACAATATACAATCAAAAGCCACAGAGTTCACTCTGCTCTCACACAAGTACACCCAAGAGCGCTGACAACAAGAATTTTCCCACAACAAAAACAGCTTAATAAGCGAATTGACTGCAATATCAGCAAAACGCGAAAACATGTTCCGCCAACACCTGGGAAACTGCTGTATAGACAGAAAGTTTACAGTTTTATGACAGAAAGGAATGTTAAGTGGAAAATACTCCGTTGAACACACCATGTTGAGAGTGGTAAAGATATTTAGATGAATTAAAATGGAAGAGAGGAGTTTTTTGAAGAAATATTAAAGTTAAATAATTTTGATATATTACATATATATATATATATATATATATAATCATATATATATCATATATATATATATATATATATATATATATATATATATATATATATATATATATATATATATATATATATATATATATATATATATATATATTAAATGGTCAACCTTACGCTGAACTTCCATTGTTTAATTCTCAAGCATGCTTGATCATCAGTTTGTCTACCCACTGAAAGGCTCAGTCAGTCGTGCCCAGTCCGGGGATGGAACCTCAGATCTGTGTTGTGGGAGCGCGAAGAGTTACCCAAACGCCACTGGGTTTCTATTATTTAAATGAAATTTTCAAAATTAGGTATGCATTCGAATAAGTCTATTCACTCTGTCAAGAGAACATTTTATGTGATTTTAAATGTTTTCAGTTACGAATGGTGATCACATCGACGAGTATAAAATGTACTTCAGGTATTCCCTTATTACCCACAATCTCCAGGTCTGGATCACGTGCTTTGACCATTCGGCCACTGAGCTAGTTGTCTAAACTGCTTTATACGGCATTGCTCCTATCTCAAAAAGACAGCGTCTCGCTGCTATTTAGATCTGGAGCGTGTCACAGGTCCCTTGTAAATTTCTTTCGACTTCTCTTCCGGAAGAACGACACCTGGATTTCGTCCAAAAAATTGATCTTGCGTCTCAGTCTCTTCGTCTACTGGATCCCTCGAGAAAGCGTCGGCATCGTTATGCTTCCTACCCGATTTGTAATTTACTGAAAAATTATGTTCTTGGAGTCGAAGAGCCCACCTTGCCAGTCTGCCTGAGGGATCCTTGAGATTCATAAGCCAGCACAATGAATGGTGATCTGTCACAACCGTAAAATGTCTTCCAAACAGGTATGGCCGGAATTTATTGATAGCCCATACGACGGCAAGGCATTCCCGTTCTGTAGTAGAATAATTTTTTTCGGCCTTTGTCAGGGTCCTAGAGGCGTACGCTATGACCTTTTCGACTTCATTCTGAATTTGAACCAGAACTGCTCCAATACCATATCCGCTGGCGTCTGTATGAATTTCTGTAGGACATCTTTCGTCGAATATCCCCAATACTGGATCAGATGTAAGCGCCTTCTTCAGGTTGTCAAAAGCCTCTACCTCTTTAGAACCCCAATGAAATTTCGCATCGCCTTTCAACAGCACCTGCAGGGGCTCGGCGAGATAGCAAAAGCCTTTAATGAACCTTCTGAAGTAGGAGCAAAGCCCAAGAAAGCTTCGTACGTCATGTAAGTTCTGCGGAGTAGGGTCATGGCTTTCACTTTGTCGGGATCTGGACGGACACCGCTACTGGATACGAGATGGCCTAGGATTTTAACTTCTTGAGCAGCAAAAAGGCACTTCTTGGGGTTAAGTATGAGTCCAGCTTCTTGAATGCATTTCAGAACTGTCCTTAATCGGATAAGGTGGTCTTCGTAACTTTCCGAGAAAACTACTATGTCGTTCAGGTAACACAGGCACATAGTCCATTTGAGATGACGCAGCAAATTATCCATCATTCTTTCAAAAGCCGCCGGTGCATTGCAAAGTCCAAAGGGCATGACTTTAAATTCGTATAAGCCTTCTGGAGTAATAAATGCCATCTTTTCACGATCCGCTTCATCCACTTCTATCTGCCAGTAACCAGATCGGAGATCCATGGAAGAAAAGAACTTGGCACCTTTTACACAGTCTAGAGTATCGTCAATACGAGGCAGATGATAAACATCCTTCTTCTTTATTCTATTCAGTTTACGATAGTCCACACAAAAACGCCAGCTTCAGTAATCGATTAAGAACACACGTTGCTATAGTTGTTTCTTATGCCACTTTGACTTTGAGCTTGCAGGCTTTCGCATTAAGGCCAACTGGTGAGCTTTTCGTTTTAATGAGTAC
Organism: Pardosa pseudoannulata; assembly: GCA_032207245.1. Taxonomy (NCBI): domain Eukaryota; kingdom Metazoa; phylum Arthropoda; class Arachnida; order Araneae; family Lycosidae; genus Pardosa; species Pardosa pseudoannulata. The sequence goes on from CM063506.1 coordinate 7,316,810, forward strand.
CATTAAGGTCAAAGAACGACTTCGCTCAAGTGGGTCCTCTTAAATTTGAAGCAGGAACTAAAACGAAGACCCATAGACTTGGCCTGCCACACCCATAGGTATTAATTGAGGACTTGTAGAACATTGTGATAACGAACCTATTTTACTTCCCTAATCACCTTTGACGAACTTGGCAGATCTTAGGCCAGCTTGGGTACAGAACCCGCAACCTCTCAGTTACGAGATCGTTACCTTTGCCAACTGAGCTACCGCGGCTTACATAAGAATTCATGAACTACATCTCAAGATGAAGTATTATACTGAACTGGCTATTGTCCTATACCAAGAAGTACTGGTTGTGTAATTAAAACTTTTTTGAGAACCATATTGCAGAATAATTAATCGGTAATATTGCGATCAAAGAATATTACTTGATCAGCAGATTTACCGTTCTCAGGTAGAGTTCTTTTGTCAACCCAGAATGATAGAGCGAGAGATGCGAAAATTATGCTAACAGTTTTTATCTGTTTTTAGGTCCGCATCAATATTTTTTTATTACAATTGTTATGTGACTGTTTTTATCTGAATGTATATTAACTTTATTAAAGTAATAAGGCTTCCTAATTTGTACTTGATATTAATTTAGTAAAAAATTACTTCTTTATAATCTAATGAAAATTAACTTCTTAATATAAAAATTATAATGAAATGTTCTGGAAAAAGAAATATGAGAATAAAGACTTCCGTTTTGCTTGGATTTTATCAGGTTACTACCTATAAACCATTTAAATCTTTTAATACTAAAAAAGTATTTCTTTTTTAACAGTTTGGTCTATTTACACATTAGGTTTTTTTTTCTCTTTTAACCCTCTCGCTGCGCATCCTGCGATTTCTACGGGCAACATAGATGTAGCAAAATTTGCGCAACCTGCGGTTTCCACGGGCTTGCATTTTAGCCGTCTATTTTACTGTGCAACCCGCTCTTTCCCCATTCATTCTTTCCTTTTGGCTTTACTGTGATTTTTAATTGTTTATTTAGCTGTAAACTAGCAGATGGCTTTAATTGTCCACATTTCTGCGAAATATAGAAGAATTTCTTTAGCATTTTGAAGGCACTGTTTATAGCGGAAAGATGTCTGTCAGGAAGCGTTTCGCGAGTGATATAACCTATACTCCTGACGATATTTCCACCACTGATAGCACTTCTGACTATTATTTCAAGTATATTGAAGATAGTTATAGCGAAACTGATGAGAATTTCTCGGATTCCTCTGCGGATAGTGATGAATCTGAAAATTTATTTTCTATTTAAAATGTTCGACAGTGGAGCAAAATTGATATGCAAAATATTCCACCAGCTCCTGCTTCATTTCCTTTCCTTGGAAATCCCGGACTATATTCCACTATGGCAAATAATGCAACTGTTTTGAACTATTTTGAACTTTATTTTGACAAGGTTATGTTGCTAATAATAGTCGAAGAGACCAACAGTACATGAGAGAAATAGACCCATGAGACTAACAGCTCGACACTTTACTAACCATATAACCCAAATCCCAACAAGAAAGAGCCTCGTAGACAGTGTGCTGTCTGTTTTTAAAAAAACTGAAGGTGGAACGAAAACTTTGAAAAGAAACACGAATTTGGTACAAAGATTGCGAGGTAGGACTTTGCATCGAGCCTTGTTCTGAAATTTTTCACACAAGACTTCATTTCTAATAAATTTTTGTAAATATTTTGCATTTTTTAATTAGTATATATATTTTGCTTTTGTATTTTATAAAATAAATGATAATTTAACCAAGATTAATTTTGAAAATTAAGCTTTTATATCATTATTCTATAATTTCATTTTTCTGAACACCTTTTTTTAGAACCTGATTCTATATTAAAAAAAACTGTTTTACAAATTTTTTTTTGTATAATTTAACTTTAAAATGTATATAGATTTGAAATGTGTAATAAAAAAATACGCAATTTTTGAACCTATTTTGATAAAAAAAAATAAGCAGCGAGAGGGTTAACCATTAACTTTCACATTTCTTTTTTGATGAATAGTACGTACGAAATGTCATCATTTTATATTCGTGTTCTACATATTTGTAAAGTATAATAGATTTACCAAATGGCAATACTAAAAAATGCTTACCTAAACTGATATTTATTTAAAAGCATTTGCACCGGTTACCCCCTTTATTATACTATATGCATCAGTAGTGATTCTTTTTTGCATTATAAAAAATCAGATGAAGCGCACGAGAAATATAACATGAAAAAAAACTTTGTACGTGCTTTAGGAGATGCATTTCAACACAGTTTTAATATTGCTAAAATATTGAACTCTACACCTTCGTATCGTTTTTAAGAGGAAAAAATATCCCACCATAAAAGTATTTTCAATCCTCCTTTCCAGATGGAAATCGATTTCTTTTTGGTAAAATTTGAATGATACAGGTATTGATTCTTCTCCATCTTTTATGGCTGAGAATGGACGCGATTCAGCACATGTTGGGTTTATAAATTTAAGAATAAATCATAAATCGTATGTGGGCTAGGGGACAAATATCATCATTCATGGTAATGTAAGATTCTTTAGTTTTTATATCTGCATTGCAAAGATTTTCAGAAAAATACAGAGTAGGTGTAGAACATTTAGAGTACTTATTCCACACTGCATATGTTCTTTGTAAGGGATTCAAAATACATTTATTTGGAGAAAACGTATAGAGTAGACAAATATACATTTTATTTGCACTTATTTTTGTATATATACTGTATCAACAACTGTTCCAAAATATTCTCGCTACATACAGAGATTTTTATATTTTTGTATTTACAGAATAGATGCAATTTTATTATAATACCAAGAATATATTATTCTTTACTTTTAGTGGATTTCCAAAATTGTATCTTTCTTATGGTATTATATATTTTTAATTTTGCCTATCGCACCAATAACTTGAAATTTTATTACAATTTAAATATAAATTAGTACCAATTTTTACTTAATGATTCCAAGATGTAATGTGGTAGACATTCTCTTGATGCAACATGGGTAACACTAAATCTGTCTCTAAATATGTACTTTATCTTTTTTCCGTTTTTAGTAAGCAATTATAAACATAAATATATTCAAATAATTATAAAATGCATTTATTTAATAATGTGAGAATAATGTGAGAAAATAAATTCATTTCGATTACAATGTTAGCATGATTGTTAATATAAAGTTTGTTTTCAACCATCCGCTAAGTGCTGCTAAAATATAGAATTATTTTTACTTCTTGTAATATTTTATTACACAGTATTTATGAAACATATTTTGCAATAACTACAATTTTAATTAGGTTTAGTAACATGTGAATGAAAATGGTTGAAATAAACGAAGGGTTATGTGCAGAAGACTTTGTCTTCCTAATGTCGTTTTTTCTTATCTATCCAAAGTTAACATTAATTGTTAAATCCATATTATAAGGCCGAAGAATTTCTATTTTTTATTTCTGAATATTTTTTTGGTAAATGGTAGATCTACAGGGAGTTGCTAAAAAAGCTAACCATAGCACATTTACAAATAATGTCATTGGAGGTAAAATTTTTTTAATGTCTTAGAAACGGTAAACTGCGGAAGTAATTAAGTGATTTAGCAAGTATGCCTAGAATTTTGGAGACCAACAATAAATAATTCCTTTTATTTAGTTTATTAAAATTGGTGGTATCCAATTAACATACAGATATCTAGCATTTTCATTATGAAATGAATAAATTTTGTGGCTCATATTATTTTTCTATAATTTTCTTACAGAATATTTTAATCCTCCAGGGGCACACCTCCTTTAGGTGTGTACGGGGTTCCCGATCCTGAGGTACCTGAGTGATTTTTTTCCTAGCGTTCTTCCTGGTAGTTACGAGCTTACCTCTATAGTGTTTGCTCTTTACCGGGTTGGACCACATTAAAATCGGACCATGACGGGCCTGTCGTAGGTCAGCGGTGGTTTGCTAGCCATTACGGAGTCACCATTCCGGCACGGTCATTATTAGTTGCTGCTGCATGTCTTCGGATGGGTCAGCCTAAAACACACTTACAGAATACTTTAAATGTTTTTGATGGTTATTCTCTATACGGGAAATCTAATTATTTTTCTAATATATAAACAAAATAACACTTTTGTAAAATTTATCTTTTTTATCATTTAATCTTGTATTTCCGTATACTTTTACCCACAGTTAGGAGATTAAACCCATATTAAGGACTAACCAATCTGTGTTTAGTTTTTAGGTAGTAAAGGCTTCAAAGGCTTCAAAGGTGATGTGGCAACTGGACCGTATGGGCCGAGCTCTTCAATCCAGAGGCTTCTGTCAGTAAGCGCAAAAATGACAACGAGCGATTAGGTAATAAATGTGACAGTGTGATGATGTCTAAAATATTTTTGTGTCAAAATATTGGGAAATAAGAAATTTTAATGCCTCAAATACTTGACATTTCTACAAATAAATAAATGAATAATTTATAGAGTCAGGTGGGGTGAAATAGGTAGACTAAGCGTGATTTCTCATTCAGCACTATTTTTTGCTTAAAACAACTAAAAAAAGCAATTTTTTTACATGTATTCATACATCGGGTTCATTACCATTATTTTTAAAATAGTTTTATGCATTTTCTTAAATTTCAAATGTATAACTTTTTACTTCGTTTTTTATACTCATTTTACCCCAAAGGTGGGGTAAAATGAGTAGTAGGTGGGATAAATGGGTATTGATTAAAAAGTGCTATTATGCAAAATTGAATTAAAACTTTATTTTTTAGCTACAAACACATTTATATGTGATATTATTACAATTTATATTGAAAGACTGTAATAGCCACGGTAAGTTACACTACGTTCTGATACATCAGAAACATTCATCACTTTACCGGCCTGAGTTTGCACCTTCTTTATTTTTCATCTATCATTTTTTTAAAAGTCTTTTTTTTCCTTAAAACTTGACTATTGAAATTGTTGTAAGGATAGCCTTTTTTAAATCCTTATATGGAGAAGAAATTAGAAAATTCGAGGTGGTTGAACAGGAAGTTTGCGTAGAAAAAGCTTCTATAGTAGCTGTTGTTAAATTCTGTGCAACTCTATTTCTCCAACTTTTACAGTTAACACTGTTTTGTGTTTAACAGCCTTTTTCCTTCATACTGTCAAATAGCTGTTTCAGCAGGTTAGGGAATGTAGCATTGGACACTTTTTAAAAACAGCTCTCCTTGTACCACATCTTCAGAATTTATTCCTTGCACACTTCACTGGGACAAATACTCCAACATCCAAATGTTGCAGGGTATGGTTTGAGTTTGATGGGAGGCAGTAAATGGTGATTCTATTGCCCATCGCTTGTTTTACTGTCTTATATGTCAAATATGACCACCGAATGTGACCATCGAGTATCAAAAGAATGGGTTTTTCCAGGTGTTCCACTTGCTTGAGAAAATGACCCATCCAAGATTCAAACATTGTATTATGCATCCACCCTAAATCTGTACAGCCATATAATCCACCAGGTGGGTTCAAGTTTCATATAAATTTAGACTTTGTTCATAGTAAAATGTGGAAGAAAATTTCCAGTTGCAGATATAGAAAACAGCCATGTATACACATGTATTTTTAGGCTTACAAGCTCAATTTTACTATTATTATATTAATTTACTCTATACCCGAGGAAAGTTTAAAAACACTATGTAATATTATTTACACTAAAATTGAAGGGCTGGTTTAAATAATTACATTTAAAATATAGAATTTTTGATAAATTGTTAAGCCTAACTAATACCCATTTCCCCCCATCATACAAAATAATCATTAAACATAAAATATTTAAAATATTTCTTGTTAGATTTTGATAAACTGTTGTTCAAAAACCCTTAAATTTGATTATTGAAAAAAATATTGACTTTCCTCAAAGTTGTTAACACTTAAGCAAAGAAGAATTTATTCCTGACTTGCAGACAAGGCAATTTATGTTTATAGGTGCAAAATATAAAACGCCTTAAGGAAATCAAGTGTTATCAACATATGTCAACAATATTACCAAGTTGAAAATTATTGTTAAAAGTTAAGATGTGTCTTTTAAGTAAATTATAACCCCACCCATTTTACCCCACCAGACCCTACTCTCAAAGTACTGAATCCATGCATAAAAAGTAGTTTAGTTGAGCAGTTGCAACACGACACAAGATAGATAAAACTTGAAATTTTACTACTGATGTATGGTCTCACGTGTCTTTTCTAAGCAATTTCACCCTTGTAAATCCTAATTGATTCATGTTTTTTCAATACCTCCCTGCTATGTGCTGTTAAAATCAATTACTAAGTTGTAAGTTAGTTAAAAAGGAATTAAAATAAAGAACTGGAGATAGATTTTTCCTGCAAATTACGCCCATACAGGTTAAATTTTAAGTCAATTACTCTAAGTAATTTCATCCCTGTAAATCATAATTGATTCATGCCTTTTCCAATACCTTTCTGCTGTGTGCTTTTAAATACAATCACTAAGTTACAGGTTACTTAAAAAGGAATTAAAATAAAGGACTGGAGATAGATTTTTCTTACAAATTACGCCCATACAGTTTAAATTTTAAATCAATTACTCTAAGCAATTTCATCTTTGTAAATCATAATTGATTCATGCTTTTTTTAATACCTTCCTGCTGTGTACTGTTAAAACCAATTACTAAGTTCCAAATTAGTTAAAAATGAATTAAAATAAAGGATTGGATATTCATTTTTTCTACAAATTACTACCATACAAGTTAAATTTTAAATCAATTAATCTAAGCAATTTCATCCCCGTAAATCAGAATAGATTCATGCCTTTTCCAATACCTTCCTGCTGTGTACTGTTAAAGAAAGTACTGGAGATTGATTTTTCCTACAAATTAATCCCATACAAGTTAAATTTGAAATCAATTACTCTATGATTTTATACGGCATTACTGAATGAAAAAACATTGGAGCATTAAACTCAAGTCCAAGAAAATTTCTAAATGTATGGTTTATATCAAAATTTAAAAGCTTATAGTATAATCTCTACTAGTTTTAATTTTGCATTTAAAAACAATAAAAGAACCTGGCTTTCTGCAAGACTGTTTGACCTTATTCAAAAGATGAGAAAATAATTTTCACTAAAATATGAAATAATTGTAATTGCCAAATAAGTACAATTTAGAATATATTTGTGAACTTTCTTATCTACGTAATATGCGTAAGTTTCTGCAAGTACCTAGAAATCTCTATATTGATACAGTTACACTATATTAATGTGTTCCTTAGATTGCTTTTGGAACCAGTGCTGAAGGAAATTGTGTATTAAAAATATCTTATACAATGGCAGTTCTGGATTAATTTCCAAGTAAAAGGTTCATGAATATGTATGTTATTCCAAAGTTATAATCACAGAATAATTTTTCATGGTGTAATCAATAGCGAAAGTGATTCTTACTAGGGATAACTTTAACAACTTAAAGAATAACTCTTATTTCTTAGAACTTTCTTACTCCAATTTTCGTAATATAATTGCTTATTGGAAACTGTATGCAGGATCGTAGAAGAACAGCTGCAAATTATGGAAGAAGATAGAAAAATAGTTCACGTTCAATACATTAATATTCATAAATATTCATAGTAGTAAATCAAACAATGTAGGGTTTTTTAAGATGGTGGACAAGTTATTAGTACAGTTTTTTCAAGTACGCTAAATATTTAACGTCCTCCTGAATTTTATTCAGTGAAATGTTTACTAATCTAGATTGCTATTTTGAGTGAAACAGAATATAAAACAAACTAAATTCAAAGTGCAACTTAATTTGCATTTTATTTATTTGTATTTGTATTTTATTTACAATGTTTGAATGTGGATTAAAGGAAGTAAATTTTATTTAATTTTATGTAAAAATTACTAGTAATGTCAATCATAGATTTTATAATTTATACGCACTATAAATTTCTATATATACACTCGTATGTATTTATTGTACATAAGTATACAGACAAACACATATGTTTATACACAATATGAACACACACGCACACACACACACACACACACACACACACAATATATATATATATATATATATATATATATATGTATGTGTGTGTGTGTGTGTTTGTGTGTGTAGTTAATTATTTTGCATGTAAGTAGTATTATACGCATTAAGTATTATGCATTCAGTTTTCTACACTTCTAAAAACAATTAAAGATTATTGTCTTATATATATAAAATAACGTTATAAGCAAATTTCTCTTACAGAACAGGGAAATAGAGAGTCTTAAACATAAGTTATTATATATATGTACATATGATATATATATATATGTACATATGTACATATGCATATATAGGTATATATATATATATTTATATACATATATATATATATGTATTATATATATATCTATATCTATATCTATCTATCTATATATATATATATATATATATATATATATATATATATATCTTCTATATTGCAGTAAAGGCAAACACAACCGGAAGAAGTTCCATCAGAAAATAATATGTTATTATACATTATATAATATAATTAGAAAGTAATATACTAGATAACTTCTAATTATTATGTATATTAATAAATTTATTGTAACTATGTTAATTGGTATTTCTAAGTAATACCAATAAAATTCCTTAATTTATATTTACAATTTCTTAACAGGGAATTTAATTTTAAAATTATGGAATACGTAACTAATAAAGAATTTCTCATAAAGATACTGTTAAAAGGCCAAAATCATGTTGTTATGTAGTTTTTAAAGATTGTTATTGATTAATTTGTAATGTCATGTAAAATATGAACAGAGAAATATGTGAGAATCGTTTATTTTTGTAAACAAGTACAATCTTATCTAATTCTTAAAGAATTAATAAATCGTACTTTTTTCCATATATCTTCAATCATTTACTTAAATATATTCTTTAGTTAGAAGAACATGGATTCTTTGGATTAACTTCTTAAAATTGAAAATTAAATAAAAGTTAACTTCAAATACTTATATACTTAACAAAAGAAATTGTATTTTAAATATATCCTATTACAGTCTGACATATCAAGAATATTTAAATGAACAAAATAAAGTAGTAGCTAAATGTACAGAATAAATTATGGTAAATTAAATTATCATTTTGGAATATATCAAAATATAATTTTTTCATTCTGATTTGTAAGTGATTTAAGTACAGTTTTATTCATTAAATATGAAATACATATTCAACAAAGTAAGAAATCAGCACTGCTGATTTTATATAAATATGTTGACATCTACATATTATTGCATTTTTATTCATATGTTTATTCCAATAAATATTTATGGAACACTATTGTTAAGTCTATCGTATACAATGGACATACATTACCAATGTATAATATAAATATTCACATACTTTGAGATACAGTTTAAAATTTGACATACAGTAAATAAAATGCATAGTTACACATTTTCATTTAAATATTTTCTATTATTTTTGAAATTTTTATATCTTTATTTTAAATTACAAACATATAGTAAATGTTTTATTAAAATGTTTTTCAAATTTACAATTTAAAAATGCCTAAAATATACATTTTTTCGACGGTAAACCATGATAAATATTTTATGGAAGTTGTAAAATCTTTAATGGAACAAATAGCTGTAAACGAGATTACACAATTGAAAATTTCAGTTTAGTTGGAAGAATAAAGTCTTTTATGTTTTTTCCACAAACAAATGCATTCAAATGATGTTATTCGGAACATAATCCTGTTGTATATACATTTTGTAAAACTGTTTCGTTTAGAAATGGATTAACAAAAATTCTCTAGGTTTCAAAATAGATGTATTAAATATATCGGTTTTGTAACGAAAACAGAGGATTTTAAAACATTCATGCCACTTTAAATTTATTGAACATCTAAAAGAAAATCGAAATTTATAGATTTAAAAAACTAGTATTATTATTATTTTTTGTTTTCGTATTTTATACGTGATGATTAATATAAGAGTTTTTTTCTTAATTAAAATCCAGATGGTGAGAGCAATTACAATTTCAACCGACGAGTCTCACAAATGAAATCTCAAATAATAAGCAACCATCTTTATTTTATTAATAATGCAAAAATGCAGAAGCGTAATTTTTTATCACCCGTTCCATTTCAAGTACTCTAATTGAACTGTTGAATAATTTTCTTGAGAGCACTTCTGAAACTTTAAAATAAAATAAAGAACAATTTTTGGAGCACTTAAAACACAAGTCGAAAGGAGAAACGTATTTCATATATTTAGTTATTGTCGTAATAAATTAATAAACTTATACTTCTAAAAATTAAAGAAGGACTAAAATTGTCCAAATTTTATATATTTAACTATGTTTTGTGGACTGTTAAAATTACTTTTACAAAATGTATATAAATAAAAGGCAATGTCTGTAGATGTGTTAAGTATGGACTCAAAAAATACTATACAAATTTCCCTGGAAATATTAGAGTTTGTTCTTATCCCCTAAAATGCATGTTTAAAAAGCGGTTACAATGAAATCCGAAAAGCAGTTCTGCTGTTTTTTCATATTTCTTTATTTCAGCGTAACATCAACTCAAAGCCGAGATCATTGAAGAAGCTAGTAACATTAAATATAGAATATATGATTATATTGCGATGATAGCAAATTTATTCGCCCACCAACAGTCTATTAGAGCTGTGAGCTTAATTTTCAATACAGGTGTTGAATTTAGATTAAAAATTGTATAATTTTATTTTTTCATTAATACTGTTTTTATAGCTTGCATTATTTTTGAGATATTGTTATTTTAATAAATATATTCATGTGTTTTATTAATATAAATATCTCCATAGTTCCGAGATCTAAACTAGAAGAGGAAAAAGTTAGACACATCATGAAGAGATTAAAATTTGTTTTATCTTTTTTCCCTAATTAATTCTATTTTTGGCCTTTAATTACTGATGTCCTCAATTTTCTAGTGTCCTTTTATTTACTCGTTACCTCAATTATCCTGAACCACCAGGCTAATTGAGGTGTGAGCTAAATTTTCAACAAATATTAAGTATACGTACTCATTTTATGCAAACTTTTAAAATCTACAACTTTTTTATTAACAGTTTTTGATAGCGCTCATTGTTTTTGAGATACTCTTATTATAGTCTTAAAAAAACCCACATTTTTAATATGTCTGTACACTGCGGGTAAATATAAACTAGTAGAAGGTGAAAAACTTAGTATGCTAATTATCGACCTAACCCGAAAAGAGTAAAACAATACATAGATTACCCTAAATTAATTCCATATTCAAGTCCCTAACAACTGATACCCAGGGTCGAATAAAATTTAACCAAAACTTAGAAAGAGAAATTAAGCAATTTTAAGTTCTCTCAGTTAGGTCATAACTTCAAACTTTTTCGATCATTATTTTTGTTGCGAAGAATTTCCTCCCACATGAAATATATAGCAGTTTTCCACATTCGAAATATTTAAATGTATACACGTAAGTAGCAACTTCTAATATGTTGCTGCATATAGACGTTTTATATTAGAAAAAGTAGATTTAGAAGCGATGTTGTTACATCATAATAAAAAATTCCGACAATTTAATTTGTTTGTGACGACCATGAAGTATCTTTTACAGCTCAGAACGATCATTGCCAAAATACCCACAAATAATGACTTTTTCTATATATCTAAAAATGATAAATCTGAAATTCATCACTTGCTGATTTTTATTCATTTACATCATAATGCATGTACTCTAAACAATGCAATACAGTCACTGATTTGTCTGAACATACTACATTGTGTTCATCTCGCAATACCTGCCGGATATACCTAGTCTTGAAGATTCATCTGCTGTGTCTAATATTATTATCCTTGTATAAATTTAGTTTAAAACTAGCTGCTTCGCACCTAGCCTTCGGTCTGGGTTTTACATGTTTCTCAAAAGAAGAGTTAGAACCACTTTTAAATATAAATGTATTAATAAAAATGTTGAATAAATCTCGCATGCTGCAGATTGTTGATGAATAAGATAGTTTATTAACAGCATGCACACCCTGAAATACATATTTACATTAGTTTTATTGTTCAGCAACCACAGTGTAATGGGTCTAAATTCCAAGACTTTCCCTACTACATAGGTCAAACTTATTTATGTTATGGATATGCTTTTAATGTCTTTAATGTAAACATTTCTTTGAAATAGATTTTTATTCCTTAAATTTCGTGTTTTATAAATATTTTCTTCATGGTCTTAAAATGCAAAAGATTTTTTTTTGTTTCATAACCTATATCACGGTTTACTTTTTCGGTGTATAGATGTTGTTCCATGTTCATTTTTTCGGTCTTGGTTATACATGTTCCCAAATAAAGTTGCAAATAATTGATAAATATGATAGTGTACTAAATAAGATAATTCCAGAAATAACTAAGATAATTCCAGTAATAAATTTGTACGTGTGCGGTGATGCCTATGAATAGAAAAACTGCATATATACATATAATTATGAAACGTTTTGATGCCGAATTCATTGGTTCTATACTATTTATTACATAAAGCAACCTTGGTACCGATGGAATTGGATAAGTTGATTTCTGTGAAAGACAAATATTTTCATAAATTCTATTATTGTAGAGCAACTTCGTAGTCCGGCGTTGCTTTAACTCTCTCGAATAGTTCAGACACAATGAGATGAAGTGATAATATTATTATCATGATATTATTATGATATTATCACACTTATACATTAGTAAGAACATACATTATTTTCATCTCGTAATACCTACCGGAACATACCTAGTTTTGAAAATTCGTCTTTTGTGACTAAGATCATTATTGTATAAATTTAATTTAAAATAACTTTCCGAACACAAAATCAGGAAAACTCTTATTGTTAAAGAATTTCCTATTGATTTATTAATTAGATAACAACAATTAGACAATAATTTGATAAAAACACTCCTTACTTTGAGTTTGAAATTAGCTGGAAACTACCACTAGTAGGGACTTTCTAGTTAATTTGAAGACCAGTTCAAGTCATCCACTTCTAATATGTAGTTCTTATTTGGTAAAAGAGGTAATAGATGAAATTTAACATGATTCAGTTCTCATGAATATGATACATTCGTGATCAGCTTTTGTTCCTTATCTAATGTAAAAGTTTAAAGCTTGTCTAAAGCAAGAGGTACTTTGCGATAAGGAAATTTATCTTTTATGTAAATAACTGTAGTTTTAATAACTACGTCATCATAAAATCGATTATGTAAACAATTGTATATAGACAGCTTACTAATTATTTCATACATAATAGTTGTAGAAGTATAAAGAATTCGGAGCCATACCATATGTCCAAGTTGCTTTAAGTGTAATATTTTTTCTTTCGGTTATACTGCTACAGGGCTTACAGATACTTGTCAGATAGGACTACGTATTGAAAAGTTTTAAAAAATTGTCTTTCAAAAGAAGAAATTTTTTCTAAATGACAATCTCCTTAATCACTTAAACGTATTTTATGATGCCTTTAAAACGTTATTTTTTATAAAGTCAGGATCTTGAAACACAAAGACCTGGCAAGAAGCTAGACAACATATTTCAGATGGTTGAGCTGCCAAATCCTTCCCCCCCCCTTTCCAAAACAGCACTGTATTTTAAGGACAAATCATGGTTTTATCACTGTTGAGTAGGAGTACCAGAATTCCTGAAAGTGTTTGGTGAATTTGGATATTATATGAGGCGTTTGGCAAGAATACCAGTGAACAGTCTTTTTCCAATTTTGGAAGCCAGCGCCAGGATGTCACCAGATTTCTTGGATATAAATACATAAAAAATGTTTAATTTAGCATTAACTTGGCATTGTTTTGTAATGCAAATGGGAGATTCGCTTTCGGGCACCGTTTTGGATTGAAACAAGTAGAGGATCTTGACCGGAAAAAACTGGAGGTTATAACATAGAATTATCCTTCCTTACCTGTTATACAGATAGTTAATCAAGAATGTTCAATTAATATAATTGTTTCAGTTTTAGGAAGACTTAACTAAATAGACTTTTTCTGCCAATAATACATTAATGTTAACAACTAATTGTAACATTTTGTAATCGAGTCTTAAAATATAGAAATTATTTCACTTTTCGTCATTTTTTCTTGCTTAAATTTTATCTATAATTTTTGTGCATCTAAACTGAACAAAACCCACTAATAGCTAATTATTCTACTAATGGCTATTCTTATTATTTCATTACCACAATATGACAAATCGTTTCCATGCTTTTCGTATTGCATAGAGTGCAGGGACAATTAAATATTCACATTAAGAATTATTCATAGATGTCAGAGTGAGGACAAAGCTGAAAACACACCACAAAGGCCACGAAACCAACCTGATATATGTCCTATAAGATGGAAGTGTAATTTGTCCTTAGACCTAACTCACTTATAATCCAAAAAATGGGTAAAATCCAATAGGAAATACTGCTCAATATTTTCTAGACCCATCAATTTCATATTCGTCAGAGACTTCGATTGTGGACTAAAGAAAGGAATATATATGATAAAATTCTGCACCAGTAGGGTAAGATTAATACTTCAATCAATCTCGGATGCTGATAGACATTTCGTCGTTAAAATGCGGTTTTGCTAATTTCTCTTTAATGTCAAGTCTGAGTCACATTATTTAACATGTTGATATGTTAATCATATTGTGATAACATAATCATTTCCTACTATTACATCTTACCTTAATTTTGTATCTTTCAAGCGAGATGTTGAAGATTTTCAACTGTTAAAGTGACAGCAAATTTTCCGTATCGCCTAACTAATTTAACAAAAAAAAAATTGGATTGAAATTTGTTAAAATTTATTCTAAAAATATTAATTTGCAGCAATAGTTTGTTAATTTATAGATAAAGGTTGACTTTCTAAAATTGAGAAATCTTCGTAACTGTGTAAAATTGCTATAAAAATGTAATCTGAATTGTAAATAGGTAACAGAATAATTTAAGTTTTATATTTCTAGTAAAAAGTTTTATTTGAGTTTCCAATAAGGGTTAGAACTAAATTAAACATCTATACATCTATCTATCTATATATACATACGTACATACCTTCATATATGCACATATATATATATATATATATATTTATAACACACAACACATATATATATATAATATCTGTAATATATCAAAATTATTTAAATTTAATATTTCTTCAAAAATCCTCTCTCTATTTTAATTCATCTAAATATCTTTATCATCTAAATGTATAATCAAATATTTTCCATTAACATTTTTTTTTTATAAAGTTTCTGTCTATACAGCAATTTTTGTTCGGAACATGTGTTCGTGTTTTGCTGTATATTATTAATTCGCTTATAAGTTGTTTTTATAAAATTCTTGTTTTGGGTGTATTATTAGATAAAATAACTCTTATTTAACTGTATATAAAAGATTTATTTATAAATAAATTTTAAAATTATTATATTATCTATAATATAAATATCTTTGTATTTATAAATTATATAATTATATATTATAATATATTTTATAAAATATATATTACACACACATATACATATATATATATATATATATATATATATATATATATATATGTGTGTATATGTGTGTGTGTGTGTGTATGTGTCATGTGTAAGAAGGGGGGGTTGGAAAATTAAATGAGCTGTTAATAATTTAAAAGGGAACTCTTTCGTATTAAAAAATTAATGATAAAAACCCTCTCTCGCATAAGCTTTTAGGATAATCCGGTCAAGCGGAAGCATATTGGAAGAGTTGATGAGTATGCAAATCCAATAAGAGACAGTTGGCTCGTAGCCATCGATCTGTCAGCAGTCTGGACGCTTAGATCAGCCATGAATAAATGAAAATGGCGCAAGTGATGCCTTACAAAAAGGAAAATAAAGTTTTGAAATTAGTTGTAGAAAATAAATTATGGATGTATATATACATATATATGTGTGTGTGTTTTCTTTCGATTTCATAAAATCTATCTCATCTAATCAGTTATCTAGTGATTTCTATATTTTAATGAACAGTTTACTCAATTGAATTAATATTGAAGAAACTTAGAAACTGTAGACCTTAAGTATCAAATATCAAATAATCAAATATTATGTACCAAAATAAAACATTTAATCTGTAATATTTTCTCTGCTCGTATTATTCAGTTTGTTTGCTATTCAAATAGAAGGAACATATATACATCACAGATATACGTTACATATTTCTTATTTTCTATACATTATCAATTCTTGAATATCACGTCATATATTTTTCTCTTGGGGGTTTATTTTTATATGCCAATAAAATAAAACCGCCGTCTTAAACAAATATATATTTCTATTGAATTTATTCTCCGATATAAAATTGTTTAAATACTTCAGAATTTCATATTTGCCAAACCTAATATTTTCGAAAAGAAGCATTTCCCATCTTACCTGCCCCAGATTGAAACACTAAACATGTGGGTTACCAAGCAAATACGGAAATAAGAGACTTTTATAGAAAAATCTATTTTTCAACTCAGTATGCAGAAAAGAATCAAGAAATAGAGAGATATGTATGTTTTTGAAGTCGGAAAAATATTTTAGCAATTTAAAATATCTCTTAACTTGTCAGTTTTAAAATATATACAGGATATTTCCTTGCTAAAATTTTGTAAATTACTGGTAATCATTTTTATTGATCATGTTTCTTACAACTTGGAACCATGTATAATATATTTGGAAGATTTGTCTTACCTGTAAATACTGATTTAAAGAACGGGGGTTTCTTTTAAATCATAGAAATTTTTTTTATATTATCTAATAGAATAATAATAGAATAACAGAATAGGATATTGGGTATGTTTTAAAAGAATCGGATACACATTTTTCTCAAGACTATTATTTCAAACTTTGCTGAAACATTACTTCAAAGAACTGCATATTTGCATATATGATAATGTATCATAATATCCTATTCTTAAGAAAGTGCTTTTAGTATACTTTTAACAGTTTTAAACTTTATAAATTTTGCTGAAAAATTAATTTTTTTTATACGATAAGCTGAAAATAAATATTTTATTGAATTTCTAATAAATACTTTTGGTATAGTTTGTGTAGTTACATTTTGAAAAGATATACTTTGAAGTTATCTTTGTATGTGCAATAGTTTTTATAAAATTTTGTGGAAGTGCATTGATATCAAAATGACTATTAGAAAAATGTCATGCATTATTTTGTGTATAACAAATTCTACTATATAAAAATAAAGGAATTTTATCATATTTCTCTTCTAAGATATGATTACAGTTAATTTACCAAAAAAGCCCTGGCAACCAAAAAATATGGAAATTATCTCGAGTGGGATTGGTGAGCAGTCATTGTTAACGGCTACACACATATATACACATACACACACATATACTATTTATCGAATGATTTTTTAAAAATGATTTAGTACAAAAGTCTTAGTCTATTAACCCAGCCAAACGATGGCCGATTGGTTAGGATACTGGCCTTCGGTACCGGAGTTCGTGCGTTCGAATCCCACAGTGGCATGGATGTTCGTAGTCATTCGGAATCGGCTTTAAGCTGTAGGTCCCGGTCTCATTAGCCTTAGTGTTGCAAAAAGTAGACCGTAGCACTCCAAACCAAACCAAACCTATTAACCCATTCGTAATATTTTAAAAATTTCCTGACAAATAGGGATGTCAGTCTATAAATGTATACCTTAGCTTATCTTCTATTTCTTCAAAGGGATTGGAAAAGAACGTTCGTCAAAGAATCAGCAAAAATTATCGAATTTTTACTAAGCTGAGAAAAATTTCTCGGTTATAAAAAATCGGATTTTTTTTGTATTCTGCAATTATTATTTTGATAAGTAGAATTTAGAAATATAACTACACCTATTTACTGAAAACCTGCGTTTATGTTATAATAATTTCGTGTTAATTTCTGATAATGAAAAGAAAGGTTTTAAAGTTAATTGTTGGCATAACATATTGCATATTTTCACTCTAAAGCCATCCCTATCTCATGAAATATTGGGTAAGTTTTTTGCCGCTTGCCAACTCTCCAAAAGTCAAGTAACAAGGGGAAGAGAGAAAGTAAAGTAGTTCTTCATGGGAGATAGACAAAAAGCTGGAAATTTACTCTTATATTTCTGTCCTAGGAAGCTATTTTTCGAATGGTCGGTTAACTACACGTCCAGGGAGAAAGAGTGTTGTTCTTGGAACATGTTCGCTTCCATGCAAATGCTCTATATAAACCATGTTTATCCTAGCAGTGATATGTGTCCATGATGTATTTATTTATATGCTCTATGTGTATTTTGATGTGATTATACCATGAAAATCCTTGAAATGTCCGAACAAGCTTCGCACTGATTGTTCCCTACGTTAAACAGCAAGAGATTATAGAAATATTATCAAATGAATAATGTGTTAAGAAGGAAGCGATAATTTTAATTTATTTTTATAGTAATAATCAAATCTTACGTAAAAGTAACTCTAAGTTCCAATGATTAATGAAGTAGCAGACCAAGCATTAGGGTATTCTGCTAACAATGACATATTTCTAGTTAAAAGTTGTTTTTTTTAACTTAACAGTTATCTTAAACTAAAATGAAAGACGCAAACTTTTACATTGAATTCTGTAGTACCTGGCTTGTAAACTGGGCTAGTAAAATTGGCAATATAAACATTATGATTTACGCTGCTTAATTTTTTTTCTTTCATCAAGTGATAGCTCATGAAAAGTGTTTTATTTTCAAGAATCATGCGTTTAAGTTTGTATTATTAAGAAATGAGATATACAAAATTCCCTAACTTCCTCCTTAGACTATTAAAATATATGCATAGTTAAACTTTATAATTAATGCACCTCACTTTTACTTCTTTTTCAATGTGAGATACAATCTTCCAATGATACAAAAGTGTCTAAATGATATCTTTTAATAACATAAAAATTGTATACAATATGAGTTGACAATGAGTAGAATTGTATAAAAGAATGAGTAATATATATTTATTCAACAATGAGATGAGCCAAAGTACTGGTATTTAGTGAAGACTGGTTACATACTTTATATTGAAATTGTTCGTAATATAATGCACATTGCAATCAAAGACGAATGTGCACAATTACATATTACAAAAGTTCTAGATACAAAATTTCAAGCTCCTATGGCTAATCGTTTTTGACTTATGATTATAGATTTTAACATACATTCTATTAAAATTTTCTTATATATTATGTAGAGTGCAGATGACAATCAAAATGTAAGTTGCACAAGAATATGTTACACCAGACCTAAATACAATGTTTCAAATGTCTACGTCTACCTCAAATAATAAGCTCTTAGGTTTCAGGAGGTTTGACTGTAAATTAGTTTTCTTAGCCAAAGGAGATCATCGGTAGATAAAACATAAAAAATTTTTGAATAATAATCGTTTTATGTGAACAATTTTGAGAAATATGCCTAAACTATAGATAATAAAGTTACTTCAGACATGCTGTTATATACAAGCCAAATATGTAACCAATCTTACACCAATCAATTAGTTTACTTAGTCATAATAAAAAATTAGTTTTCTTAGTGATAAGAGATCTTTGGTAGAGAAAACATAAAAAAATGAATAATAATCGTTTTTCAAGAGGAATTTCTAAGAATATGTGTAATTTGAATAAAAAATTATAAATATTATTACATGCATAAAGTGATAATGATTGTTCACATATCTGTGATTGAAATTTTGTTACATGCGAACAAAATATGCACTCTATCTTACATCTTCAGATTTCTCTATTTGGATTCCAAATTATAAGTCAATAGTAGTAGGTTTTAGATTATTTTTTGTTTATTATATATTTTCACATAAAGATTGCTACACAATGACTTCTTATGTATAAATATATAACTGTCTTCTTTATTTAATTTTATATTATAAAGCAATAAAAGTCGATAAAACAGTGTAAAGTATCAAATTTCATAATTGAAATTGTTAAGAAACATTATACAATTGATGTAAATCAAAACTGGTACATTGAACATTTGTTCAAATTCAGATTTTGAAAGTAAAAATGTTGACACTTTCTTACTTAAATAACTAAACAACTATTAGTAAATTTTATTTACATAAAATTCTTAAAGATTTATTTTAAAGATTAATTTTAATAGCCTAGCACATATTTAGATGGATATGAAATAAATAAGATCAAATTAAAATTTGTACACTATATAAAATTCTCAAATTAGGTAAACTTAAAAGGATAATAGTTTCTGTTTAGTGCATTATTGGGTCCAATCTATACCTCTTACAGTGTTTTTTATATGTTTTCTACATTTAAATTCTCAGGTTGTAAAAAAAAGTATTGTATTCTTCGACTTTGACTGGCAGTATGTATTTTAAACTAATGTTGAACTGTGTTGCTCAAATTTGGTTTAAAATACATAATAATTTTTTTTTAATAATAATTTTTTTTTGGAGGCGGGGGTATATCAAAGTTGTACCAACATTTTCATTTCAGCCTATGACTTTAACTCAGTTTTTGTCGATTAAATATATATGAAAGTTTTGAATTGCACAGAATTGCTCTTTTACAACCTTCAAATCTGAAGTTTGATAAAAAAATTCGAAAAAATGAAACGTCTCCCTTAACTTTTTTGTTCCATAATTATTGATATAACAATATATTTGAAATTATTTGTTTTACAATAGAGTCAATTTTACATTTATTGTTACAATGATTCAGCTGAAAACAATGCATAATCTGAAGACAAAATTTAAATTATTATTACTTGTCCCTGGTTTCTAAAAATCCAAGGACATTGTTGTTTTTCAAATATAAGGCTGGTATAGTAAGGGCGTAAGTCCCCAAAACTAAATTTTGCAGATTAGCCCGCGTGTACCAAAACAATAGATTGTTGCGTTCAAGGCTGTACCTAGGACGTGGTAAAGGTGGCATTTGCCTTGGGCACATCAGTCATAGGGGCTTCACACCTTGATAGAAACTTCGTCCGAAAGATGATGATTTGCCCCGAGTGGTAAAAGGGAAAATTTGAAAAATATTTTTTCAAATTCTTTAAAGAGTAATGCTAAAAACAATAACTTAGAGATATTAAAAAATGGTGTTATAATTTACTTTTATCTTATTTTTTAATTGTTGGGGTAAGAGATAAACTTTCGCAAACCAGTGAAAACTTGTACGCTGTTGCCAATTTCAAATAAAATTTGCAAAATTATAACAATTCCCTACAGCGGAACCATCTTGTGCCTCATCACTCTTTTCATGTCTTCTATAGTTTTCACAAGACAAAATATCACGTTTAAAAATGGGCAGGGTGCATTTATCAAAAAGGCAATTTTATTCAAGTAAAAGGGCACTTTTCTGCCGTCACACTGGGATTATTTGACTGTAAAATATAAATTATATGTAAAAAGGGAATATACTAATCTATGACAAAATACAGAGCAGAATGGAGTAGAATCCCAGTTCCAGGGGCAGGCCGCCATGTTTTTGGCTCTATTTTTGTAAAAGTGATCGCCAAAATGTCGCCAAGTCATGTGTACAATTTTTGCTTCGTTTTGCATTTATACCCAATTTCAAAGTATATTTTGAACAAAAAAAGTTTTGAAAATTTTTTAAGATGAATATAAATTTAAAAAAAAATAGAAAATAAAAAATAGAGCAAGGTTTGCCAGAAAATTGGGTTCTAGAATTTGGCTACGCATGGCGTGCCCACTGAACTTCGATCGGCTAGGCCCCCCGAACTGGGAAACGGCCACACAATGGATATGTATTGAGAATGGCACCATTAATGGTTTATTGTATGTAATATTTTAAGCATTAGTGGCATTTACTATATAAAAGATAGACGCACAAGGAGAGCTTGAAAACAATATGATATGAATCAAAATATAGACACAGACGGTTTGGACACGGCAAGATCAGGAGAAAATGTTAGGCTACCATGCCAAGTTCGCTTGAGTACATTGTTCTGATGTCAAACCTTCAAATTTCTAAATAAATAGAATTTTAATCTATGGATGATTGAAAATTAGATTCATTTTGCTTACTTTTGTATCAATTTATATTTTGAAGGTATTGATGACTTTTGAAGGTTCAGGATTTTATGTTGTTTGTAGCTCTACAGTCTATTGTTATTACGCAAAAGCTAACTACATACGGACATAATGCTTAAAGAGAATCTGATTTTCTATCCAATCATTATTGAATCATTATTGAATCAATATTGAACATCCAATCCAGCAGTATGATTCATTCACATGATCTTCAGTACCGGAAAGCAGAACTTACCCAATCGACCCTCTTTTGATGCCTTAATATCCAGAAATTTAAACTTATTCAAAAATTTAAAAGGCATAAATGATTATAATTTTTATTTTTACCCCTATAGTTTAGGAATTCAGAAACATGTTTATAAATAGAATAATTCTCTACCAACAAATATTTGAAAGAATTGTATTTAATTTTCATTCTGTTGTCCTAATTAAGATTACATGAAATATAAATTCTTAAATAATTATTTTATTTTTTAAAATGTCAAGAAATATTTCTACAGCGTAATAAAATATAATTTATTAATAAAATAAAAACAAAAATGTATAATATAAGCGGAAATATAAAAGCAGTAATATTAATTTAAATATAGGTACAGGGACACACAAACACACGTGCACAAATATAATACATTTTTAATAGACATATAAATTATGCGTTGCATGATATTTAATCATATGAGACGATATATATCAAAATTTACATTTTAGGCGAGTAAATAAGATTTATAGTGAATAAATTAAATATTTAGTTTTGTATTAGTCACTGGGATCAGTATTTTAATAAAATACGACCTTTGTTTTTGCAATACCAAAAGCTTTTTTTCTCTGTTTTATTTGCAGTTATGGCAAGTTTTATAACTCAATTAAAAAAGAAAGGAAAGCTTCACTAAAAAAAAAGAAATATGTTTTTATTTTTGTCAGATATTTATCCCTGCCCAGTTCACATTTTACCATAGCCGTAATAAAAACATTTTAAGATAATCTTTGATGGCAAATTTGAGAGACAAATAGTTTTTTCCGTTGTCTTTTTATTTTCCAAATATCACTTTAGTTAATAATTAAATTTATATGGTGTGTTGAAGTTACATAAAATAAAAAAAAGTTTATTAAATTTAGGTGGTATGCATTAAACACAACGAAAATAATGTGAAACATATATATTTATAATAAAAAAGCATTAAAATATTAAACATACTTCTCAATTTTGATACAAAATTTATTACTTTTATTAATAACTGTTTTCCTTTTTCAATATTCAATGAATGTTAAAGAAAGTGTATAATAATTACTTTTGTACTATGAAGAAATATCCTTTAAGCAATACATGCATACAGTTTAAAATAGGAGAGATTTTGACGCAGTATTTGTCCCAAATTTTAATTTAAAAATACTTGTTTATTATTTGCAATTATTTTAATACATATTATTTTCCAAAATTCGACTGTGTTTAAGATGTTTTCTAAATAAATAAAATATGCAGTCATCATTGTAGAAAAAAATGTTTACCTATAGTAAATTATTTTTACCTCTTTTAAATTTTATACATATAAAACAAATACATAGTAGATAGAATATTTTACGCCCATTATTACTAATATAAACTTTTTTTAACTGTTAAGCATATTCTCCAAACTATAAAAAAATTACTTCTTTACACACATATTTTACAATCATAGTTGCATAGCCTATACCTATAAAACTTAAAAGATAAAATCCGCTACACAAATTCATATCTTCTTGTCCAAGTTTCCATTAAATTAAATACTTTATGAAGCACTTTTATTTAAAAAACTCTATTCCTAATATTTTATATCTAGTAATTGTAATACTTTTCCATGTATTCTTTGTAATAACTTGATTAAATGTTAAACAGTCTAGACACATTTAATTTTGGCTCCTTTTTGTGCTTGAGTACTTATATGATGAAATATCATTAATTGATTCAATTTCTATAGATAAAATGCACTATGTGTGACTTGCTGTCGGTATCTATTATTTTAAAATATAAATTTTATTAATCAAATCTTCATAAAGTGAATGTTTTAATTTTATAATTCAATATACATTAATTGTATCTATATTTAAGTAGCTAAATATAACTATATGTAGTAAGTATTGTGAGAGTGCAGCTTTGTTTAGGTTTGCGAAACTGATTTGATCGCCGCACTCACACGTTGTGGGTTGAATGCCCAAGTTTTTTTCTCAACTCCAAGAAGCATGTGGTGTGGCCAGAGAAATAAGTGCACTTAAACTTCACCAAGTTTTGGAGAATTGTGATTGGTCTCCAGGAGGCGATTAAGGACCATCCTTGGAGTCCCGGTCCTTCTGGGCAGAGCCGGAAAAGGACGCATTGTAAAAAGGACAATGGAACAACGAATAGGATAATGGAAAAAGTGTAGGATTGCCTGAGTCGAAAGAAGGAAGGTAAAGAATGTAGCGTTCTCTTGGACATTGGCAATTTTTTTGAGGCGTAGCAAGTGGAGTGTTTTTACTTTTTAATTTTTATATATTTTTTTGCATATTTTCTTGTCGTTTCTTCTAATTTTGAACATTGTAATATAGAACAGTGGTACTATACTATAATTAAAAGCAATGTAAAGCAACTTGGGGTTATCAATGTGTTTGAAATGACAATGCAATGTTCTACACCACAACAAGTATATTTATTATACATACACTAAAGTTATAGATGTATAGTACACACACAGATATATATATATATATATATATATATATATATATATATATATATATATATATATATATATATATATATATCTGTGTATATATCTGTGTATCTGTGTATATATATATATATATATATATATATATATATCTATATATATATATATAACTCACTTGTTAATTATACAATTTAAAGTTAAATGTCAATGTGAGATTAGAGAAATTTAAGTTCCCAAACAAAATATTAGATTCTCCTGGCTTGACTAAAAAAGTGCTAAAGTTTTCTCTAGACTTTAATATGTATATGAACAATTTTTGTAGCTACTTCTATAAGTGACGATTAACGTGAAAGTAATTTTGCTTGTTAACGGAGAGTTATTTATAATAGTTCCGTTTTAATGATAAGGAAATTTCATATATTTGATTTTTTAAATTTTAACATTCACAAATAAAAATGTGATACAGCAGAAAGTTGAAATTTGGGATATTAAAAATCTCTATCTGTACTTTCCCTTTTAATTGCAATCTGCAATCTATACCGACAATATTTCCTTACAACACATATACGTTGCCGGACAAAACTCAATTAGCCGTAAGAGGTTGAAATGTAATTTTATAAAGTGTCTTAGCATTTAGTTGTGTATTTTCATCTTTTCTCGCAATTTTCAGTCTGTACAAAGAAAAATCTTAATATAACACCTTTTAAACTTTCCAGCTGCCACCAGATGTGCCCTACATGAGCTTTTCTTATTTTTCAAAACAGTTTTACTGTTGGTGAATTAACATTTTAAACTTTTATGTTATTTAAAAGAATTATTTTAACATTTACATAACGATCACTAAACTAAATATTTCGATTATAGTATCTGCCTATCTGACAAATAAATTTTATTAATGTATATAACCTAACAATAGCAAATGGAAGTTATATGGCATGCATACCAGGTATTCATTTTGCAGTGTATGTAACTTATAAATTTAGTAGTCGATTCGAGTTACAATTTTAATGCAAGTTTTATTACATAAGTTTTAGTCGATAAAGCAAATCATTGCTACTTTCCCTTCTGTCTGAAGCGTTAATAGGGAGAACTACAATTTCCTTTATATTCATGCTATATTTATTTTAAATATTTAAATAAAATATACCATTAAAATCTATTTTTGAAAAATGTTCTTAAAATTTAGCTAATTTGGTGTGAAAATAAAAATTGCAGGTAATATAAGTCTTATAAGTCTAAACTAATAAATTCATGTCACTTATGCTATTTATAGTTACACAATTTATAGTATTACAGTTTATTTGAGCGAATTCATCTTTAATTCGTTTCAGCAGAAAGTAGCAGATATATCAGTAAATCATAAATGCACTTAACCCTTAATTTGGCTAAGTCTGGCCGCTACACCGGACATGTATATTTATAACTACTATATAACATAATTGTCAGTGTTCGCCACAGCGGACATTAATTATCTCAAAAATGGAAAATGATATATTTTTTGTTTATTTTACAGAGATCCTAATGTCTATACAGACATGGGAGAATAACAGAAATTAAAAAATATTTGAAAAAACATCTTGTCAAATTAACGGTTAATCTAGAGCATATTGGAGAAATATAAAGAAGCTTTACTTGCTGAAAAGGATAATTTTAGAATCTTTTTGATTGATATGTGCACCTCAGTTGGATACAGATGGAATAATTATAAAATATACTGATGTTGAATTTCTTTCAAAACTATAAATTAAAACAATATATTGCAAAAAGACAAAATCTGTATTGATGCACTATTATCCATATTATCATAACAACTAGCTGCACTGCAGTCCCACGATGAAATACTTTTTGAATAATGAAAGATTTTTATCTTTTTTACTTTTAAACGAATAATTATTTGTACTTAATACTGGAAATGCAAATTAAAGCGTAATTCAATACACATATTTTCTCTTCAATAGTACTTTAGTTTCCACATAGAAATCCGTTATCATTACAAATAAATAGAAACTGCATCCAAACTTTAACAATTCTTAAACACTTTTTTCACGCTTTCCGTTGTTTTCTGTGAAAACATGTCACAGCTGAGAAAGTTATTCTGAGAGAAGAAATCCCTATTATGTTCTAAAGACTAATCTAAGTGTTATAGATCTCATTTTCATTTTAACCAGCCAAAAGTATGCAAAAGTCACGAATAAGAACTTTCCAGTACGTAAGGAGAATTCCATTAGAATTCACCCATACAAAACGTTTTCAATAGCTTTCTTTCCTGTTGCAATTTCCCCATAAAGGAGCCTTCTTGATCACATAATTTCCGTCCTCAGTTAATTACTTAGCTTATACTAAGAGCATCTCACAGAAACAAATTTGGATGTAACAGCTGTGCAAAGTAATTTTAACGGTCCCTCCTTTGTGAGAAACCGTTAAAGGCAATTCGGTTGCTATAAATAAGGCATTTATTATGGTAATTTGGAAGTATAATTTTTTTAGCGGGTCTCCCCTTTTTTTAAAATCTTTACAGGAAAACTGCCTGCTTTGTTTTAACTCAAATTAATTTTGCATTTAAGTTAAAGACTGTGCAGTTATTTCAAATATAAAAAAATATTTTTTGAACTAAATTTAGATAGTTTTATAATACATTTTTTGAAATTGATTTACATTCTGGGAGGAATAAAATGTATAAAGAAAACTCATCTTCATTTGGTGACGTTAAGAATACTTTCTTTCTGTTAAATTATTGCAAATTGACTGTGACTGTTTAATGAAATTATTAATAGTATATATATAAATTCATAATACTTTGGCGACTTCCTTTTCCTCTATTTTTCTTACACATTTTTATCTACGTTAAATAAATAATTTGGTACAAATATTATAGAAGATTACAAAGATTATACTTAGAACAAAGATTATAGAAGTAATAAAATGTGTAAAGAAAACTCATCTTCATTTTGTGACGTTTATAACACTTTCTTTCTATTAAATTGTTGCTAATTGATTGTGATTATTTAATGAAATTATTAATAGTATATATATTAATTCATAATACTTCGACGACTTCCTTTTCCTCTATTTTTCTTACACATTTTTATCTACGTTAAATAAATAATTTGGTTTAGAACAAAGATTATAGAAGTAATAAAATGTGTAAAGAAATTCCTCTTCATTTGGTGACGTTTAGAGTACTTTCTTTCTATTAAATTATTGCAAATTAACTGTGACTGTTTAATGAAATTATTAATAGTATATATATTCATAATACTTCGAAGACTTCATTTTCCTCTATTTTTCGTATACATTTTTATCTACGTTAAATAAATAATTTGGTTTAGAACAAAGATTATAGAAGGAATAAAATGTGTAGAGAAAACTCATCTTCATTTGGTGACATTTATAATATTTTCTTTCTATGAAATTGTTGCTAAATTATTGTGATTATTTAATTAAATTATTAATATATTAATGCATAATATTTTGCATTAATATATTATATTTGAATATATTAATGCATAATATTTTGACTACTTCCTTTTTCTCTATCTTTTTATAAATTTTTATCTATCGTAAAATAAATAATTTGGCTTATAACAAAGATTATAGAGGACATATAATTTGTTAGAATAATGCATCAATAAAATCATGGGCGTTGTAAAAATTGAATAAAAGTAGTCAAGAAGACATTTTCCTAATAGTTTTATACAGTGGAAGTCAACAATATTAATTTTTATAATTTCGTAATGAATTTAATTACTGAATTCTAAGCTATAAATAAATGCACTTATATTAAACCAAAATTAATTAAGAGAAACCTATATTCTATTAAATTTCATTGAAATGTATATACACATTAAAATTTATATATTACATTTATTTTTTATAATTATTAGATAATCATTCTAATTAGTTAATGTGAAGACAAAACATTAATAAATATTACATATATTTTTGGCAAGCGCTTGAAATAAATACACTAATATTAAAATAAAATCAATTAAGATAAAACTATATTTTATTAAATTTCATTGAAATGTATATCCACAGTAAAATTTATATTTTACATTTATTCTTTATAATTCTTAGATATTTTTTCTTATTAGTTAATGTGAAGGAAAAAATTAAAATTACAAAGATTTTTTGGTAAGCTCTTGAAATATATTATTAGATTTTTAGAAGCCTAAATTTGAATATATTTCCTAATATGGCAGACTTTAATTACACTTTAAATGAAATTTAGTTTATTTAATTATCATTTTACTGATGTTTAAATATTACTTTTTGCGACTTATTAAATAAAAATTTCTCGATAATATTTTTAATTATATCCGATCACTTTTTGCAAATATTTTTGTTGCAGCATATTTGAAATGAGATTGCTTTACGTTTCATTTATTGCCTTCAAAACTCAGAAATGAAATCATGCGTATTTGTCTAGAAATAAAAATAAAATAAAATAAATTAAATGAAAAAAATTGACTACTTATAACCAATTACATTTAAAATATATAGGTGATATATTTACTGAGTATAGCTCGAAAAATTTCTTATCTAAGAAGTATTGGTTGTCTATCTCATTCTCCTAGTGTTGGAATTATAGAAATAAATTTTTAAATTTAATGAAACAATTCCCTTTTATATAAAATCAAGATCCACATCAATCAAGTACATCAACATAATACTATAAAAAACAATGCAATTAAAATAAAATCGACGTACATAAGACACAAATAGAGGAGAATAAATTAATGCTTTGACACTTTTTAAATATAACGGAATATCTAAATGGGATTGTTTCTAAATAATTGTCAAACTTTGTTGCATCTAGAAGTACCTTTTTAGATATTCAATTACAGTATGAAGTAGATACACCATAACAGTAAGACTCCTGCCAGTACTCCTACCAATTTTACCTAGATGATACTAAAACAATTTTAAATATACTTGTATTGTTTCTCTATAGCACACCAACACTGAAACAGCAGAGCACTATATTTTATTATCTGACTAGCATGTAGCCCATCACATGACGAGATTAGTGATATTTTTAATTTTTCAGAATTGTAATCCCTTTGAGGGAGATTTGTTTTTTGGTTTGGTTTGGTTTGGAGAGCTACGGTCTACTGTTTTGCACACGAGGGCTAATGAGACCGGGACCTACTGCTTAAAGCCGATTCCGAACAGCTACGAACATCCATGCCAAAGTGGGATTCGAACCCACGAACTCCGGTTCCGACGATCAGCGCCCTAACCAATCGGCCAGCGTTCGGCATTTTGTTTTTTGGCTGAAATTATCTAGTACACTCTCAATAATTTGTTCATCTTCATACTCCTCAAAAGTGTCCCGATACTGTGAATGCAGTTTAGAATCAAATTGAATTAATTTAGTCAAACCATGTGGGTATGTACAAAAAATAAATGCACAAACGAACAAGCTTCTTAATTTTCAAAGATGTATAATTTATAAGCTAGATTAATCCCTGAAATGAGCTCCTAGACTTTTATAAAAAGAATTTGTTGTTAATACCGGTGATAAAATTTTCATTACAACAAAATATAATTAATGATTAAATTTAAAATTATTTCATATGTACGTAATCTATTATTTAAGCCGAATATAAAAGAAAATTATTGACGTAATAGCTAAGCTCAGTGATAAAACGTATGAAAATAATGTAGAAGATATTTAAATAATTTAAAATAAGAAATGATTAAATGAGATAGTTAAAGGAATGACTCCATAATGCTAGGAAAAAGTATTATTTTTTTTCCTATTTATTATGTGATAAACTTAATCACCTGATTATAACTGGGGAATATATTGCTTGATATAATGGCATTAAACGCTCGAAAAAGGGGGGGTGAAGGGGTGGATTTCGAAAGTTTTAAAGACTTGCTTTGAATTTTACTAACCCTAACACATCAAGAATCCAATATAGGTGCTCCTATTCATTGCAGGTCCAACCGCTTCAAAAATTCGAGGATAGACGGATAGATAACTTAGGCTATTATTATATAGAGGATTCTCTAGAACCACTTTTGTCGGGAATTACTTGGCAACAACACTTTACAGTAGTCATGTTGAGGAAGTCAACTGGCTGGAACGCAAGACCAGGCAAAATCTTATTTTAAATTATTTACTTTCATTTCAAAATAAGAAAACTAACGGATACTTTTTACACATACAAAAAACAACCGTGTATCTATTAACTTGTGAAACTGCTGCCTTAAAGAGGAGAATATCAGGAGGATAATTTCTCATGTCAAAGAGTTTTAAATCAGTGTTTCTTTTGTTTCATGTTAAATGATTGTGGCGCCAAAATATATACAACGGTATAAAGACTGCAATGATCCAAACTTATCCTCAGTGAAGAGAACTGACATGTTGTTCAAAAATGTGGAACCTTGGTGTTCACCTATTTCAAACATTTTAAAACCGGAATCGACATCATGATTGACGTCAAGAGACAGCCAATCATGCCACATAGAATTTTCTCGGGAATTCTAAAAGCCCATCCCACTGACAGAGTGCCGTGTGCTAATCCTCAAACCATAAAAAATAACTTTATAAGAATTGACTTATAGAATTTTGAAACCAAAACAGAAGTACTTTAAGCAACTCGCCCCATTATTACACACACACACACACACACACACACACACACACACACACACACACATATATATATATATATATATATATATATATATATATATATATATATATATATATATATATATATATATATATATATATATATATATATATATATATATATATATATATATATATATATATATATATATATAATATTTTATACATGCACTTTTTAAAATCGTACGTTTTTATGGAGATGTAGCTTGTATTACACTTCTATTCTTTGAAACCATTAAGAAGTATTATATATGTTAAGATTTGTATCACCAACTACCTACATTATTATACGTCAACTGACGGATAAATACACATGTAAACATGGTATTAACAGTTAATAACCAGAACGAATTTTAGAATGACAGACTGTTCTGGCTATAATAATACTTTATGAAAAATGTACATTTAAATGTTCATTATGTGAAAATACTTAGAAAATTCAATTTTTTAACTTATGACATGAAATGACTATATAGAAACCAACATTAAATAGCTATATAAAATATTGCTTTTCTTGCCTATGCATTTTTGTATAAATAACTATTCATTTTTCATTACTAGATTATAGAGAAAAATGCATTTATGCTGTAGTTCTGAAATGCTTTGATTCCTTACTATAAATAAAGTGCATTACGACAAAGTAGGAAATTTTAGATTGCATGAAATAGAAGGATTGGATTAGATTCTATTGAATTACTGCAAAATCTTTCGTAGAATATTTCTTCATAAGAACCACATAATAAATTTCGGAGAAAGGAAAGGAAAGAAATTTCAGAAATCTTAGAATAGGAACGAGTAACTGAATTAGACAATAACAAATTTTGAGAGTTACTTGACTACGAGAATTTCAGTAAAATAATTTTCAAAATACTATTAAAGTAATTATTTTCAATTTTTCAATTCTAAAAATTTTTAATAAATTATTTCTTTTTCTATATCACGTAGATAATACATTAAAAAATTAAAAAATAATAGAATGTAGCCATGACAATATATTATATATAAATTTTCAACGTATTATTTAAGAGAAAACATAAACAGTAAGCAACTACAGATAAAAGATTTTATTTATTTTTCCATTATCATATATTTTTTAATTATTAGCTTAAATACAAGGGATTTGAACATTTATTCTCTATTTTTATTTAATTAATTTTGTTGGCTATACTTTGTTTGTATAAAATAAATACATTTTAATAAAATGTTGCATGGATTTACAACACAAAGTGAGTTAATAATTGTTTTTTTGTAAAAAATAATTATTAGGTATAATTCTCCAGCAATTTATTTTTTTTTTAATTTATGAGAATTCTAACACCAGAGAATTAAATTTCCAAAAAAATTAAATGATATTTAAAAATTTCATTTCAAATACAATAAATACCAAATAAAATAAAGGATAACGGTAAATGAAGGTAGAGTTTTGTTGCAGGTGTGTAATGTATTTATTGAGAAACTTTGAAATAAATATGAACAATAGTTTCTATCTTTACAGTGATCGTGCACTGAAAAAACACCATTTTGAGTAAACACCATTTTTCTCTTTTTTCTACTTCTCTAACTGTTCTGATTTTTTTCTTGCTCTACAAGATTTAATTGTAGACCTCTGTAATGTATTTATTGTAAAAATTTGAAATACATATGCACAATAGTTTCTTCCTTCACAGTGAGCGCGAGCTGAAAGAAAAACACCATTTTGAGTAAAATGCATTTAAAAATAAAACTTATCATATTTTTATTATAGTTTCCTTTAAAGCTATGCTGAAACTGTTCAAAATTGTTGAAAGAAATACCCCATTCCATCTCTTTCTCTTATTTCTACTTCAGTACCAAGTTTAGTTTGTTTTCTTGCTCTACGAGATTCTAATATAAATGCGTAAGCCTTAATTTCAGCCGAACGAATTTTGTTATTGATCACAGCTGTATAAAATAATTGTGCTTTATTTTCAATGTTAAGCAAAGTCTTACATAATATTGATTTGATAAAATTAACATCATTAATCATTGAAAAAGTAATATTTACTGGTATGTTTAACAAGATCTGGATTAAAGCTTATGTCGTTTCAGTGGTAATCATGCTAATTAGAAGAAAACCATTTTATGTTAATCAATGATTATATTAATTTCCTCCCTCTTAACTGCCTTACACTACAATGCCTCAAGTATGTTGACCATTTTGTTATGATTCCACAATGTAGGTGCTGATTATTGTTTTACATCCTAGGAAGAGGCAACACAAATAACAGTTAAGCTTTATGTCATATTTGGACTCGCACCCTTTGGTGTTTTAGAGATTGTACCACTGTGTCCATCGGGTGATATTTCAAAATTTAAAAATTAAGACAGATTTAAATATTATTAATGTAAATGCCTTTTAATTTGCGAGTTTTCCTATATTTTATGATAGTGGGTAATTTTATCATTTTTTGCTTATTAGGCTGTTTTTACACTTTATCAAATCAACCATTTTCTGTTAATCAATAAATATTATTAATATCCCCCCTTAACTACCTTACACTAAATTTCCTCAAGTATGTTGACCATTTTGTTATGATTCCACAATGTAGGTGATGATTATGGTTTTACATCCTAGGAAGAGGCAACACAAATGACAGCTAAGACTTATGTCATATTTGGACTCACACCTTTCGGTGTTGCAGTGATTTTACCACTGTGCCCATCAGGTGATACATCAAAATTGATAAATTAATGCATATTTAAATATAAATAATGTAAATGCCTTTTAATTTGCGAGTTTTCCTATATTTTATGATCTTGGGTAATTATATCATTTTTTGCTTATCAGGATGATATTACACTTTATCAAATCAACCATTTTGTGTTACTCAATAAATATTATAAATATTTCCCCCCTCTTAACTGCCTTATACTACAATGTCTCAAGTATGTTGACCATTTTGTTATGATTGCACAATGTAGGTGCTGATTATTGTTTTACATCCTAGGAAGAAGCAACACAAATGACAGCTAAGCCTTATATCGGATTTGGACTCACACCCTTTAGTGTTGCAGTGATTTTACCACTGTGCCCATCAGGTGATATATCAAAGCTGAAAAATTAAAACAGATTTAAATATTATTAATGAAAAAAACCTTTTAATTTGCTAGTTTTCATATATTTTATGATAGTGGGTAATTTTATCAGTTTTTGCTTATTAGGCTGTTTTTACACTTTATCAAATCAACCATTTTGTGTTACTCAATAAATATTATAAATATTTCCCCCCTCTTAACTGCCTTATACTACAATGTCTCAAGTATGTTGATGATTTTGTTATGATTACACAATGTAGGTGCTGGTTATGATTTTACATCCTAATAAGAGGCAACACAAATAACAGCTAAGCCATATATCAGATTTGGACTCACATCCTTTGGTATTGCAGTGATTTTACCACTGTGCCCATCAGGTGATATATCAAAATTGAAAAATTAAAACAGATGCAAATATTATTAATGTAAATGCCTCTTAATTTGCGCGTTATTATATATTATATGGTCGTGAGTAATTATATCATTTTTTACTAATCAGGCTGTTTATACACTTTATCAAATCTTTTGTTTTTCTGCATGGATAGAAACTGGAGGTACTGTATGGGTAAAAATGTCACTTTTCTGTTACACGTGAAGCAAATGAAAAAGTCCAATAAAATCTTATCAATTCCAATGGTAATCCTATATATATGGTCAGGGGAAATTGTATTAAAACATGCCATCTTAATTAGTTTAGCTATGCTCTACCATTTGATATTAAACATTTAACTCAATTAAGTCCAACATTCTTATATGAGGAAATTTATTTACATAAATTATAAAATTCTTAAAATGAATTTTTTTTTGTTTAGTTTAAAACGGCAACCATATAAACAACCTTACAAATTTTCTACCATAATCCGCTTAATAATTCAGTTATTTGTATCAGAATTATATTATTTTTGAGGCCTCGAAAATAAGTCTTTCTTTTGAGCATGCACCAGTACTAAAATTAAGAGCTAATAATTATATCCATTATAATACTGTTCATTATAGTATGATTTTTAAATATATTTTTTTCTATATTGATATTTTTCTCATACAAATCCCACTCCATGATATTTAAATAACAAACTTTCCTGAAAAAGAACTGTAATTTAATAATCTAATAATTACTTCAATTTCATTTCGTATTCTTATTCTCACGAGATCTTAATAACTTCGATTTAAGATATTCATAAATATATAATTATCAGAAATGATTAAGGAGTTAATAGGGTAAACGATCGCTTTAAATGAAAATTAATGGTAATTGATATTCATAAATATTTAATTTACAGACAAGCATTAATTTTCTAAAAAATTGTTACTATTAAATTATTTAAAAATGTATCTAAATTATACTGTCTTTAATGTTGTTTAATGTATATGTCTTTAATTATTTGTTTCAATATTTACAAGTTTTACATTTGATTTAGTGAAATAGCAAGTAATACTTTTGCTATCTTGTTAAACAATCAGATACTGTTAACTCCATAACTTATATAAACAATTATAGTTTTGAAATTTTTAATATTTTCTATATTTCTTCCCTAACTTCTAAAATTCTTTAAAAAAAAATCTAAAATTCTAATTATATTTTAGTTGAAATTATTTTAGTCATGGAATTATGGTTTTATACAACCCTTTAAAGATTTCTGGAATATATAAAAATAATATATTTAGTAAACAGTGTGAATATGCATAAAATTATGAAATGAATCTCCAGTGATATCTAAATATTTATGTTTCAGTTTTTCAATGTAGTTTTTTGTTGTCAATGCTGTTATTATTATGTCTAATGACACTTCTTTCAGCCAAGCTGTTGAGGCTATTCCATTCAAGGTCGAGGGTTACGTTTTGTAGACTGCCGCTAGGATCAAAGAATGATTTCTAGTACTTAGAGAGAACTCCTAATTTGTAATTAAGTATCAATCAGACTTGGTGTTGTTTGGACAGCCAACTTCAGATGTATCACATGAATTTGGAGTACATTGTGAACATGAACCTTTTTAGAGTGATACAGCTGTCTTTAGAGAATAGGACTGATTTTCACCGAATCCAATCATTAAATCATAGGTATGAGTTTCTGTGTGTTTATGGATTAACCCACTGAGTTACCTTAATTCTGTTTGTAACATGTTGGTAAAATAAGGCCAATATATGCACAGACGAATGATTGCCAGGTAGGCAAAAGTTACCTTTTTCCTAATCCAGTTTATATGTTTAAATCTTATACCGGAATGAATGTTTCTATTCATATAAATTAAGTTTTAATAACCTATACTGGTATAATTAGATTTGATGTACAAAGAAAGCTGTCTATTTAGCCTCCCTCTAACCATAAAAATATTTGGGAAATACTTTGATTTCTACAGGATTCACTTGGTTTACCACTGT
Source organism: Pardosa pseudoannulata (assembly GCA_032207245.1). Classification (NCBI taxonomy): domain Eukaryota; kingdom Metazoa; phylum Arthropoda; class Arachnida; order Araneae; family Lycosidae; genus Pardosa; species Pardosa pseudoannulata. The sequence continues at coordinate 7,353,663 of CM063506.1, forward strand.
CTTATACAGCTTATTGCATTATAATATACCTGTAATAAAAAAAAAATTATTGGATTTTAATATATTTCCAGTTGATTTATATAACCATTTTTCCCTTATATATATATATATATATATATATATATATATATATATATATATATATATATATATATATATATATATATATATATATATATATATATATATATATATATATATATATATATATATAATAATTTTTTTCAGTTTTGAATTTTGTATGTTAACTTTTAAAAAGAATTATTTTCATTTCTTTTGAAAATTAGTAAAGTGATTTACACACAACTTTTTTATTTATAGATTTCAAATTATGCATAATTTTAAGATAAATTATTATGATTCATATTTTTTTTAAAAATGTGTTTTAAATCAAAATATTACTTCGTAAAACAAAATTTTAACCGAAACAGGAAAGCG
>CM063506.1:7359100-7361600 GCA_032207245.1 Pardosa pseudoannulata
TCCCCAAGTTGAAATGTATGCTTATTTTTAATAATCATTAGTTTTCACTTTCAGCAGCATTACTTTCCCTTTTAAAAATGCTTAACACATTGTGTTCGGGTACATTTCGCAGCTGAATTGTACCGGGAACGGACGTTTTGCGAGTAAATTTATTTATTCAGTTATATCTCAATACATCGAAAATTATTTAATTTTTTAACCAAATTTTCTTATTTTATATTGAAATATATAATGAAATATATAAATAGACAAATACACAAATATATATATGTATAAATAAGAATACATATATGATATATATATATATATATATATATATATATATATATATATATATATATATATATATATATATATTAATGTTACTTAAAATAGCAAAAAGTTTATTTTTTTCTTTCTCATAGTTAAAAAAATATTGAAGTATTTTTTAATAAAAATATTTAATTTTTCCATCAAACTGATAAAAATTTTTAGAATAATAAAAATTATATGTACTGTCAAAATATGTCGTTTGAGGCAAAAACAAATTCAAGAAATTATCTAACCTAGTACAAAAAAACTGATATTTTATGCCATGTTGAATTAGTATTATGTATTTTATGCCATGTTGGATTAGTATTTTTTATGACATAGTATTTTGCGTTTCCCTTCATGCACTTGTCCCACTTTATCCTTCTCAATATTGATGCACATAGTTTTCTGCATACGACTCTATAGCATTGATGGGCGTTAGAAAGACTTTTTTAAAAATTATAACTTAATTATAACTTTATACTCTTATACATTGAGCTATAACAATTCATAGCTATCGCATTTTTCTTAAAATCTGTTAATTGCTTTTACAAAATCAAGTTCTTAAAAATGTTTTATTATTTAAAACAATTTCAAGCTACTTAATTTTTTATGGATTGGTACAGGAATTTTCCCATAACTTCATAAAGTATATCAAATTAAATCGGTGTATGTATTCAAACACACTAAATTCAGATTTAAAAAACCTTAAACAAAATTTTTAAAAAGTCTGAATTAAAATATTTAAATTATTGAGCTAAATGTTTTTTCTGTAAAATAATTATTACTTCAATCAGTAAAATAACGCTTAAATGTCTTCAGAATTGATTTTCAAGTGTTAATATGCCAAATCTAGAACTAAAAATATGCAAGGAGTATTTTAAAAATGGGCAGAAGTTTCAAAGACATGAAGCATTTCAAAAACATTATATGATTTAATTTTTTTCAACATGATTGATTTGATATGTACATGTAGAAATTTTAGTAAGTACTAATAATTTTTAAATAAGCTCTATAAGGTCCATTATTTACTTAAATTTCAAAACTTCAAAAAAGTACCTAATTTAGAAATAATTGAGGACAATAGAGGACAATTTCGAAGACTCCATAGTTATTTTCTTGTAATTTTTATACAGTAAAAAATTTCAAAAATAATATTTAGTTAATGTTATTTAAATTGGTAAAAGGTTTCATTTTTCTTTCTCATAGTTAAAAATATTGAATATTTTATGATATGTACATGTAGGAATTTTAGTAAGTATTAATAATTTTTAAATGAGCTCTATAAGGTGTACTTAAATTTCAAAACTTCAAAAAGTACCTAATTTAGAGATAAGTAGAATTGAGGTAATTCCATAGTTATTTTCTTGTTTTTATAAAATAAAAATTTCCACAAAATAATTTAGTTAATGTTGCTTAAAATGGCAAAACGTTTCGTTTTTTTCTCATAGTTAAAAATATTGAATTTTTTATAATAAAGTAATTATTTTGTTAGATAAAATAATAGAATACAAAATTCTGTTTTAGATCTTATAAATCACTCCTGTCTAATGTTTGCGTTTTCTGTACCCGGTGCCAATTTAATTCAATGTTTTATTTGCTATACCTAATCGTACACACCATTAATTTGCGGTAACACGATAAAGCTCCTCTGAGTTTGCCCAGGGCTAATGTCCTCCGTGAATACGAATGACTTGTTAGTTTCTCTAATCACTAATTCATCCCATTTAAATGTTCATCTGCATTCAGTTTAATTTGCAATAAACTAATAGATGCCCTTCAAAGTGTGAATTTTAGTTACATATCTAAATTGAAATTTAAATAAATTTAAAGGGAATGGTTCAGAAAAGAAAATAGTTTAACCATAAACATTTATATAGTGTTCCCAGCATATGTTTAATAACGTTTTAAAAAACATGCCTGTAGTAATTGAAATTAAGCTAGGAAAGGATTACCTAACACTGAGCTTTTACTTTTTTAAACTAAAATCCTCCAGTTAGATATTTCCCATTTGGAATCACTCCTAGAAAATGTTAGCCAATTATGGATCTCTATGTTAAGGCTATTTTGGTTCATAGGGCTTTTTCCAATTTTCTAAATCACTCAATGTTAGTAAATGGACTAATGACTTTTATCCCTTAATAGTAGAGAGCAAATCGTATAAAAGTGTGCAAATATCTCGTTTAAATAACTGACATAATGTTATGTT
>CM063506.1:7366600-7526600 GCA_032207245.1 Pardosa pseudoannulata
AAATCAACCACGGTCTAAAACTATACAACTCAATTTAATTATTACTAACATAAGACATAAACTAAGATATTAAAATTAGCAAACATAAGTATAAGGAAATGAAACAATTAGCTTATTTAATGGTCAACAAAACTTAAAAAAAAACAACGAACCAGCCATGAGACAAAAATAATACTACTTCCACGATAGACAAATGAACAAGCTACCCACTCGGATAAGTAAACAAAATACTGTATTTGAACAAACTAAGAATGTCAGGGAATGACGCTTCATGGAAGATAAACTGCAAGAGATAAGATTTAACCATGTGGTCTTACAGTCATATTCAAATCATAATTTAAATGATTTAGAGATATTATAAATAGAACTAAAAATAACGTAAATGAAAAGGTGAATGTCACTACTAAAAAGAGGCTGAAATTTAGATATCTGTTAGTTTCGTAAGTGGATTATTTAACCTTCAAGGCACTTAAATTTATCATTAATCCCGATTTTGATTTTGTTTTAAGTCTTAGGCATCAATTGAAATATGTCATAGCAAAAACCAGAAATAGGACTCCGAATGTAGATTTGTTTTCAAATTTTATCTAATATCGTTTACCTCTAAATTAAATTTATTGGAGCATTTATCTTAGTTTCCAATATTTTTTTAAAATTTCAATATGATATGTATTCCAGCTTCTGTTTCTGAACCTAACATTAGGCGTTGATCACTCAAAGTGGCTGCCCATTTGATAGTCGTACTTCGCGAGTTGACGGTTTTGTCACCGATGATGACAAAGTTTCTTCATATAATATTAATTTAGTATTTTAAGCTTTTTCTTTTAATACTTTTTCTTTTCTATTTTTTATTTCTAATGTTGTTTTATAACTTTTAAATCTGTTTTTATATTTTTATTTTTATATTTTTATTTAATTCACGCTATTTTTTAGTACGGATGTCACTGGTCATATTATTATTTTTGTCTTCCATCCTTAAATTTTATTCTCGTTTATTTTTATTTATTTTTATGTGGTTCTTTCCCCTTTTCGTTGTTTAATTTTTCTTCTTACCTCATTTTTTTGCTTATTATTCAAATTCTATGGATTAGTGGACTCAACCCAGGCAATCCAGCTAATCTTACATCTTTTTGCTCTTGTAGGTCTGAAGCTAACAAATTTAATTATCAGTTTTTTATATCATAGTTAATTTTTTATAAATACAAAGTGAGAATTTCATACAGTAAATAAAATCTGGTTTCTGAATTTGTTGACTACATTGTTATTGGCAGTCTATTAAATTGATGTAAAAGTTTATTAAAAATATTTAGTGTTTTTTGTTTAAGTTAGCAATAAAATTTTAATGCTTTTTTTTTCAAAAAAATGTTTACTCTTTCCATAAAACATTTCATCCTATTTAACTTCAATTTCTTAAAAACGGAAAATAAGTTCCAGGTAGTTGATGACAAAATATGTTTTAAGTGCTGAGTTCCCTGAAGGGGACAATGATATATTTAAAACGTCAGAGCTCGACCAAAAACATAATTTTCTTTCACTCCAGAAATAAAAAAAAGTTCTTTCACTAAAGCCTGAATTTGTTGTACGTTGTTGTTTGAAAACCGAAAAAAAAAGATGTTTTCCCAGTCTCATTTTTTAACGTATTGTGGATGACTTCAAAACGTTTCGGGATTATTATCTTCTGTTTCTTTTAGAAATACATAACAGAAAAAAATGCCATTCCACTAAAAAATATTTCCCTTTTTAAAAGGGATTAATATGGGGTTCAGTATTCATTCGTGTGTCTATACTGAGGTGAAGCATATTGCCAAGAAAAAAAGGGTTCAACTCAAGGGACAATAAATTTGAAGGATTCAATTTTTTTAGAATGTTAAATTCAATAAAAAAATATTTGAAAATTTCATTAACGATTCATGTGAAAGCATTATGTAACTACCATTCAAAATATAATAAAGATAGTTTAATTTAAAAATATAGGGATTTCCACCTTTGTTCCCTTAACTCGACTCTATTCGTGTTTATTTTTATAAAGCTAGTGATACCATATCTGTTAATTAACGCGAATAAGAGTTGACCAAAACATTTTCATTTCTTCACCCATTTACCCGCGAATGCTTTTACATACTTACATAATATCGCTTTTACATACAACTAAACACTACATTATAAAGTAATTTTTACAATAAGTTTATTTTGTTTAGGTAATTATATATATATATATATATATATATATATATATATATATATATATATATATATATAGATATAGATATACATATGTATATATACACACACACACACACACATATATATATATATATATATATATATATATATATATATATATATATACATATATATATACACATATGTATATACACACACACACACACACACACACACACATATATATATATATATATATATATATATATATATATATATAAATATATATATATATATATATATATATATATATATAAAGATTTTTTAATTTTACTTTAATTTGTCAATTTTACTCTCCCTCAGATTTACCAAAATTCCAGTTTAAAGGGAAAAAATGCAATACTTTAAAATATATCATTAGACAATATATACTACAGGAATATAACAAAAACAAAATTTTATTTTTTAAATTTAAAGGTAAAATTTACAAATGTATGTCTCTGATCTATCATTGGAACATTGGCGTTTCAAGGGTTCATTTTCCATTTATGTGCAAAGCATTGTATGATATTACAAACATTATTTTCTTTTGCATTCAGATAAGAATAGCAACTTTTCTAAAGAAAATAAACACATAAAGCTGCAAATGGAAGCTGTAATACTTCGAAAAGATTATAATATTGGCACTTGACATTGATGTTCACTTTAATAAAGTCATAATAATAGAAAGAAATTATTTTTGATAAGGTGGTTGAACACGTGTGTGTGTGTGTGGAGAGGAGCTTTCACCTCTGGCTTTGGAGAAAAGTGCAATTTCACATAAAAGGTATATTATTGCATATGTTTACTGAAATAGTTATCAGTTTCCTTTGAGATAGAGTTTTTCTTATTAGTTTTGCTGGATGACAGTGAAATATATGCATGTGGACTTTTTATGTGCTTCATATATAAAGTTTTCGTAAATTTAACACCATGTCTGAAAAATGCCTTACAATACAAGATGCTTTGGTCTTTCTAGAAACTCTTTCTGATTCTGATTTGGAAGATGAAGATATTCTCCAGTTAGAGCCCGATGACCTTGGTAATATAACCGATGATTTGGTTTTGGTTCGGTTTGGTTTGGTGTGCTACTGTCTATTTTCTGCAACATGAGGGCTAATGAAACCGGGACCTACAGCTTTAAGACGATTCCGAACGGCTACGATCATCCATGAGATAATTGAATTCGAACCCACGAACTCCGATACCGAAGGCCAGCACCCTAACCAATCGGCCATCGTTCGGCTATATAACCGATGAAAAAGATATAGATAAAAAAAACAATGAAGAAAATATTGATAAAAAAAATGTAGATGCTGTTACGCCATTAGATGTGTGTGGAGTGGTTGACGTCATTAACGTCAATGATGTAAGTACCTCAGATGAAGACAAATTTCAGAAACCAGATCAAGGGACCAGAAATGAAAAACTAAAAACCATGTAGTGAAATGGGAAAAAACTGAAATTCGATAATCCAACAGAATTTTAAAAACCCTTAGCAATATTGCATCAATTCTATAATGTGATATTGTTTATAAGTTGTACATTATTTAAAGATAAATAAACAAATCAGTTAAAATCAAGAAGATTTTATAATTATTAGAGTTTAAATTAACTATTTTCATGAGCTTTTAAAAATATGCAAAAAATAATCATGTAATACGCCAATGTTCCAATAATGGAACACGACTAAAAACACCCTGAAAATTTTTTCACCTAATTTTAAAATTTTATTTTATTTATATACTCTTAATTAATATAATAACAAAAAAAATTCAAGTCATTGGAACTATTCTTTCGTAATTCTTCGTTTGAACGGTAAAAGTTGTTTTTCATTGAATTTTCTAATATATATATATATATATATATATATATATATATATATATATATATATATATATATATATATATATATATATATATATATATATATATATATATATATATATATATATATATATATATATATATATATATATATATATATATATATATATATATATATATATATATATATATATATATATATATATATATATATATATGTTTATATATATATACATATCTATATATATATATATATATATATATATATATATATATATATATATATATATATATATATATATACATATATGTATATATACATATATATATATTAACCACTATTTGTTTGAAGATTTCTTTGATGATTGTTTGAAAATTTTCTCGGAAACCAGAAAGATTAAAAAATTAGTAAATGTTACTACACGCCTCACGGTGAAAAACATCGGGTTGTTAACTTAAAGGCAATATAAAATACTGATTAAACTGCTATAATGACTTGAAATTGTGCTCACCAAGCATGAAGATCAGATTTTAGGAGTCTCTCTATTTCAAATTTAAGAAGTGGTGGAAGGGCTGGTTAGTTTATAATTTTCATATAAATTTCTAGGAAAACTTCTTCTATTATTCTACTATTTCTTTTTTTTTTTTCAATTTCTGCATTTTAGCAGGATGTTTTCTCATTTCATGAATAAAGAACGTCAATAGTAGCATTAGAATGAGCAGTAACTGATACATTAGGAAATCAATAGAAAATTTATCTTTTCAATCAATGGTAGAGTTGAAAATTGAATTAAAACATTATTTCCTACAATTAATACAAAATTTGTCACATTCAAATAAGATTGTATAAATTATCAATTAAACAAATAGTAATATTGAATCCTTTATTATTATAAATTTTATCCTGCTTAATAATTTCATTTGTAATGTTTAATAGATAAACATTGATAATAAAAAAGGACATGCAGTTTAAATGTAAAATTCTGATATAAATATATTTGTTTAGTTATTTTATTTTAAAAGATTTCCACTAACAGTAGTTATGAGTTGTATTTCATATCATTTTCATATTTGACCCGCGAGCAAGAACTTCAACGTTAGTAAAGCTTTCATGCTTCAAAATATTAGTACTGAATTTTTGATAAACGGTACTTTTTGCCTTAACACCATACTGTAAGAACAATATAAATCTCATCATAAGGTTAAAAATTCAAAGATACTTTATCTGTACATTTTTAAATATGTTATGCACGTCTTTAACAAACGTTTTAGCTACATTGATTTTGAAAAGAGTTCAGCATATTTTTTAAAAATTTTCCTTCTATTTTGATGTGAATTCTATAACATGGTATCCAATACTTTAAAACTGGTAAGTGGTGGCAATATCTATTTTCGATGGAAAGGAATAATGTTATTTCTAAAAATCAGAAAGAATGATTTGAGAATTTGAATCTGATTTTGTTAGTATAACCCATATTGGACCGCTGTCCTATAAACAAGACAACAAATAAAATTCCATTTAATAATAAAGTTATAAATATTTTCTGAGAGGATTTTATTTTAACACCTTTAAAATAGACGCACTCTAGCATAGTAACAAAAAAACTCAGAAATCAAATTATATTGTATTGTAAAATTTATTTTCAGCAACCTCTTAAAAATTGTCATTTTTTAAACTTTAATTTTATATTTTTTATTATTATTTTTTAAACATTGTGGAGGTTACTTTTAGTTTAAAAACAGAGCTAATAATGTAGCTGAAAGTTTTTGTTGAAAAATATATTTTACATGTGTATTTTGTAAGTATTAAAAAGGTGCCCTAAAATTAAGATGACTGTTTAATCCTGATTATTTTTCTATGAACTTCATATTGCATTGATAGCGCACATTTTTTTCTTATCTTTCAACAAAAACCAGTTCAAACACCTGTTAACACACTTAGACACAACAAGAGGTAAATAGATGTCTATTCTATTCAGAAAACTGGAGATTTTTTGCAAGATAAACTTACTCTCTTACTTCCAGTTCATTAACTGCAAGAGAAAACCTACAACAGTATGCTTAAAATGTAATGTTGGACTTTGTTTTGACTGTTTCCCCAAATTTCATCTATGAATCAGCCTAATGCGATGTAAGTGATATTTGTTAAGTTTTAGTAGTGTAATGGACCATTGTCCTATTTACAAGGCAGCCAATTACATAAAAATTAAAAATATTTTTTCAAACTTTTGGTGTTATATACTTAGTTACACCATATTAATGATATGGATTAAGTTTTAATAACTTACAGAAATATTTAGTTGGTGGGGTACAATATGGGATAATCTATATGTTTGTATATTTGTTAATATTGTTAACTGGATACAAATTCTTCTTTTTAGTCAAAGTTAAATAATAATTCTAGAACTAAATATACATTTCTTAAAACAGTTTTGTTCATTTTATCAATAATAAAAGATGATATAATGCAGAAGGATATAATATTCCAATTTTATTAATTCCAATTTTGCGTCTTATTTTACAATAAAAAATAGAACAGACCCTTGGGAATCTTTTAAACTTTAATACTGTAATTAAGAAAGCAAAATATTTAGTATTATATAGAGAGTTTCTAAGTATTATTAAGTTTTCCCTACTTTTTATTTTGCCTTTTAAGAAAGTAACTAGAATTGTTATAATTATTTTTCCCAAACTTAATTATCTATTGATTTGTCATCTTATAGTGTTGCCTAAGTAGCAACATATCAAAACTTTTATTTTATCAGAAATTTGTTGAGAAAAACATCACATTGTTAACTATATAATTATACAACACTCCATTTACGATGTTCTATTATTTTACATCTATTTTTCTCGAAATGTTCCTGAAATTCCCTATGTAATATACATGAAATTCTTCTTTTCTTTAAAGTCAACGTATTGTTTCACATTAGTTTGAAACCTTCATGAGGAAAATAATTTTATTGTTTTCAAAACATGTTGATGATCTTTTATACTCATATTTTAATATAAATGCTTTATTAAAATTTTGACCTTAAATTACTTTTAATAAGTAAGATAGATATGCAATTTGTATTGTTTTCATAATTCTATAGTTTGTTTAACTCCAATATTATTTTAAATCTTTATTTAGCCAATTTGTTGCATTCTAGGAAATTTATGATGTTAATATTACACTTTTCAAAGGTATTTGTCAGTGAAAACTCTGACAAAAAACTTTCGAATTGTTTTTAACACTAGATTTACGGACCGAGCCTATTTGACTTATTAAAAATTTGATCACTATATATATATATATATATATATATATATATATATATATATATATATATATATATATATATATATATATATATATATATATATATATATATATAACTTTAATATCACTTTTCAAAAATATACGTTGGTTTTTAGTTAAGAAATAAAATATCTGTAAACTTTCATCCCTCTTCCCAGATGACCCCTTCATTTCGAATTATCAAATGTGATATACCTATTTTCACGGTTGTGAGCCAATTTGACTCATAGAATGGTTTAACAGTTAGTCGCATAACATGAAATTTATCAGGCCTGGGATATTTTCCAATTGGTTGAAGATCTAAGAAGTAAATATAAAGAAGAAGTCGAGAACACTTCCAATCCAATCACAGAAATTCATGCTACTGATGCACGGAAGAAATGTCAAGTTCAAGAATCATGCAAAAAAAATATGTAGAAACCATTGTGTTAAATGTAATAGAAATGCTTCAGAAAAATGTGTCTCAAAAACGGATTTTATATGTAAAAAATGTTTTCCATGATTACTATTTATTTAGAACTATTTTCTTCGCAAAAAACTTCAGTTTTCTTGTATGAGTCAAATTTTCTCACTTCAGTAAAAGCAGGTATATGATCAACATCCGTAAATCTAGAGTTAATATATTTCTAAAAACAAGTACTGTTAATAACAAAACACGACAGTTTTATTTTACTTTTTTTAACTTGTAGTGGGTTTGTATGGTTATAATCATGAAAGAATTGCATTATATTATTAATCCACACATTGAAACACATACTACGTAACTAGCAACTATTATTTTTATAACCTGTCAGGAGATATTCATACAAATGCCAGAATGTATCAAGCTTTGGAGTCAAATTCAATCCAGATGTGGATATAGAGATGAGTCATTAAACAATTTTATTAGATTCAGGAGCATTTAGCAAATTTCCTAGTTACGTAATATAATGTGCTATACATAGTATAAACACCGTTTTGGGCTGCTGCGTGTATATTTTATTCTGTTTATTATAATATTGTACAAACAAACCTGGTAATTAATATTTAAGAGCAGAGAGCATTAATTCATGAACCTGATGTTTATTAGGATATTTGCCGAAATCATGTAGCCTTTTTGGGCAATATCAAATCCATTGCATTTTAGAATTATATAATACGTTTACATGTAAAAGTATATAAATGAGTGGTAAATTTTAAGCCTTGGGATATGACTTTTGTCAAACTAAATATATGTGTAATATTGATCTGCAGAGCTTGCAGATCATCGTTTGTAAATTATGTCTTTAAAATACAAAAATAGTACGTATTTTTGAGATTAAATAAACCAGTTCTCCTATAATATTCTTTCTTACCTGTATCCATGAAGCAAGAATATCTTCACCTAGCTTTATAATGGAAGGGCTTTCCTTTTTTTCTAACAATTGTTAAAATCAATGGATTCATTAGAAGTTTATACAAGTCATCTAAGATTATTAATTTTAAATAATTTCCCCTAGTAATATATCTATTTATTTCTTGAATATTTCTTCATAATTATATAATTATAAATAAAATAAGATGCTAAAATAATAACTTTAGTTAGAGTATTCGGACTCAAAAAAGATATTTAATTAATCATGTCGTCCGTACATACATCATGCATCATTATTCATTTTATTCTTTATTTTACAGACTTAGTAGATATGTATATTATAACAGGGCATCCTCTTTGAGTGAAGTTTGGAATACTAACATAACAGCTAACAATTTTTATGTGAGACGAATATTGATGTAAAAACGCTGCTTATGAAATTATTTTGGTTAAAAGGAAAGTTGATATATGTAGTAGCCAAGGTTATCCAAATGTAGTGAGAGGTATTGCTATTTTGAGTGAGGCAGGCTAGGTTTGTTAGTTAACCCTTTTTATCCTGACGGTACTTATAAGTACGGCTTCAATCAAACACTTATATATTCCTAATAAAGCCGTTTTTCCTGTTGGTACTCACAAAGACATGAACGATGCAGTTCCAACAGCAGAAAAGAAATGATAGCACCAATAAGGAATCCTTTTTATTGACACAGTAGGGATTTTATAATTGGCGTGCTGCATTCGAAGGTCAGTTTGGGGTAGAACTGATACACGTGTTGTTCAACTGAGTACATTTAGTGGTTTATTACCATTTATTTGGGTACTATTATTTTTTAGAGACTTCTATACTTCGCAGGTAAGCTTTTCATTTGTTTTATTCATAATTTCATGTTTTATTTTCTATCATGGAGTCAAAAATAATGTTGGTACTAGAAAGTACCAGCTGAAAAATGAACTACTAAAATACAGTAAAAATTAATTTTCTTTTTTCTATGATTATTCTTCATTTAAACTTATCTAATGAAGCAAAAATGCAGTAAGAAAGTTGGTGATAAATTAATTCAGGATATAAAGGGTTAAGGTTTTGGTCGAAGAGTCGAATGAATAACATTTTAACGTTAACTTTGGAGGAGCTATCATTGTGTGTTACTACATAGTGTTTAAATTCTTCACACGTACATGTTTAATGCCAAAAAATAGTATATACCACAATATGTTATTACATGGAACTAAAGACTGTTTTCTTTTATTACATAAACATTGGTACATAAGTTCAGTTTAGTAAAAAAAAAACTGTAACATGTTAGAAGGTTCATTTAATTGATATTTAACCTTAATTCCAATTTTATACTTACCTTTATAACTTTTTTATACTTGTTAGATTGTAGGCATTTAGCAAATTTATCTATATTCGACTTCCGATTCATAATGTGCTATAAGTCTAGGATGCACAACATTTTAGTTTTCGATGGCAATATATATTTCACTGCATTTGTTATAAAATCATTCAAACAAAGTCCTTAACGTATTTGACATAACGAGACGAAAATATATTATTTTGTTAACATTTACTTTGAAATTGATGCATTAAATGTTTATTGAACATTTACGAAATTCTAATAGCTTGGCGGAGCAACATCGTATATAGTATATTTTCAAATGATTTAATAAATTTAAGGTTAAAAATTGCAAATTAATTGTTAGTAATTTTTGAACTTTTGTGGAACTAGCTATGGAACGTATATGAACACATACGACGTTAATGTTCTGTGATGCTTTGTATCTAAATTTTTTCTAAAGTTTAATGTCATATTAATAGGTTAGAATTAAGTTTCATAGTCATGTAAATGTTGTTGTCATATTAACTTAAAAATTTAAATCAAATGTTAATATGATGAAATTAAATATTTTTTTATTATTTGATGTTATGTTGATATGTTAGCATATGTTAATGCATAGTTAACATGTTACACGTGTGCTACGCATATGAAAGGTGACGCATGCAAAGAAAATGTTCTGAGAAACTGTAAATCAAAATGTTTTCTAAAATTTAATGCCATATTTAACAGTTTAAAGGTCACTATTATAAATTATTTGGGATTTAATGAAATTATTTTATAAATGGTATCTATGAACTTTAGAAATGTAAATGCATATTTTTTCAAATTTTTGGAGGAGGGTGGTGGAATTTGAGGGGTGTTTAAAGTGCAAAATCCAGCTTCTTGTACGGAAAAAAATTCTTTTTTAAAGGTTTAATTATGATGCGGGAACAATGATTGTTATCTAAAAAGGTATAATAAAGAAAAACTAACCAATTTACAGTCGAACGATGGCCATATAGTACACCGCTGCTTTTAGGTACCGGAATTCATGGGTTAAAATACCACTGTAAGTATGGATTTTCGTAGCAATTTAGAATCGGTCATAAGCTGTAGGTCTCGGTCTTATTCACCCTCGTGTTGAAAGACCGTACCAAACATAAACAATTTATAAGTGTTGTTTGGATAGAGATTTATTTGGGTTTATAAGTGAATAATCATATTACTGACTTTTCCAAGTAAAGTAAGTTTAACCACTTATATTTTAAATGAAGCATAGAGCTCTTGTATGCTCTCTGTCGTGAGATGGAAATGGCATAAATATAGAAACTCTAAAAGTCCATCCTATGTGATTTAAAAGGAGAGAAAGCATTTAATAGGTGGTTTCGCTCCGAAACCACTCTCCGGTAAAGAGTTAAAGGTTATCATTAAATGCAAAATGGAAAATAATAAACGAAAGCTTTATTATTAAATCTCTAAGTTAATATGTTAATATGAAATGTTTTACAACAATTAATGTCATGTTGATATGCTAGGATTACACGTAATCGTAATATTTGACACTTGTAACAAGTTATGTAGCGTTTATAACTGATCAGAAATACAACGTTGATGTTTTAAGAGGCTATAAATTACAATGTTTTTTAACAATTTCCCTCTAAAACGGAAGTGTGTATTGCCTACTATATGCACGGAGACATCGGACTCATGCTGTTGAGGTTATACTGGAAAGTGAAGATATCACTCGAATGGATTGGCCAACGTTCTCCCCTGATTTAAATCCCATCGAACATGTGTGGGATGCTTTGGGGAGACGCATTGCAGCAAACTTTCATCCTTCCGGAGTACACCAGAAAAGTTAAAACAGATGCTAATTGATTTAATAGGCAATCCTACCGAATGAAATGTTGAACCAGCTAGTTCTGAGTATGCGGAGACGGTGCGAAACAACTATTGCAGTTAGGGGAGGGCATATCCCATATTAAAGAACATCTACTTGCTGTTCTTCCTCTTGAATACACAATCTCACGATACTATGCTCAATAAAGCTTGGTTTTGTTTGATTTCATACCGTATGAGTTGTATTCCTTTTTCAGCACCGATGCTTTCGTCATCATTTACGTACGTAATACTCTACCTCATTTCTGAATTTCATGTCTCTCAGATAATTTCTCTTAGAGTTATGGCAGAAACCCCACCTGGTGATTAAGTTTTGCACACCAGTGTATATGCTATTTATCAGAATTCACTTGATTTAAACTAATACAGAATTAGCATTTTAATTTATCGCACGATGTTATGATTTCTAGAGGCATTTAAATATACATAATACACTCAAAATACTGCATATAATATTCATCATTGTACGTGGCTCATCATTCTACATATATATGTGTAATCAAATAAAATACTGCAATACTTACTAGATTTCTTAGCATTAAAAATTGTTTTGCTGTGACCGAAAATAATATTAAGCATACGTGTAAAAAATATACATTTTACAAGAATTCATATTTAATTTATATATATATATATATATATATATATATATATATATATATATATATATATATATATATATTTATTTATTTATTTATTTATATATATATATATATATATTTATATATATATATATATATATATATATATATATATATATATATATATATATATATAATAATATATACATACATATATATATACATATATATATACATTTAAATAAATAAATAAATAAATATATATATATATATATATATATATATATATATATACATATATATATATATATATATAATATATATATATATATATATATATATATATATATATATATATATATATATATGTATCTTATAACTTCCAGGGGTAGTTCTAAATCAAAGAAACATATGTGTACATATGTGCACACATTTTTATCCCACTATGGCACATATTGTCTAACTGTTAAATTCTGTCTCAAATTTCTTAGAAGATATATTTATAGAAATGCCAGAATTTGTAAAGCTTTGCAGACGGACTGAAGCCAGATGGGGAAATGGAAATAAGCCATTAAGCAATTTTATTAGATTCTGAGGCATTTAGCAAATTTCCTAGTTGCGTAACCTAATGTGCTATATCTGCGACGAAGTGGATTTCCAGCTACTGGCGGTATAAATTTTACTGCGTTTGTTACGAAATCGTACAAACAAACTCAGTAATTAATGTATGACATCAGGAGGCGTGAATGTATTATCGTGTTAACATTTCCTTTTGACGGTGATGGATCATATGTTTATTAGGCCATTTGCCAAAATCTTATAGCTTGTTCGGTGATATCGAATCTACAGTATTTGCAAAAGGAGATAATACGTTTATGCTTAAAATATAATGTCAATGACTGGTAAAGTTTAAACATTGATGAATGGTTCTTGGGAAACAAGTTGTAAAAGGTATAAATGTGATGCTATATATAATGTCACTGTTCTCACAATGCAAAACGAAATTTTGTAAAAACATTAACCTTCACTGCAAAGGCGTATAATGAGCTATATATATATATATATTTATTATATATATATATATATATATATATATATATATATATATATATACATATATATATATATCTATATATATATATTTATATATATATAATATATATATATATATATATATACATACAATGTATATATATATACATATATATATATACATATATATATATATACACCATATATATATATATATATATACATATTATATACATTTATATATACATATAGATATATATATATATATATATATATATATATATATATATATTATATATATATATATATAAAGTTTCTATGACATTAGAAGTAAAAATACTTTAATTAGTATTTATTTATAATTAATTCTCCTTGTATATATCAATTAAATTAATTTTGTAGATGCATTTTTTACATGTACTGTTTTGTATCTCATCATGAAAGAACTTGTATGCAACACTCACATCCTATTATATATATGTAATGATATTTTTACCCTAACAAATCACAAACGTAGTCTAACTTAAAGTAATTTTCGGGCTATTCTATTCCCTTCTGGCAACATTGGAGAATATCTTTGTTTGTCCTATCAGTTTGGTTTCTTCAAAAACACCAATTTTCCTGTTACATAAAATTTTTATATAACTAGTGAAGCTTAAAATACACGTCACACAGCGTTACTTTGTGACAGACTCGAAGGTTTCTGATTGGTTTACACCATTCACCCATAAAATCGAGATGTACGTGTTTTTCAGACAGACGTTTGTAATAGTTGATGTTAAATAAACTCCGTTTCGGTTAATCCCAAAATTTTCTTTGTCTTTTCATTTCGTTTACGTATATATCTCTCACTGCATTTTATCCAGTATGGATACTATTCTCTTTTGTGATGGGACAAATTAGCTACTACATATAAGGAAATAAAATTTAATAAATCTTTAATACTTCATTACCTGGAATTTTCCAATCTTTTGCATTAATATATATTTAATAAAATAAGATAATGTCTACTAATTGGGGATGAATAAAAGAAATGTGTTGAATGTAACGGTAAACAAAAATAATTTTAAGTTTGTGTACAATAGATATACAACAATACTTTACTTACACTTATTCAAATGAACAGAAAAAGATTAATACGCATAAATTTTTAAAATGTAATTTGATAATAATGCCGATCATCACTCCGTAGAGAAATTTGTAAAATTTACTTCCTCACAAGGTTTCTTATATTTAATCTTCGCCAGTAATTACATTTAGTCTTCGCGTATGTCTTCTCCTTTACTTCACTAAAATAACGAGAAAAAGATCCATACAATACTACTCTTTTTCTCATGTGTATATATATATATATATATATATATATATATATATATATATATATATATATATATATATATATATATATATATATATATATATATATATATATATATATATATATATATATATATATATATATATATATATATATATATATATATATATATATATATGTATATATATATATATATATATATATATATATATATATATATATATGTATATATATATATATATATATAATATATATATATATATATATATATATATATATATATATATATATATATATATATATATATATATATATATATATATATATATATATATATATATATATATATATATATGTGTGTGTGTGTGTGTGTGTGTGTGTGTATGTGTGTGTTTGTGTCATATAAATTCATTTGTTTAAAACGCTTTTGTCACATAAAATAAATTTATTTTTTAAGTTTTAGAGCAAAATACTTAATATATGTTAAATATATCTCTTTTATGAATAGAAAGCTATTCGTGAAAAATTTCTCGGACATCTCGGAGATGTTTTTTAACTTAGATAATAAACTTTTAAGACCTGAAAAAATTAATGTGAAATAAATAAAAAATAATAAATAATATACCTCTTCAAAAGAGTTTTATCTCATACCTATACTCTGTTTTGGGAGATACAGAAAATTCAATTGTAGAATATTATATACTCGAATGACAAAATTAACATTTTACTGAAGTTAACAGAGAAACTTAATTTTCTCATTTAGATCGATATGTTATAATTTTACAAGGCTTACGTGTATATTTAGCTTTTTCAGTTGGTATATCAACTAAAATTAAGATAAATATCTTTATGTTTACATGTGGTATCAAATAAATATCTCCAAATATTTTTTACATTTTATAAGTAAGGTTCTATGATATTTAAACCGACAAGTAATCGATTATGTGAACTTAATGTAATGTTCAATTGTTTCGATTTCATATATATATATATATATATATATATATATATATATATATATATATATATTTTTTTTTTTTTTTCTGTATGATGTTGAATAACTTATATGTAAGATATTCATTATTACATAAAAAATTACTTGGTCATTAATGTGTTAAAAATTTACTCTACAGATTTAACAATAGTAACTACATTGATCTAAATGAGGGAAACATTTTAGGGTTAAAGAATAATAATACTCTACTTAGTAAAGATTTAGCCTTAAAATTTATTATATATTATTCTTAGTTCTACTTGGACAAGTTACGCTTGTTAGAAGTATAACAAAGAGTTACAGTTCTACAGCTCCAGCGTGAAACGTACCTAGAGGCGAAAGTCATGCGAGTGATACTCCTTTGACCCCATTGGTCAAGAAGTGTTGCTAACCACGGAGTAGCCATCTTCGGCCCAGGCAACGCTACCCGACGAACTTTTTCGGGAGATCTGAGAGGCCCCCTGAAAGAGAGAGCAAGAAAGAAAGAGTGTCGAGCTCAAAATCATTTGCGGAGTACTAACACCATTTTCTTTTTAAGACCAATACGCCATGTTGGCAAAATCTTTGGTCGAGTATGGTCCCTTTGGCATAAGGGCCTACTTAACTTTTTTATTTTCTATTTACACCTTTATTTATATTTAAAATAAACAAAATTCAGCAGGAGCAAATAGGTTTTTTCCAATTTTGTATTTTCTCACGAGTACTCCACTCGCACGGCTAGCGCTTCACCTTAACTAGGAGCTACTTGATATAAATCTATCTGTTACGCGTTTCATTTTGAAGAGTATGCTGGGGTGAAATAAGACTTTTATTATACAATAATTCCTCGTAATTTGTAAGCAGGAACCAAGAAAAAGATTTCCAGATTTAGTCTGCAACCTACGTAGATTATTTTTAACTTGGAGGACATTACAACTATAAAATCACTTTGTGTACTCCAGTCATCATTTCTAAGCACGAAATTTTTTTCCATGAAAAGTGTTTATTTCTGTACTGTATCATATATATTGTTTTTTTGCCGACTGAATTACTACAGTTTTATTGCAATTCGAAATGAAAGATATATTTGTGTGGTGTACTATTACAAACACAGAAAGACATATTGCCTAAGATGTTGATCATTGTTTTACATCCTCATGTTGAAGATATTTATACAAATATCAGAATTTTCTAAGCCTTCCTTTCCTGCTGAATATTAAAGTGGTAATGCATGTAAGCCTTTGAATATTCTTTTCAGATTCTGGACTCATTTCAAATTTGAGAAAGTATTTTTTCAGTTTCTGGTGGTATATATTTTACTACTTTTGTTACTAAATCCTGGAATCAAACTCGCTAATTAATACCTGATATGAGAAGGTTTAAACGTTTTATCGCATTTCCTTTTCACGGTACTCGTATAGCAAAACAGCAGACCGTACCACTTCCCACCAACCTTTTAACGGTGATAGACCATATAGATTGTTTTATTATTCGGTGAAATCTTATAGCTTTTTTAACTATATCGATTCTAATGTATTTACAAAATGAAGTATTACATTTATGATTAAAATATCATTCTAATTATAGGAATATTCGAACTTTAATAAATTAAGCTTGTTATCTATCAAACGTGTAATGGTTGTGACACTTGTAGTGCTGCCCTTTTGCCAAGCTGTGGAATGTATAGCTATATATTCATTTCCCTTTATCACACAGGCGTTTATTGTCATGTGCCCGTGTAACATTTTCACCTTTTGTCAATATTCATATTAATTTAACTAGAATAGAATTAGATTCATATATTACCAAATGTTGTTCTAAATTCTAAATTAAGTTAACGTATTTTACTTCTCAAATGAACAGTCATATGCTCTACACCATATGTGATTTTACATCGTTCAACACTTATATGTGTAAAGTTATATACAGGGCTGCTGTATTGTTCAGTTTCTGTTTTATAAACTTTAATATTATGTTGTATAATATCTAGTATAAGGGATCTTAACTTTTTCACGTTTAATGACACATAATAGGACAGTCAGCACATTTATTTTTTTTTCAAAATGAATTTATAGATGGGTGAATATGCAACAAAACACGATAAACAAAATTTGCTTAAAAATAATTATTTAAAAAGTTTAAATTTATTTATAGCAGTGATTTTATTCTTATAAAAATAATTAATAAAAAATACAGACAAAATTTAAGAGTTTGTTTTAAAATTCTTTTTTATAAAAATTCTGCCAGTTAAACCTAGTTAAAATGATAAAATATAAACAAATAAATTCCTTCAAACAAAGAGCTGTGTCATTAATAAAAGATCAAAGTATTGAAAACTTAAATATTTTTATCGGGTTTCTCTCGGCAGCGGTCACAGGTAAACCGTTTGCTGCAGACGGTGTATGCAGGCATATGGTTAGACAGCCTTATTCTAGTGTATATCATATATGCTATATTTAAAATTAATATTTTTTAGTAGAGAATTCATTTTATAACTAAGTTAATTCATTTCTGATTCACCATATATGCCTGTTTTCATTTATGTGTTGTTGTGTTAAATTTATAGACGCACATATGGCCTAATCGGCAAATAATTTTTAGATATCCCTTCAAGAATGGTTTATACGAACCTCTGTAGCTCAGTCAGCAAACGGAACGATCTCGTAACTGAAAGGTTGCGGGTTTGGAACGCGAGCCGGCCTAAAATCCACCGTGTTCGTTAAAGGTGACTGGGGCAAGTAAAATAGGTTAGTGGTCACAATGTCCTCCAAGTTCTCAATCAATACCTCTGGGGGTGGCAGGCAAAGTGTATGGGTCTTCTGCTTGGTCCCTGCTTCAAAATGATGAGGATCTACATAAGAGAAGTCATTCTTTAACCTTGGTGCTGCTCATTAAAACGAAAGGAGCACCGCTTGCCGTTAATACGAGAGCCTGCAATCGTGCTTGGTTAGTCCTTGTGGCATGACAAACAACAACAAAAGCGGAATGATTTATAGAGGAGACAAAATTTGTAAAGGCTTGGAGTTGAACTGAATCCAGTTGCAGAAATAGAAATTATCCATTAAATAATTTTGTTAAGTTCCAGGACATTTCCTAAATTTTCCCTTTAAGTATCTTAATGCAATATTTTTTAGATGTATTGGGTTGGCAACTAAGTAATTGCGGATTTCACTCATGGCGACAGTTGAATTTTTAAGTTTGCAGACGTAGTACAAATGTAAAACACATTTTGTTATTTGATAGTTAGCAATTCAGCTGTCAATCAGTAAAAAAAGTTTTTTGATCGGTTGCGTAGTTTTCGCTTGGCCTTCGTTGAAGAATGGAAAATCAAAAGGAACATTTTCGTCATATTTTGCTTTTTTATTTCCGCAAAGGGAAAAACGCATCGCAAGCTCATAAAAAGTTATGTGATGTTTATGGTGACGAACGGCAGTGTCAAAATTGGTTTGCCAAATTTCGTTTTAGTGATTTTTCACTCAAAGATTAAAAACGCTGGTCGTCCAGTTGAAGTTGATGACGCCCAAATCAAAGCAATAATCAATTCGGATCGTCACAGTACAACACTTGAGATTACAGAGAAGCTTCATTTATCACATACATGCACTGAAAATCACTTAAAGCAATTGGCTATTTTCAAAAACTCGATATATGGGTTCCTCACGAACTGAAAGAAACGCATTTAACGCAACGCATTAACAGCTGCGAAACGTAACTAAAGAAACGTAATGAAAATGATCCATTTTTAAAACTCCTGATAACTGGTGATGAAAAATGGGTTGTTTTCAACAATATCAAGCGGAAAAGATCGTGGAGCAGGCCCGGTGAACACACTCAAACAACATCAAAAGCAGATATTCATCAAAAGAAGGTTTTGTTATCAGTTTGGTGGGATTACAAAGGAATAGTCTATTTTGTACTCTTACCACCCAACCGAACGATCAATTCGGATGTCTACATTAAACAACTAACGAAATTAAACAATGCAGTTAAAAAAAAGCGGCCCGAATTGACAAATCGAAAAGGTGTTGTATTCCATCATGACAAAGCAAAGCCACACACATCTTTGGTCACTCGGCAAAAATTATTGGAGCTTGGTTGGAATGTTTTGCCACATCCACCATATAGTCTTGATCTTGCACATTCTGATTACTTTTTGTTTCGATCTTTACAAAACTCCTTGAATGGTAAAAATTTCAATAATGATGATGATGTCAAATCGTACCTGATTCAGTTTTTTGCTAATAAAAACCAGAAGTTTTATGAACGTGGGATTATGATGCTACCTGAAAGATGGCAAAAGGTCATTGATTAAAATGGGCAATACATTACAGTATAAAAGTATTTAGTTCCATGAAAAAATTGTCTTTGATTTTCTAAAAATTCCGCAATTACTTAATTGCCAACCCAATAGAAGGTTTCTGGCAGTAATTATCTACATTTTACTGCGTATGGTTTAAAATAGTAAAAAAACTTAATAAATAATGTCTCGCATCGGAAGGTTAATAGGAATCATCGGGTTATCATTTCATTTAGACAGTCAAAGATCATTTGCTTCATATACGTCATGGATCACATGGGGTTTTTTATAGCCACTTACTAGAATCTCATAGCTTGTTCGACGATATCGAATCAATTAAATTTCCAAACAGGTAAACGATAGGTAAAGTTTAAACTTAATAAGTGAAGCTTGTTAAATGTGTTCTTGTAGTGGCCCATTCAATGCTGCTGGTTTGCTACATTTTAGAGCAAATATTTGTATATTCAATTTCTTATACAGCTAAGATGTAGCACTGATACTAGAAATTCTATTATTTTCCAAGTAAAGAGTTGCATTTATACATTACGGAAAAGTATTCTAATTTTTAGAGAGAAATATCACACATATATTTTACTTTTCAGGACAAAAACAATGTATGTGACACCACATCTGACATCACAAAGATTACGATACATAGATTCATACGTAAATGAGTATAGTGAATACAGTTCTACAGTGCTGACATGATTTTGTTTAACATTTTGATTTACTACTACGTTGTTTAGGATCTGTATAAAATACTTACAATTTTTAAAGTGACTATTTTACTTGTATATAATTATCGTTAAAACTAACAAAATACACTTCCAGGTTCATATTAAGCTACTTGCTTTTGCGTGTGTTTTATAACTACTCTCACAGAGGCACGTATTGTCTAACTGATAAATAATATTTCACATCTCAAGAGAAATTTACAGAGGAGAATTTATAAGCAGTGGTACTGAATACAAATAGGGAAATGGAAATAAGCCATTAAATAATTTTGTTAAATTCGAGGACATTTTGCAAATTTACTCAGTAACGTATCCTAATACGGTATTTCTAGGACGAAGGTTTCGGATTGGCTGGCAAAATATACATTTTACTGCGTTTGTTACGAAATCGTGCAAACAAACTCGGTAATTAATGTCTGACACCAGAAGGCGTAAATGTATTATCGTGTTAACGTTTCCTTTTGACGGTGATGGATCATAAGTTTATTGGGCCATTTGCCGAAATCTTATAGCTTGTTCGGCAATATCGAATCTCGTGTATTTGCAAATGAGATAATACGTTTATGCTTAAAATATCAAGCAAATGAGTGGTAAAATTTGAACTGTGATAAATGGAGGTTGTGAAACTAGATATAAAACGAATTTCTGAAGGGTAGCTCATAATTGTATAGCATTGACAAATTTTTGTTAAGTAAACATTTCTTTTTGCAACCGTTTCCTGTTTGGTCTCGTATAATATCAATCTACAATTTGTCAGAAGCAATATTATGTAATATAGAATCAGAATTATATCTTACCACACACAGCTCTAACATATATGTTCATGCTACACTTAATAAATATATATGAATATATATATATATATATATATATATATATATATATATATATATATATATATATATATATATATATATATATATATATATATATATATATATATATATATATATATATATATATATATATATATATATATATATATATATATATATATATATATATATATATATATATATATATATATACATACATACATACATACATATACGGAGGACATTGCAAATATTAAACACGTTATCTGCTCAAGTCGTCGTTTCTCAGCATGAAGATTTTTGGCATCAAATGTGTTTAATTTTGTAATGTATCATTGACACTTTTGCCGACTTAGCTACTAGAGAAAGCTTTTTAGAGGAAAATTACGTCATGTATTCTTTTGATTAATCTTCAATTATATTACATTGGGTAAGTGATATTAATAGCATGCTTTAGGAAAATAATCAGATAATCCCGCAGCCATTTTGATTAAAAGCTTTTAAATGCCTAAGCATGAAGTTTGAGAGGCTAAACATTAGCAGCTAAAAATATACTTTTCGTCATCCTACGCTGCATAATTTCATTTCTACTAAATCCTATAATACAGAATAGTAGATAATCATAATGGAAATGCAATACTCGTTTCATAATCATCAGTTTTAAAAATGTCAAAGTTTAGCTTAAACTTTAAAATATATTATATAAAATAGTAAAATAACTATTATACTATATAAATCAGCCCTGCTATAAATCGATATCTATAAAACAGGGTTGTGTATTTTTACATAATACTTGAAAATACTAACAAAAATTCTTAAGTAAACTGCTAATAAACAGTACTTAGATAGTACGTGGGAATTCTTTTATTATTTATTTAATTTTAATTATATGAAGTACTTATTTAATAAAACTTAAAGGTTTTAACGATTATGATAGTTTAGTTTTTCACACACTGTTAATAGTTTCGTAATTAACTAACATTCTTATTTTCCGGGTAATTTCATAATTGTTTCGAATAAATATCATTTACAAATATTACGATATGTCATTCGAATACATGTCAAATTAAACGAAATATTTATACAAATAAATGCTTCTTCTGTCATAAAGAAATACATGTTTGTTTAATTTTTCGAATTTTAAAGAATCATTTTATACAAAAATTACCTACAAATTTGAATAAATATTATTTAAAATTATCCAAGTATCTAAATTATGCCTAATATTTAATATCGCTCTAAGAATTATTCTATTGTCTTCATTATCGAATAAATCATGAATGGAATACATGTATATTTATTACAGATTTATAAAATCTCTTATTTTTTATTGAATTGTGTCTACCGACAAATTAGTAAAAATATTTGTAAAATAAAATTTCTGGTTGAAATTCAAATAATGTAGACATGAAAAACGTATCGTGTACTAACTTCCAAAAATAGCCAAAAGTAAAATCCAAATAAAAACAATGTTAGAATATTTCTAAATTTCTCTAAAAGTTCAATTTAGCTCTTTCCCATCTTGAATAAATTTACACTGGCGAAAAGTAGCTAGTTAACTATGAAGGGTTGCAGTTTAGCATGTTACTGTCTATAAACATGCAACTAATATAAAAAATTAAATAGCATACTTAATCTATAGCACATAGACTGTTTTAAAAACATCGAATTTATGATAGATTAAAAACACAACAAAAAATTGAATACTTACCTTTGAGATATTTGTTTCAAACCTTTTTCTTTTAGCCACCTTCTTCTACCTTGTCATTACATTTTTACAGTTAATTGGTTTAAATATAGATTAATTCATAGCAGTTTTCAATCAAAAAATATAAAGAAATCAAAACAATTTAGAGTCGATTTTAGAGTACTTTTAATGTATGCAAAATTTTGGAATTCTTCTAATTTTCTTTTCATGTGGTTTGTTTGCCCTTTTAGTTTGCATAGAAAATCCTATTACATTTTAATAGCCTTGCCAATAATAAATATTTTAGACATTGATTGTAATAATGTTTCACACGTTCATTTGTACATTGTAATTTACACGCTTCAGTGCTTACGCTGCGATTCACCCATGCAATCTGCATGTAATCCTAACTGCAACCGTAATCATTTCCACTGTAGGCAGGTTCCATTCGAGAGAATAAAACTAACATTGATCTTCTAGATGGGTGGTCGATAATTGACCATTTCTCTCACATTTGCGCTATTTAATTTGATGTGAATTATTGATTAGATCTGATGTTCGATAAATAGAATATCAGCAAAGCTGTTCGAATTGATTGCATTACTATCGCTGATGGAACTGCATTTGATGGATTGTAATTGATCGCCTAACAGTCCACCGGGCTTATTTTCCTCTTAAGGCATATCCGTATAAAGGTTGACATTATTATCGTTGACAAGTAAAAACATTTCTGTATTACAATTTTAAAGCTTGAAGTTAAATGTTTTAAAAGGTTAAATTTAAAAATAATTTCCTTAAACCTATATTTTAAAGGGAATAAATTAATATCGTATTTTACACAACTTGTGCATAGTAATATACTTATATTATTGGAATATTTAAATTTCTTGACGCTATTTAACCCTTTTCGATCTCAGGCCAATTCGGTTGTCCTTTTCGTAGAAGAGAACTAAACTTAGGTCTCTATCGAGATAAACTTTAACACTCTGAAATATAAAATTTCCACATTTATAAGTTCAAGATCTCTTCAAATGATACCTGTAAAACTTCTGATTTTTTTAAAGCTTAAATACAGTTTGAAACAGCAAATCAAAGGGAGAAATTGGAAAATGGCTCATAAGAAAAAAAAGTAATACTTTTGTTATTGCTCTTTGTACTAATTCGGTTTTTGAAATGTACCATACTGAAGCAAATGTAATTAAATGTTATTTAAAAACAAATAATGTGTATAAGATTTATAAACAATTTTGAGCAAGTTTTTATTCCCGTTTACTTGAATTTCAATATTTTTTTACTTATGTGGTATAATATATATGTTTGCTTTTTTTACTTGAAAACTTTATTTTTAAAGCTATTTCTTATTAAATATTACTGAACTAAAAGTCCTCGGCGCAACATCCCCTAGGGGTCCAGGGCCTACGGTGACAATCTCCGTTTACGTGACCAAACGCCCTGGGGTACGAAGCATATGTTCCTGTTAAGTGGTAAATCTTACGCGGAACCCCCAATGTTTAGTTCCCAAGGTCCTCACTTCATGTACCTACTGAAGGGAGGAAAGACTGAGTCAATCTTCCCCAGTCCAGGTATCGAACCTCGGTCCTGTGCCGTGGGAACGAGAAGAGCTACCCCAAAGATACTGGGTAATAAAATTTGGTTTGGTTTGGAGTGTTACGGTCTACTTTTTGCAACACGGGGGCTAATGAGACCGGGACCTACAGCTTAAAGCCGATTCCGAACGGCTACGAACAACCATGCCACTGTGGGATTCGAACCCACGAACTCCGGTACCGAAGGCCAGCACCCTAACCAATCGGCCATCGTTCGGCTACTGGGTAATAAAATTACTGGAGAATTAAATATTACATCATAATAAATTTAAATTCTTCGATTCATTTCAAAGTGATAACAGAAATATTCAAAATACCAGTTCACAGCCTTGCATAAAGGTTAAGATACTATGTCGTTTTGAACTCAAAAATGTGTTTTTCACTTTTTATTTTAAACAATATTGCTTGTTTTACCAATTTTTTAAAGTAGAATATGCATTTGTTAATCTTAAACTTTGGGTAATTAGCGTAAAAGAATAAAAAACCCGGTAAAGGGAAGATTTATTGGTAGAAAAATAGACAAAAATAAACTTTGTAACGGATTTTAGCAATATTTTTTATTAGTGTGATACATTTATTTCTGTTTTAATACTCGATGTAGTCATGAGACTATTCAAATTATTCCTTTTTTATTTTACATGCTCTTATTTTGGAATATACAAGATCATAAATTTTTAGAAGTTAATGTAAGTAAAATATTACGCTTACGTGAACATATAATAATAAATATAATACAATATTAGCACACATAACCCCTCTCCTTTACAAAGGCTCAAATTAACAAATCGACATTACCAGCAATTGCTACGCATTGTTGCGTTTGCTTCATTGCGATACATTTTTCTACAGTTCCTAATTATTAAAACAGATTATTGAAAATACAAAAGAAGAAATATTATAGAAAAGTTATAGAAATATTATCATAATGACCAGTTGGATAAACAAAAAATATTCAAAATACCGGAGTAGTCATGAGACTATTCAGATTATTCTTTTTTTATTTTACAAGCTCTTATTTTGGAATATTCGAGATCATGCATTTTTAGAATTTTACGTAGGTAGAACATTACGCTTACGTGAACATTTAAAAATTTTAAATGCCTAAGTATGAAGTTTGAGAGGCCGAACATTAGCAGCTAAAAATATACTTTTTCGTCATCCTACGCTGCATAATTTCATTTGTACTAAATCCTATAATACAAAACCGTAGATAATCAATGGAAATGCAATACTCGATTCATAATCATCAGTTTTAAAATTTTAAAAGAATAGCTTACTCTTTAAAATATATATATAAAATAGTAGAGTATATATTTTATTATATAAAGCAGCTCTGTTATAAATCAATATGTACAAAACAGGATTGTGTATTTTTATATAAAAGTTGAAAATACTAGTAGAAATAGTTAAGTAAACTGCTAATGTATGATACATAGATAGCAACGCGACAAAATTTTATTCGACATTAAGAACGTTAATTTTATTTAATTTTTATTTAACTTATTTAATTTTAATTATAGGAAGTACTTATTTAATAAAACTTAAAGATTTTAATGATTGTGATAGTGTAGTTTCCCAGAAACTCATGATTCAAGTTTGAAATTATTTCTTATTCCACGCATTTTAGAAGTTTTTATATTAGTGCGATATATATATTTCTGTTTTAATACTTGATGTAGTCATGAGACTATTCAAATTTTTCTCTTTCTTATTTTACATGCTCTTATTTTGGAATATTCGAGATCATGAATATTTAGAAGTTAACTTAGGTAGGGGAGAGTGGCTCACCTTGGGACACTTTTTTTCTTTCTTTTTTCTAATTTTTTGATATTAATGAATTATTGTCAAAATTTTACCTAATATTATTTTAACCTTTGCCTATATTATTAAATAGTTTTTAATCTCCTATCCATTATAGAAAAATTAAAAAAAATATTCAATAAACTTATTCTTTGTTCCAAGGTGTACTACCTGGTGGCTCACCTTGGGACAATTAAAAATAGATGTGAAAAATTCAATTATTGAATTACAATATACTTGGAATTATTTATTCAAAAAAATAAAAGTATTTCAAGTGATAAACATAATTATTAGAAATTAATATTTTCTAATTATTAAAACAATTTATTGAAAACACGAAGGCACTATTACAAATGTTATAGAAAAGTTATAGAAATATTATCACGATAACCAGGTAGGTAAACAAAAAATATTCAAAATACCAGTTCACAGGCTTGAAAACGGATGAAAAAGCTGTGTTTAAACTTTAATAAACTACGTAATTTTATCCTGAAAACATGTTTTTTTCAATTTTTGTTTTAAATAATACTGCATATTTTGCCCATTTTTTAAATGTAGAATATGCATTTCTTTATCTTAAACTCTGGGCAATTAGCGTATAAGAATAGAAAACCCGGTAAATTAAAAATTTATTTGCAGAAAAATCGACATAAATAACCTTTGTAAAGCATTTTAGCAGTATTTTATATTAGTGCGATACATTTATTTCTGTTGTAATAATTGATGTAGGCATGAGACTACTCAATATATTCTTTTTTTATTTTACAAGATCTTATTTTGAAATATTCGAGATCATGAATTTTTAGAATTTAACGCAGGTAGAATATTACGCATACGTGAATATTTAAAGCCTTTAAATATTCACGCCTAAATGCCTAAGCATGAAGTTTGAGAGGCCACACATTAGCAGCTAAAAATATACTTTTTGTCATCCTACGGTGCATAATTTCATTTGTATTAAATCCTATAATGCAGAATCGTAGATAATCATAATGGAAATGCAATACTCGTTTCATAATCATCAGTATTAAAACTGCAAAAGATAAGCTTACCCTTTAAAATATGTGTATTAAATAGTGAAGTATCTATTGTATTATATAAAGCAGCTCTGCTATAAATCTATATGTACAAAACAGGATTGTGTATTTTTATATAAAATTTGAAAATACTAGTAGAAATACTTAAGTAAACTGCTAATATACGATACTTAGATAGCAATGTAACAAAACTTTATCCGACATTAAGTACGTGGGAATTGTTGTATTACTTTTATAATTTTAATTACAGGAAGTACTCAATTAATAAAATTTCTAGATTTTAATGATTATGATAGTGTAGTTTCTCACAAACTAGTGATTCACGTTTGAAATTGTTTATTATTTCAAGCATTTTATTAGTATTTTATATTAGTGCGATAAATTTATTTCTGTTTAAATACTTAATGTAGTCATGAGACTGTTCAAATTATTCTTTTCTTATTTTACATGCGCTTATTTTGGAATACTCGAGATCATGAATTTTTAGAAGTTAACGTATGAAGAATATTACATTTACTTGAACAAAATACAATATTAGCATACATAACCCTATTCTTTACAAATGCCCAAATTAACAAATCGACATTACCAGCAATTGCCACGCATTGTTGCGTTTTCTTCATTGCAATACATTTTTCTATAGTTCTTAATTATTGAAACAGGTTATTGAAAATACGAAGGCACTATAAAAAATGTTATACATGAGTTATAAAAATATTATCAGAACAACCAATTAGGTAAACAAAAAATATTCAAAATACCAGTTCACAGGCTTGAAAACGAATGAAAGAGCTCTGATTTGAAACACTTAAAGAAACTAGTTCATTTTATCCTCAAAACATGTGTTTCCACTTTTTATTTTAAATAATACTGCATATTCCGCCAATTTTTAAAATTAGAATATGCATTTGTTTTCTTAAACTCTGGATAATTAGCATATAAGAAAAGAAAACCCGGTACAGGGAACATTTATTGGCAGAAATATCGATATAAACAACCTTTTTCACGCATATTGGCAATATTTTATAATAGAGAAATTCATTTAATTTTGTTTTAATACTTGATGTAAGGATGAGACTATTCAAATTAAACTTTTCTCATTTTGCAGGTTCTTATTTTGGAATATTCGAGATCACGATATTTTGTATAATAACGTAGATAGAATAATATGCTTACATGAACATATAATAATAAACATAATTCAATACTAGCATTCATAACCCTCTCCTTTACAAGGGCGCATGATCAACAAATCGACATGACCTTTTGCTTTCTACTTCATTGCGATACAGTTTTTAATCTAATTCAAAGTATCCATAACATAAGAAATAGTCAGGACATGAGCAAATATTATGCTATTAATTATTCTCTTATCTCTTTTTTATGATAACTGCAAAACTCTTGTTAGTTTTTCTCTACGATACACAATTTGTTTTTAATGGACCGGAGTTGATTTCTTTAATCCTTGTTGAGATATGATGTGTATTAACTCATTGGCAGAATTAATTAGTAAGTTTAAAGATGCTTTCTTTTAGTAATTATGCAAGTTGGACAGGTGTAAGCACTAGCTGTCATGCTACTCCAACTGCTTTATGTGAATGTTCTCATATAATCTCCGAAGATGATGGTGAAGATGTCTGTAAGCCTTTAGAAGATTTTAATCTACTATGTTTCTTGTAAACTTAATGATTTATTCCGTGATCTTACCTTGCTTACCTATGGAATATATAGTACCATTTCGTGAATAGCTAAAGCACATTTCTTTTTAGCATAGACACAGAGACATATTAACTACAGTCTTTATAAAATATTATGCTTTAAAATTAGATTTACTGCAAATATAAATTTATGTATGCACTTCTACGGCATTGGACATGAACCTACTGAATGCTGAATTTTTAGTTCCTCCTATAAGAGAAGTCTTAAATGAAGGCTATTTCATAATATAAGTATGTATAATTACATTATTGTAGCCTATTTAGTTTAAAGAGATTATCGAAAATAAGAAGGTACTGTTAAGAAATGTTTAGTATGAGGTACACAAATTTCTTATGCTTAGTGAATATAAAGTTATAGAAATATTATCATAATAACCAGTTGGGTACGCAAAGCACCCATACTTTCGTTGTGAATTGAATAGTCGAACAGAGGAAAAATATTAGAATGCGAAAGTTTGGACAGAGAAAAGAAATTTTGTTCTAGCGAATAAAAATATCTTGTATGAGTTGCTAATAAAATTACCCCAAAATTGTACTTCCACCATTGCACATTATATTGCACATTATATTGGTTCTACTAAAATATATGGCATGTTTCAATTATCATTCTACAATTCTCTTTATCATCCATAAAAGTTGAAATTTCCATTGGTCTTGATATTAAAAAAATGATGAAATACAAAGATTAAATTTCAAAATTCATAAGATTAAAGACACAATTACTTTTAGTATAGACAAAGAGAAATATTAATTACATCCTTTATAAAACTTATCCTTTAAAATCAGATGATATGCTGCAATTTATATTTACTGCAACATAAATGTATGGATGCACTTTTATGGTATTGAACATGATCCTACTGAATGCTGAATTTTTGTTCTTGAGAATAAAAATATATTGTATGAATTGCTCATAATTACACCCAAATTGTGCTTCCACCATTGAACATTATATTGGACATAGTGGAGTAGTTAGTAAAGGTTCTATTACAAGATATGGCATGTTTCAATAATGATTCTATAATTCTCTTTATCTTTCATTAAAAGCTGGAATTTGCATTGGTTTCGATATTAAAAAAAGATGAAATACAAAGATTAAATTTTAAAAATCATGCATAGGGGAATTTGACGTTTTAATTGCTTTCTCATTTGTTACTAAAACTATTCTAGGGAATAAACAAGTTCCTATTCGCAAGATCAGTTTTAAATAATGTTGGAAAATTCAAGAATTTTGGTAATAAGATGAATGTAAAAATGCATTTTCTTCACTTGTAAATCGATTATTTTCTGGAAAATCAGGGCATTACATTGAAATCCTATTCATGATTTTAAAAATCATGAATATGAGAATATTGCGCGTTGATTGCTTTATCATTTGTTACTAAAAATATTATAGAGAATAAAGAAGTTCCCAATCGCAAGATGAGTGTGAAATAATGTTGGAAGATCCTAGAAGTTTGGTTGCAACATGAGTGTAAAAATGTATTTTCTCCACTTGTAAATCGGCTATTTTCTGGAAAATCAGGACATTACAGGGAAGAGCACTTTGATCACATTCGCCAGAAATTAAAAGTATTTAGTATTTTTACCAGGGTAAGGGAACGAAAATACAGTTGTGGGTTATTGTTGGATGTTAAATAGAGGAAAAAAGTAATGGAGAAGATTTTGCTTTAAACCTTAAAGGGAAATTCCGTTTATTAACACTGCTTAAAATTCGTTTATTACAGAATATGTATAATTTTTTATGTCACTTTTTACAGTATTTTTGAGATGCGTAATTTAACTACTTAGTATGGAATGGTAATTGAGTTACGATATCATTAATTCAAACATTAAATTCATAACTTCGTTCGTTGTGTAAAACAGTGATGTGACAAACAAAATTGAAAATTATTTAAGAAAACCTGGACAAAATTGATGTATTCAACAGTATTATAAGCTAAATTTCTTGTGCGTAGTTTAAATACCTTGTACGGCATGGTAATTCAGTTACGATACCATTTAATCCAAACATTAAATGCATTTCGTAGTGTAAAAGTGTGATGGGACAAAAAAAATTAAAAATTATTTTAGTAATCAGCATTAAGAACTAATTAAAGATAATTTTATATTACTTGACAAATTAAGTGCAGAATAGTGTAATTCAAGACTTATATATTTTAAAAGGAATCGATGTGAACTATGTAGAAATAAAGGAAACCTGGACAAAACTGATGTATTCAACAGTATTATAAGCTAAATTTCTTGTGGTGCATAATTTAAATACATTTTGATGTGCGTAATTTAAATACCTTGTACAGAATGGTAAATTTGTACGATAATGGTAAATCAGTTACGATATCATTTAATTCAAACATTAAACACATGAATTCTTTCGTTGTGTAAAAGTGTGATGTGATAAATAAAATTGAAAATTATTTTAGTAATCAGGATTAAGAACTAATTAAAGATAATTTTATATTACTTGACAATTTAAGTGCAGGCTAGTGTAATTCAAGACCTATATATTTCAAAGGGATTCGATGTGAACTATGTAGAGATAAAGAAAACCTGGACAAAACTGATGTATTCAACAGTATCATAAAATAAATTTCTTGTGGACAGTTACGGGTCATACCAGTAGAATGTTGTTAGCTCACTCAGATTACTCAAGTTAAATTCTCAATACCTTTGCTACGTACAATATATTGACCTCATAAAATGATTAAAATACTTTTAAATTAGGGTTTCTTTTTATTATTTTGCAACTACCAAGAATTCTCAGACGGAAAAGAAAACTGAAGTATAATTCTAATCCATAATTGTGTATAGGTAAAGTTTTACGTGACTTCAGTAAAATAATCATTTTACTAAATTGATTACATTTAAATTTTTATATTTAATTTATGTAAAATTAATTGAGTTGATAAAATAAGATAAAATCAATTGAGTACTAAAACACTTAAATGATTATAATAAAACATTTAAGATAAAAAGTTTCATATTATTCACTCTTTATTAAAAATTACACATGGGAACACATAATTGCTTTTGTAGAAGTCTACTAAAACTCTTTTATTAAAATTTCTACCACAGCTGCTACAACGAAATTTGCTTAGCAGGAAGTCACTTTCATTGTAACTAAATAATTAACCGAGAGAAGAAATTATTCGCCAAAGAACTCATTTTTATACAAGTTGACTGGGTATTGAAAGAAAGTTGAGGTTGATTGTGATGCGAAAGTACTCCAAAGTACTTACTCATCCGTTGACTCTTTTATTTCAGAATAAAAAAACAACCTCTATTCATGTTGTCGAATGAGGTAAAGAGTGAGGTGAGTTTTCACTCAATATATAAATAGCAATATATATGTCAATAAATTAATATATATTTAATGCAATATTAGGCTTATTAATGCCAAAGAAGTACATACAAATAATTCTCATCGATAATAAGGACTCTCACGTGTCCTAAGATTATTCATGTGAAGCAAAACTATATCTGTTTAAGTGAATAAGAGTTTAGATATATTTTTAGAGAGTTTTTACATATTTTTAGATATTTAGATATATTTACATCCGTTTCAACTCTCATGCAGAAAATTATGAAAAAATTCATTTTTAAATATGATAATGTTTAAATGAAGAACTGATAAATGAACATTAAAATTAATTACGTGTGTTTTATTCTTGCTCTCAAAATAGAAAAGTTTAAATTATATATTTAAGTCAATGTAGCTTTTAAGCTCATCTAAATTAAGAAAATTATTTAAGACTACATAGTATCTTTAAACTGAATATTATTTAATTACAGAAGAGTATTTTTGATTTAATAATAATTTAATATTTTTATTTAAAAGAACAAGTTTTGTTTTACTTAAAATGTTTTTTCTAGACTTCTAATTGGGTTCTAACTTAAAAAATTATATATATTAATTATATTAATTAGTACATTCTAAAACCCCATAATTTTTTAAAGAGAATAAAGTAGTCTATCTTCGAATTCAATTACCCATATAATATCTTATGAAATTTGTAAATTTAAATCTCATTTGATATCAATTAGAAGCTGCCCGTCTTTATGAAGCCTGTATTCTTTATTATCTGAATCACAATTAAAGTAATACGAGAAATATAATTTATTGTACAGCATGATTAATTCTACTTTTCTCAATATTTTAATCTGTTAAAAGTTTTCGTTTTATTAGTTTGAAAATGTCTGACACATTTAAAGGTTTAGGTTTATAAAAGAAAGCAGATGATTATTTCAATTTGTTATAAAAGATTAATTCATAATATACGAACTACAAAAGTATTTAGGGAAAGTAACAAAGTTTTATATTTTTAATTTAGTATATCTATGTTATTAAATATACTATTTAAAATCACAAAATTCAATCAAGAATTAAAAGTTTGAGTATTGCAGAAATTTGTTCTAAAAAAGCAGAATTTTGTTTTCACGATGAATACAAAATAAGGCTGTTATAATGGTTTTAAATTTCAAAAGGCAATTTGTTCCCTTAACGGTTTTAAATAAGTCAGCTGCTAATTGTCGATTTCAATAAATTGTACACGATATTTTCCTTTTGTGTAAAAATAGGTACAATGAAGTAGAAATTATTTAAACAACTAAAAAATATATATTAAGCCTTTTATGTACTCTGCTATTTTAATATATTTCGATAGCTATGTAAAAAAATTTGTATTAAAAATATCCATTATTATATATGTTGCAGCATTTTAAATAAGGCTACATAATTTAACCACACCTCTATAAATACAAAGCCACATAGGCTATAGACATTGTTTACATTATATATCAATTCTCTTGCATTTATATGTCTCTCTTCCTTGGTCACTACATTTGCATTTCTGTGTTATCTTCAATCTAAAACAAGAAGAAAGTAATATCTAGTATTTCTTTTTGTTTCACCATTAAAAATGATTTTAAAAAATTGATTTTTTTCATTTTTACATTTTACATTTTGTTTTTTAAAAATTTAACCAAGAGGTTTTTTTTTACAAATATTATGGTTTTAATTAAGATACAACACTAGTATATATATATATATATAATATATATATATATATATATATATATATATATATATATATATATATATATATATATATATATATATATATATATATATATAATATATATATATATATATATATACATATATATATATATATATATATATATATATATATATATATATATATATATATATATATATATATATATATATATATATATATATACATATATATATATATATATATATATACATATATATATATATATATATATATATATATATATATATATATATATATATATATATATATATATATATATAAATATATATATATATATACATATATATATATATATATATATATATATATATATATATATATATATATATATATATATATATATATATATATATATATATATATATATATATATATATATATATATATATATATATATATATATATATATATATATATATATATATATATATATATATATACATATATATATATACATATATATATATACATATATATATATACATATATATACATATATATATATATATATATATATATATATATATATATATATATATATATATATATATATATATATATATATATATATATATACATATATATATATATATATATATATATATATATATATATATATATATATACTATATATATATATATATATATATATATATACAATATATATATATATAATATATATATATATATATATATATATATATATATATATATATATATATATATATATATATATATATATATATATATATATACATATATATATATACATATATATATATATATATATACATATATATATATATATATATATATATATATATATATATATATATATATATATATATATATATATATATATATATATATATATACATATATATATATATATATATATATATATATATATATATATATATATATATATATATATATATATATATATATATATATATATATATATATATATATACATATATATATATATATATATATATATATATATATATATATATATATATATATATATATATATATATATATACATATATATACGATATATATATACATATATATATACATATATATGTATATATATATATATATATATATATATATATATAGTATTATATATATATATATATATATATATATATAATATATATATTATATATATAAAATATATATAATTTTGAAACGAAGGTATGGTGGTTGGTTGGAGCGCCTGTGTGCCATGCAGAAGGTTGCCGTTTGGTAGTTTTTTTTTATAATTTAAGTGTAAAAATACGGAAATTTAATATTCTTCCTTTAATTATGCAAATCTTTGCTTCCTGAAATTTATTGTCAGACCATGATTGGTTCTTAATTTGTAAATATACAGCCTATTTTCAAACCATCGGAGAGACTGACTTTTTCTCTTGTATGGTTAATGGGCTTTCTGACTGGTGAATAAAATTTTGAAACTAAAACTCTTGATGCTGAATTCGTGACAATATATATATACTGCACGACCAGGGAAAAGTTGCCCGTTTTTAAAGCTGTAAATCCAAAAATTGTAAAATGTTTTTTATTAATTATAATTTGGACCGTTTTGATAGAAAAGTAAGAAGAAAAATTATTTTAAATATAGATGACGCCATCAGTCTTACATTAATTTCAAACTTTGTTATATTAAATTAAAATTCCCAGAATGCCTTTACTTGGATTCGACCCTGGGATTTGTCATACTGAAGTCCGTTGCGCTGCCCACTTCGCTACAGATACGTTGGCAGCGAAGGGTTTCAAACTGCATTATGATAATCTCACTAAGAGAGCAGTTCTGAATTTTTATTAAAAAAAAATTATATTGAATCAAATTGTTAATCTAAAAGGTTCTCGAATCATCTTAATTACATGGACAAAATTTCATCAAAATTAGTCTAGCCGTTTACGAGGAATTCTATTACAAACACAGAGACAGAAGAATTTTATATATACAAGTATTTATTTATTTATTTATTTATTTACATTTATATTTGTGTTACATTTAACAGTTCTTCATATAAAAATACAAATATTTTCGTTTATAATTACTACACAATTATTTTCGAATGCAAATACTACAAGCACATTTACTTAACCTGGTTTTTCAAAGATCAGATTAGGTGCGATGAATCTTCAGGACAAGAGGCATAATCCATCGTACAAGTCCGGACAAAAATACCTAGTATGTTCTCTAATTATTTTGTCGATGTCAATTTTCTTCACGGGTCACACATAGCATAGGTTTGCATGACTTAATTTTTACTATGTAGGTTGAATTACCTCTAAAAAGTCTTTGCCTGTCAGTCTTACAAAAACTCAAAGATAAATCTCGCGGAGTAATGCAAAACCTATCAGAAAAACAATGATTTGAAAACAAACACTTCAAAAACTAACAAACTGTGGATATCTATAAAAACATACAAAAGCCAAAACAGTAAGAACGACAAAGAAATCAGATTCCCCGTACGTCGTACGAGCAAGTCATTAAAGTCACGTTAAGGGCGCCCATATGGTGTACGTGCAAAACAGGCAATTGGTTAAATTAAAATTCCCACATCGCCTGTACTGGGATTCGATCCTGGTATTTCTCGTACCGAAGGCCGTTGCTTTGTCCACTTCGCCACATACACGTTGGCAGCGGATGGTTTCAAGTGGCATTATAATACTCTCAATAAGCACAGAATTCTGAATTGTTAATAAATAAATTATATTGGATCAAATTGCTAATATAAATGGTTCTCGAATCATCTTAATTACATGCACAAAATTTCATCAAAATCAGTCCAGCCGTTTGCGGGGAGTTCTATTACAAACACAGAGATAGAAAAATCTTATATATAAAAATATTTATTTATTTATATTTATATTTGTGTTACATTTAACAGGTCTACATATAAAAATACAAAAATTTTCGATTATAATTACTACACAATTATTTTCGAATGCGAATACTACAAGCACATTTACTTAACCTGGTTTTTCAAAGATCAGATTTGGTGCGAGGAATTTTCAGGGAAAGAGGCATAAAATCCGGACAAAAATACCTAGTATCTTTTCCAATTATTTTGCCGCTGTCTTTTTTCTTCGGTGAACACACATAGTATAGGTATGCCTGTCAGTCTCACAAAAACTCAAAGATAAATCTCGCGGAATAATGCAAAACCTATCAGAAAAACAGTGCTTTGAAACCAAACAGAATACACTTCAAAAACTAACAGCTAGTGGACATCTATAAAAACATAAAAAAGATATGGCCAAAACAGTGAGAAAGACAAAGAAACCATATTTCCCGTACGTCGCACTGGTAAGTCCTTAAAGGCCCGTTAACCCCACCGGTATGGTGTACGAGCAAAACAGGCACGGGGTAAATTATAATTCCCAAGTCACCTTTACTGGGACCGATACTGAGCCTTCTCGTACTGAAGCCCGTTGTGCTGGACACTGCGCCATAGATACGTTGGCAACGAAGGATTTAATGCAGCATTATGCTATTCTCAATAAGCGCGCAATTCTGGATTTTTAATAAAAAAATTTATATCGGATCAAATTATTAATCTAAATGGTTCTCGAATCATCTTAATTAGATACACAAAATTTCATCAAAATCAGTCCAGTCGTTTACGAAGAGTTCTATTACAAACACACAGAAGGATTTTATATATAAAGATATTTATTTATTTATTTATATTTATATTTGTGTGTATTAAATACTTTCTTCCGCCTTAACAAATAATTTATCACACTTCATCATTATATTTTTATTTCGCTGTTCCACCGAGAACTAATGCGTTCTTATGCTATAAAGTCACGCTGCGTGTTCTAGCAGGATTTATGCGCCAGACAGAAGTATCTGAAAGTAATTTCAGCAAAATGGCATTTTAATTCCATTGCTTATAATCCGATTTAACCTCTGAGCATATGAATAAGCCGCGCTGAGATTTCAACTCGCGGAAAAGCATGAATATTCATCTTTCCCCGATCCAAATCGATCTTAAAAGGGAGAATTGCTTCCAATTAAAATAAATCAAAAAAGAATTCCTGAAATATAATTGTTTTACTTACCCACTAGTTTCCGGAATGAACTTTCAAGTAAATTGGAGGCTTAAAAGTTAGATTATACATTCCGTGATATTTGAACTTCCTTCCACGGGGAGAACAAATTGTGAAAGATCAAAGTAAAGGAAACATTAGGAAAGACACCTGATCTAATTAAAAAGGGATTTCTTAATGCACTTGGAGACTCCTCATTCTTATGCTTAAGGAAATTTTAAAAGTGAAGCAATATGCATTCATGAATTAAAGCTAATGCCTCTTATAAGAATTGCGCTCTTCATGTACCAAGAGATTCGCGTACGCCCATTATTTACTTAATCTAATAAAGAAAATCTTTTCCATAAAGAAAATGACAGCTATGTGTATATTAGAAATTATTTATTCCGAATTTGGAAATTGGAGGCAAAACATAAGATGTTATGTAAAGATATAAGACGTTTATACAATTACTCCTTTCGTTTTTATATAAATTAAATTAACAGCCGCAAATGTTTCTACAGTGTTTGACTAGACACTGAGATGAACATATCAGTGTTCTATTTCAGCCAATTATGCTAGCGTGCAGAAAATTGTCTCAAAATATCAAATCACGCGTTAAAACCGTTTTTTATTTTTTTTACAATTATTATTATACATTACGGTTTTGTTTAAATTGTACGGAGTACAGTTAAATTAAATTTGATTTATTTTAATTGATATGGTTATTATGATAATGGTGTGTTATCTTTTACTTCTTTGAGTTTATTTTATTGGATTTCGTAGAACAAAAGGGTGAAAAAAAAT
This sequence comes from Pardosa pseudoannulata, assembly GCA_032207245.1. Taxonomy (NCBI): domain Eukaryota; kingdom Metazoa; phylum Arthropoda; class Arachnida; order Araneae; family Lycosidae; genus Pardosa; species Pardosa pseudoannulata. The sequence continues at coordinate 7,406,019 of CM063506.1, forward strand.
TTTGATCATAGGTTTATAATTTACTTTAGTTTTAGATTACATATTTTTTTTAAATGATAATAATTTATTTATTAATTATACATTATTCCTTATAGGAAGACCTTGGCCTACGAAGTATGAGTTAATAAATGCATTAATTTATACATGTAAAAAAATATAGCATTTTTATGCTACGTTTGTCAAATTTCTAAAAATATTAAAATATTTTGAAGTTTTTAAATTTGCTATATCATTTTAATTGTAAGTGATTAAAATATAAGTTCAGCTAAAAATAGTAGAGAAATTTCAGCAAAAACTCTAAATAAAAACAGCTTATTTTCTTCCGAGTAAATGTATTTAAAAACTCATCGAAGGGTTACATTATATTTCCTTGTTTCACTATAGGTAAGTGTAACATTAAGTTACATTCGGTTCACCTTTTTTTTACTTCTTACAGCGGGTCATCGTCAAAGACATACCAGAACAGGACCGGTTTGAACTAGAAAGAAACTTCTCCCAACTAATAGAAGGTTCAGTTGATTTGGGGATTTCTGACCTCCCGCCATTCTCGATTGGATCCCTTTTTTTCCATGAGGCAGTCTGATTTTTTAGAGGACAAGGCTGTGACCAGAGGAGAGTAGGAGATGAACGCTGCTGGCATCCGCGGCTTAAGGGAGAGACCTTTTGAGAAAAATCATCGCCATATTTATTTTAGGGCCGGTACCGACTCGAGAGTAGTCTTCGATATCTACAAATGATAAGTTGATTACAGTTGTATTCTTTAGGCATTTATTACTTTGTATAAAATCGTTTAATCAAGACATGTTTGTACATGTGTTTATTAATTATTATTAATTTTTTCTTTCTCAAACACTAGCCCAACGTAACATTATTTTTACAGTAAGGAGACAGGATCTACTTCTTAAACGCCATTCTGAACTACTACGAACAATCATTACAACAGTAACATAAGAACCTATGGATAGCTGCACCAAAAGTCCAAAAGTCACCAATATGAAATTAAATATACTATAATCATAGTGAAATTTAGAATAATACCAGTTTAAGCAAAAAAAAAAGATTAAATGTACAACAAACATGAAGTAGCATTAAGTCTACTTGATAAATAAATGGAAAAGAAACATGTACTGTTGTACCATTAAAATTAAGGAATTCGCTAGAGAATCACATTTCCCTTATAGAACAGTTAATAGAAAAGTTTTGTATCACATTTAGTATGGTATATGTTTCCTATCAGCTGCAACACAGTCAGCATATTGGTTGAACTTAACACCAAATAATAAATAGTTTTTGGGTAACGTCCACAAAATTTACTGCGCAGGTATTAATCAATGCAGTCTCCAGTTCAGGAACAGATATCAAGGCAGTTTGTCCATATTCAGTATGTTACATCTAAATGAGTAGTTGTATGCTGGATTACTTTGGAGGGATGACGTTGCTACCTTTTATTTACTATGATGTAAATCTCATTACTGCTTCATAAGCATTTTCTTACCATTTTTTTTCATATCTTAAAAATCATCACAGTGACAAATAACCACATAAAATCGTTTTCATCTTTGAAATGCAGTCATTTTGAAATTAGCTATTTCATTTGCATTTTTATTTATACCGTGTAAGTTTTTTGTGTAGATGTTATCCATCACGTGTTATATATTTCTACATTTTTATTAATCACCATATTTCTGTAATTGCAATACATTTGTATGTCTTGCAACTGAAAATCAAAGTTATCAACTGTAAAATAAAGACTTATAATACTGATCAAATATTTTATATTAATAGTCATCGAATATTTCTCTTATTAATGTATTTAAATACTTATTTTAAAATTTGTTACTAGTAATTAAATTAATAATGTAGCATACATAATATAATTTGTTTAAGCTTAATAACCTTTAAAAATCTGTAAGAATCTTTCCTCTTTATATAAATTGGTATGACAGGGTACTATATGATCGTAAATAAAATTAGCTTATTCCAAATGCTTTGTAAGTCAAACTAAAGATTGGGTTGAAAACTTTTAGAAAAGCATTTCAAAAGACGTTGTGAAATATTTCACAAAAAGTTGTTAAATTTTCTTCTAGGGTGAGTTTTACAGCCTAACTGTTTGAAAAAACATTCAATAAATAACTGTGAGCCACAAACATTGCAATAAAAACTACATTTTAGCACTTTCAAACATAAAGACAATTAAAACTTTTAAATTTTAAAGTATTTTAGGAGAAAATAACTGTTGGGGCATTTCAAGGAAAAAAGAAAACAACTTTTATAAGCAAATGGATTAATTGTGAATTCAGAATATAATGAGGAGAAGCCTGGGTAAATATTCGTTAGTTACTGTGGCTAAAAGTCTGAACATACATCAAAATATTTTATAGAAGCTAGAAAATTTAATATATAAACTGGTTATTAGTTACAGACATTTTAGCTATGTAAGGCCTATTATTTATTACGGGGTTCCTCATAAAGGTTTAAGATATGAGATGAAGAGTGTGCTCAAAAGCCAATATCTAGTGATATGCCGCTCATGTAACGTTATATTCCAGGTCAGCCAAAGTTGTAACATTGCCTCGGAAAACCACGATATTTAAATGGAACCTCAACCAATTGAGTCCATTGAGTTCTATAGGGTGAACGGGCCCACCCAGAAATAGAAAATACATGGCTTTTGACCATGCCGTCCGTAATATGTTGCCTCAAAAACACAAAATGTATTATGAGGTGGGATATCATCCTTCCTGACATTGGTGGACGCAGAGTATTTTGTGTAAGAAAGGTGAGATACAGAGTAGCTTTTAAACGTAGTACGATACCTCAGGTCCGTAACAGAGCAAGCTAAAGGACCATTATGTACATATTTTTCAAAGAGGAATGATATGAAAATAAATTATGAAGTAAAAGTATACGACCGTAACTCTAATCGAGAGTTGTGGAATTGTGTTGAAAGTACGAGGATTTTCCTAAGACTCAAATTTATCAAATCTGGGTTTTTTCTTTTCCATTGAGATAGTAGTGAGTTTCGTCACCTTAGAAGATGTTACAAATGCAGAAACATCGACATTCATTCGAGCATGGAACGTGCAAAATATATGTTCCGCAGCATGTTCCATGCTGTGTCATACGATATATTTCATGTCGTGACAATGTATATCCACTACTGAGGACATTGTCATCCGTCTGTGACTGCTTGACAAGAGTCATTGGTACCACTGAAACGATATCTTCTCTGATATCTTTTTGAATTCTCCCACACTAAATGTATAAATAACCCAATTTTCTCAAATAGGTATATCGTCTCTCACATCTTGTGGATACATTGCTAACCCGTGTACAACTTTTAAGCTCACGAAGAAATTAAAAGATGCAAAAATACTTCAATGTTTTTCCTAAAGAAGATTACTGACTAACGCAAGGTATGGTTTGTTAATAGTCATTGTAAGTTAAATACTGCTACTCAATCGAAATCCTGCTTTTTATACTCACACTTTTACTACATTCATTTGCTAAATTTTTTTTTCATTTTTAGTGCCACATTATTCTTTGAATTTTCATAATGCTTCAAAATAAAAAATATATATCAGTTTAGGTTGTAATAATTCTTGGATATAAAATAAAAGTTTCCAATTCCTTTTTTTTTACACATTAATTTATTCTATTTCTTGATATGCCTTTTGGCTGAAAAGCGCCCTTAGCATAATATTTTTAACTGCAGCTTTTGTCGAATCTTTGAGTGAATGCATTTTATTGCCTATTGATAAATTTTGATTCAAATTTTGGCAACGTGATGCTCTAAATAAACCAAGATTAATTACTATCACCTATCATCACACATTAATTTCCGGATGTACATAAGTTCAAACAAAGGAGTAATGATTATATCTACTAATCTTTGGACTCCTGATGGATTGGATTTTAATTAAAAATGTTAGTAACTCGTACGTAGTCCAAGCACTTTTCTTGCACTTATATATAATTTTTGAATTCGAATTACATTTTTACTATAAGATCACCAGGTACAAATAGGGTAAAAAAATGTGTCATACCGTTCGCATGAATCTAAACTGCTAATCAGAGCATGACACCAAAACGTCATGTGATATATCTAAGATTACTCACAAACTTAAATCATCTAATCATTTCGTACTTCATAATGCCCTAATCATTTTGTAATTCACAGCCAATGTATAGATACAAACATAGAGAAGGATATGCAGAGAACTGAATGCTATTATAACTAACTGTAGGATATCAATGGACGAAACTTCTCTAGAACAACAGTATAGTATAATTGTATCTAATAACGCCTCTATGTGGTCACAAGATACGATAGAGGTCAGAGAAACGATAAATGTGCTGTATCTCCATCATGACTTTGTTCTCGGATCAATTTGACTCCATTTCGGAGAGCATAGCGAACAGGCATATAGACGTTAGTAGACAATGATAGATGTTTGTGCGTATAATTAATGCTTATGTCAATTTTAGTATCACATGCATTAAGAAGAAAGTCGTGAAATGCAATCTGTAACGAAAATATATATCAGAAAAGAATCTTAGGCCACCACGAATAGAAACCAATAGTTTTGTCAATAATATTGCCTGGTTCTTAGGAAAACGAATAAATAATAGACATTTGTATATGGCTGTCCATTTATTTTTTTCCAGATTTTGAGTGTACAAGTGTCTTTTCAAACCGAAGAGCATGGCACAGAATTCGGTGGATACATATATTAAACATTCAAATATAAAAGTTCATTTTAGTGTACTGCTTTTACATATGATAGCAAATAAATTGTATATCGCTATTTTATTTTCAAAATTTGTTACCACTTAATTGAAATACTAATAGTATGTTAAACAAAAACGGTGTATGATTTTCAATTTAAAAAAAATAGTTGCTTGAATTTCGATTTTTTTCTCTATTGAATATATAACAACATTTAAGACATTTATTAATATATCACCAGACCATTTAAATCAGAAGATTATTAATTAAAACAATATTATTAAATTAAAGGGTTTTTAATTTCTATTATATGTTATTATAATTAACCTTAAGCAATGACACACCATTCATCCAATTTTTAATTTTATAGCAATATTAGTCTATATTATAAAATTACGTGGTTCTTGAATTCAAATATTTTTGACTTTTGTACCATTTGTTGGTTGGGAGTTAATGGTGTTAATGAGACAGGGACCTACTGATTAGAGCCGATTCCGAACGACTACGAACATCCATGCAACAGTGGGAGTCGAACCCACGAATTCTATATCCGAAGGTCAGTGCCCTGACCAGTCGGAAATCGTTCGATTGTACCATTGAACTGCATCGATCAGATTAGAATTACAGAATGAATGAAAACTTAACTCAAATTTTTGTAATAACCTAAACTGAAATTAAAAATTTGAAATCCTAATCAGGTTAAATAAAAAACTAAATAAAAAACGAATAATTCTAACAAAAATAATAAACCAAGAAAATAAATATTAAAATCTAATAACATAATAAACTATCTAATAAAAATTAATAATTTATATAACACAATCGAAAATATTAATTGAAATTTATCATTGTACAGAAAATAGATAAATAAATTGAAAAGAATTTGTCCACAGATGTTAATGTAATTCTATCCGAAATAAGACCTTAAAAATTGTCTCAAACATGTTGTAAGAGATTGAAATATTTTAGTGTATGATTTAAGATGTTACTTTTTCTCTACGATTTCTGGAAAGAAATCAAATTAGGACGACACTAAAAGAGTAAAATGAACAGGTACTTCATTATGATGCTCGAGGAGTATTTACGGAATAAAAATAATTTTAATGGATTTTATACTTTTCGCTTTCAATGTACTATTTTAATACACTTTCTTTAGACACGAATCTTATTTTCACGTTGTTACATAGGATGCAATCCGCTGATTTACAATAAATATATAACAAAGAAATAACGAAAAATGATTATGTCATAGTTAAAAGCTTATTGTCAACTGCACTTTTCTACTTTAATTATTCTTATAGTTTCAAGTACAAAACACTTTTTGTTTGTTTTTCTCTCTCAAAATAATAATTGTGTAAAGCGATTTTGAATCAAAGATAATCTTAATTTTGCACATATTTTAAATGTTGCAGTAATTTAAGATGAAATATATTCATGTAATTTTTAATACACTCATGTCCATAAATTAAGGATAATGAAGTTCAGGCAATGAGAGAGACAAAAGCAAAACAAATTTGACTTATTTGTAAAGTCTATTTATTAAACAAAAGGTAAATAGCAAAAAAGATGCTATATGTTTGACATAATTAATAAAAATTGCGATTTTTACTCCCTGGAGCAAATTTCAAAAAAGAACCTATTTACAGAAAACAGTATAACATGGTTAGTATGATGGTTAATACGGAGTATGTCTCCCGGACGATGTAATACAAGCGTTACAACGCCTACGCATGCTGAGTATCAGATTATCAATCTGATCTTGGGGAAAATTACACCACTCATCAAGCAATGCCCTCCGAAGTTCCGATAGACAGTTGGGAGGGGGTTGACGGGCTGCAATTCGTCAGCCAAGCATGTCCCACACATGCTCTATTGGATTCAAGTCCGGCATTCGTCTAAAATGTTTGTACGGAGAGGTCGGGCGTTTTCATCCATATACAGAAATTCAGGACCCATGGCGCCCCGAAACAAACGTACATGTTGTTCCAGAATGACATCCCGATAGATGTGGCCTGTCATCGTTACACTCTGAACATGCAGGTCAGTTCTGGAACCAAGAATTATTTCTTCTCAAACGAGCCACCCTTCACCACCGTAACGGTGTCATTCAATGGTGTTCTCTTGGTGGTAACGGGTACCTGGCGCTCTCCATATGAAAGTTCGGCGAGAATCAGAATGTAAACTAAACCTGAACTCATCGGAAAACATCACACAAGACCACTGTTGCGGTGTCTACAATGCATGCTTTCTAGCCCAGCATAATCGCAGGCGACAGTGAGTTGCGGTAAGGGGAACACATCTGACAGGCCTACGAGCATATATACCAATGTTCCCTAAGCGTCTGTACACGGTCTGCCTTGAAACTGTCGTACCGGTAGCTGAAGAGAGCTGACGAGACAGGTCTGATGCTGTGCTCCGTCTGTTTCTTTTGGCAGTAACTGCTAAATACCGGTCATCATTCGGCGTAGTAACTCGGGGGCGACCTGTGCTGTAACATTTACTCACATTACCATCATGTTTGAATCGTTGCTAAAGCCCGGAGTTGGCACTCTGGGCGATTCCAAGTTCCTCGGATACTTCCAGCTGGGTACGTCCACATTCCAGTCGTCCGATAATTCTACCACGTAAAAAATCATCCAAATGCTTCCTTTGTGCCATAACTATGCGGTTATTGCACTGAAAGGCTTTTAAAGCGCTTGTGAACAATTTTACTTCTTTGCTACCATTCCTTATATACCCCTTTCATACACTCTCGTCATTGTGACGTACTATCCGCGCCATCTGGTGGTTTCCTGCAATTTGCATATTCTTCTTCAAGATGTGTGTGATAATTCTACAGGTGAAATTTTTATTTTAGAGCTCAATTTCTGTGTGAGTCTGAATTATCCTTAATTTATGGACATGAGTGTATTTCATTTGAAAGCAAACAGTAATACATTTGCCATTTAAATGAATAACTACAATTTCGAATTCAGTGATTAATGTAAATTAATTACAACATTATTTAAACACTACCTCCAAAACAATAAAAATACATTAACCATTTTGATATTTGTGTATGAGATAGAATGTTTTATCTTAAATTCAATCATACTAATAAATCCATTTTATACTTTAAAACATTGTTGATGTAAGAACTTAAAATTGCGTAAAAATTAACAAAACTCATTTTAAGTTATTTTGTGTCTTAAATACTTCTATAAAACAAAAACTACAGAAGGAACATTGGTTTAGCTTAAATTTTCTAATAACTGCAACTAAAAATAAAACTTTTAAATCATAATCAGGTTAAATAAAAAAACTAAATAAAATGCGAATAATTCTAATAAAAATAATAAACCGGAAAATTAATATTAAAAACAAATAAAATAATACATTATCTAATAAAAATTAATAATTCATATAACACAATCGAAAATATTAATCGAAACATCATTCTACAGAAATCAGATAAATAAATTGAAAAGAATTTGTCCACAACTGTTAATTGAATTCTTTTAGAAATAAGACCTTAGAAATTGTCTCAAACATGTTGTAAGAGATTGAAATATTTAAGTGTATGATGTAAGATGTTACTTTTTCTCTACGATTTCTGGAAAGAAATGAAATTAAGACGAGACTAAAAGAGTAAAATGAACAGGTACTTCATTATGATGCTCGAGGACTATTCACTGAATAAAAATAATTTTAATGGATGTTATACTTTTCTCTTTCATAGTACTGTCATAATAAACTTATTTTCATGTTGTTTAGTAAGATGCAATACATTGATTTAGAATATATATATATATATATATATATATATATATATATATATATATATATATATATATATATATATATATATATATATATATATATATATATATATATATATATATATATATATATAACAAAGCAATAACGAAAAAGGATTATGTCACTGTTAAAAGCTTTTTGTCATCTGCACATTTCTATTTTAATTAATCTTATATTTTCCTTTACAAAACACTTTTCGTTTTTTTTTTCTCGCTCAAAAAATTAATTGTTAAAAGCAATTTTGAATCAAAGATAATCTCATTTTTGCACATATTTTAAATGTTGCATTAATTTAAGATGAAATATATTCATGTAATTTTTAATCTGTCACTTTCAAGCAAACAGTAATATATTTGCCATTTAAATAAATAACTACAATTTCAGCTTCAGTGATTAATGTAAATTTATTGCAACATTATTTAAATACTACCTACAAAACAATAAATATATATTAACAATTTTGATATTTGTCAATAAGATAGAATGTTTTATCTTAAATTCAATCATACTAATAAATCCATTTTAGAATTTAAAACATTGTTGATATAAGAACTTAAAATTGCTTAAAAATTAATAAAACTTATTTTAAGTTATTTTGTGTCTGAAATACTTCTATAAAACAAAAACTACAGAAGGAACATTAGTTTAGCTTAAATTTCCTAATAACTGCAACTAAAAATAAAACTTTTTAATCATAATCAGGTTAAATAAAAAACTAATAAAAATAATAAAAATAATAAACCAAAAAAGAAATATTAAAAACTAATAACCTAATAAATTATCTAATAAAAATTAATAATTCATATAACACAATCGAAAATATTAATTGAGACATCATTGTACAGAAAACAGATAAATAAATTGAAAAGAATTTGTCCACAAATGTTAATGTAATTCTATTAGAAATAAGACCTTTGAAATTGCCTCAAAGATGTTCAAAGAGATTGAAATATTTTAGTGTATGATTTAAGATGTTACTTTTTCTCTACGATTTCTGGAAAGAAATGAAATTAGGACAAGACTAAAAGAGTAAAATGAACAGGTACTTCATTATGATGCTCGAGGACTATTCACGGAATAAAAATAATTTTAATGGATTTTAAACGTTTCGTTTTCATTGTAGTGTTTAAATAAATTTCTTTAGATATGAATCTTATTTTCTCAATGTTATGTAGGATGCAATCCACTGATTTACAATATATATAACAAAGAAATAACGAAAAATGATTATGTCACAGTTAAAAGCTTTTTGTCAACTGCACTTTTCTACTTTAATAAATCTTATATTTTCTCTTGTAAAACATTTTTTGTTTCCCGTTAAAAAAATTAAAATAATAAATAAATAAATGAAAACCTGTGAAAAACAATTTTGAATCAAAGATAATCTTATTATTCATACATTTCTTAAATGCAGCAGTAATTAAAGATGAAATATATTCATCTCATCTTTAATAAGTAACTTGAAAACATACATTAATACAAGGACAATTAAATAAATCACTTTAATTTCTACTTGAGTGATTAATGTAAATTAATTACAGCTTTATATAAAAAGTACCTACAAAACAATAAAAACGAATTAACAACTTGGCTATTTCTATATAGAATTCTTTATCTTAAATTCAATCATTCAACCAAATATATTTTAGATTTCAAAACATTGTTGAGGCAAAATCGGAAATATATTCATGTAACCTTTAATATGTAACTTGAAAACAAACATTAATACATACGATATTTAAATAAATCACTATAATTTCTACTTGAGTGATTAATGTAAAATATTACAGCTTTATTTAAACACTACATACAAAACAATAAAAATAAATTAACAACTTAAATATTTCCGTAAATAATCTTTTATCTTAAATTCAATCACACTAAGAAATACATTTTGGATTTCAAAACATTGTTGATGCAAGATCTTAAAATTCGGTAAATATATTCATGTAATCTTTAATATGTAACTTGAAAACAAACATTAATACATACGACACTTAAATAAATCAATGTAATTTCTACTTGAGTGATTAAAATAAATTAAGTACAGCTTTATTTAAAAAGTACCTACAAAACAATAAAAATAAATTAACAACTTGGCTATTTTTGTATAAATGTCTTTATCTTCAATTCAATCATACTAACAAATACATTTTGGATTTCAAAACGTTGATCAAGATCTTAAAATTCGGTAAATATATTCATGTAATATTTAATATGTAACTTGAAAACAAACATTAATACATACGACACTTAAATCACTATAATTTCTACTTTAGTGATTAATGTAAATTATTATATCTTTATTTAAAAATACCTACAAAGCAATAAAAATAAATTAACAACTTGGATATTTCTGTAAATAATCTTTTATCTTAAATGCAGTCATAATAACAAATACATTTTGGATTTCAAAACATTGTTAATGTAAGATCTTAAAATTGCGTAAAAATTAATAAAATTTATTTTCAGTTATTTTGTGTTTGGAAGACTTCTATAAAACAGAAACTACAGAAGAAACATAGATTTTGCTCAAATTTCCTAATAACTTCCACTAAAAATAAAATTTTTAAATCATAATCATATAAAGAAAAAATTAAGGGAGAATTCTTTGAGCACTTGTGAAAAGATTAAGCGAAATCTATCGTTGTACAGAAAACAGATAAAGAAATTGGAAAGCACTTTGTCCACAAGTATTAGTGTAATTCTCTCAAGATGGGAACATTTAAAAGTGTTCCAGAGATGTTCGAAAAGAGTGAAATATTTGAGTGTATGATTTAAGACATCCTTTTTTATTCTACCCTCTCTGGAGAGAAATCAAATTAGGACGAGAACAAAAGAGAGACAAATATTAACGAAGCGAGTAAAATGAACAGAGACTACATTATTGCACTCCCTGACTATTTATTCACGAGATAAAATTCATTTTAATGGACTTGATATCTCTCTCTTCCCGTGCAAGGTTTTATTAAACTTTCTTTTGGCTTGGATCTTACTTCTTCGCTGTGGCGTAAGATTGGATCTAGTGATGTATAAAGTATAAAACAAAGCTATAACAAAAATCTGATTATGTCACACTTAAAAGCTTTTGGTCTTCCATACTTTCGCTTTCTAACAATTTTTATATGTTTAGTTTTCGTATTTTTCCTTTTATTTCTGTACTCTGAAAGTAACCATAAAAAGTAATTTTAATTCGAAAACCATCATAATTCTAAAATATTTTGTAAATATAGTAGTTATATAAACCGAATATACAAACTATTTTCTAAACACGTTAGTTCATAAAAAAAACAATAGACAGTTAATGTATATCTTGTAAGATTCCGTCTTTAGTCATCTTTTATATTCCTTATTATCCTTTTTAAATCTTGAGTTTTAATAGTTGAATAAAGAATATGTGATAATTATTTCCTCTAATCACAGTAATTATGTAGCCCACATTATTTTTACTTGTCAGGGATACTAGGCAAGAAAAAAGCTAAACAGCTAGCAGTAATAAAAATGCAGTCGGCCGACATTAAAAAGAACGGCACAAGTCGAATTAAAACTTTATTTCAGATCTGATAAAAAGGACATTTTACTAACTGTGACTGGTGCAAGTTAATGGCAAGAATCAGTGTTAGACCTGTGACATTAATTGCAGACAGTTTTGCCCTATATACTGACCATTCAAACTTTTACTAAAGGAAATTTACAAGTACGTTATTTTATGATATACCATATATGAGTATTACTGCTCTTTGATAACGGAGTTAGTGGACTCAAAATACCACTACAGAAATGGGTGTCCATAGGAATTCAGAATCGGATGAAAGAAGTTGCCATTGTCTCATTAGCTCAAATATAGCTAAATAGTATACTACAGCTCTGTTAACCTACCAACTTAAGAATATATCTTCCTTTTAACCCTTTTTCAAAAAAATAAAGTATAATTTGATACGTCCGAAAAATATTACTTAAATTGGTTAAACTGAAGTTATTTATGAACAATATAAAAAAGACAATGTTTCATTTCGAAATTTGTATTGTTATAAAATAAGAAATGTCCCAAACATTGTAGTTTCAGTCATTGCCATAATAACCATAATTTTGCCATAAAATTCTTAATATTTATAATATTGATAAATCAAAATTTGTCTGTGTGTCTCAAATAGTGCCGAGTATACCATAAGTTGTGCTCGTCCATTGCATGAACACAGAGGGAGTTCATATTTAAACGTCTCTACTTTAAAGTTGATTACTATCGAAAATATTGTTCGGAAAATCATGAAATGTTGTGTAAGACATAATGAAGGTATTGTAATTTGTTTCAACGAATAAAACAATAGTGCACAATTCACAAGACTGAATTCCATTTGGGCACAATTTTAAGCAATATGTAGCTCCTCCTTACATTAGCCTTTCTGTTGAAACGTTTCCAACAATCTCTATAGAGAAGTATATGCCATCAGCTGCCACTTTCGTAATGCATGGCCACTCCAATTCCCAGACCTTAACCCCTTTGACTTTTGGCTTTGGGAGCATTTAAAACATCTAGTCAACCTTGATATACCAAGCACCTTACCGGATCTCAAAGACGTCGTTTCTCGATATGTTCTCAGCATTTACGGGGAAACACTGGAGTTGTAAAACATGCTATCTTCAAGCAATGCAATTTCAAATGCTGATGTACATGCCATTTCAAATGCTGAAAATAATGGCTGTCAGAATTGATCATGTCTTCTTCTAATATTTTTTGTAAAGAAAATGTTGTTTAAATGTGTAATTCATATAAAAGGCCTTCAGGTTGCGAAATTTCAAACTATTTATTTTATCCTTTAAAAGAATTACCCCTTCATTTTATCCTATCTAACATTCCATAACTTTCTAATCAATAGTTTAGATTGTGGACAATAGTAAAGTAATAATGACTTTAATATGGATAAATAATGGTTTAAATATGGATGTTTAAATATAGACATCTTGTACTTTATACCACTTTCAATGTACTTTTTTAGGGTTTACTAATTTGTGGATGAAACTTTGTTATTGTTACTGATAAAATAGTGCAAGTGTTGCCATATTGAACATTGAAAACAAGCTATTATCAATGAGTATGAGAAGAATTTGAGTAATTCAATAAAATACTTCACTGAATTTGCAAAAACTACATTTAACGAGGTAGATCCTACAAAGCTACCTTGTCACATAAAAATAAATTACGACCCCAACTCTTCATTATACGTTAGGGTGTTAGTATGAGGTATTTGTATTTATTCTACAGTTACGATTATCAGCTTAATACACACGATAATAATATTCCAGTAAATATCATTACAGTTTATATCTCACACTATTGCAGTTTTATTAGCCTAAATGCATGCATGTATTTACATATGTAAATTCATTGATGAGTAGAAGGGTGACACGACAGTGATATGAAATGAATAAAAAACTCTTCAAACGCTGCGTTAATAAGGAATAAAATTTAATTTAGCACGCAATGTACAATCACGAACATAGTTAGTGGTTTATTATGCGTAAAAGAAGCTATTTATTATTTGGGAATCCCCCTGAATGTCGCCAGTAAAGAATGAAGATAATGTAAGTATTTATACAAACACCTTGATTAAAAATTTAACAAGAAATTATTTTCGTACTTAAGTTTTAAAAGTCTGCTAAAATTGGAACTTATTTCTCATTCATTCCAAAAGGTGAGATATTGTATTTTTAGTTTTCCAAGAGAAGTTATTTAATTCATCGAAAAATAAATTTATTTTTCCTATTTTATTTCTTATCCCATTTATAAAAGATTTTGATCCGAAAATAAATTTATGTCATTCTTAAAACTGATCTACGTATGTTCAAAATAGGTATTTTTGTTGATATTAGGAGATTAAATACTTTGGTAATTCAAATCACCTCTCCTTTTGCAAAAGAAATTATAAATATTTTAGTGAGAAAGTAAAGAAAAGTTGTAGAACATCCAAAAACTACCGTATACTTGTAATGAGACTTTGTTTTTAAGGTAATCAAGAATCAAATCACATCAAAAAATCATAGTTCAAACATAAAAAGTTTAGCTGCCTACGCACTGTGTTTTAGAACAATCATGAATTATTAAAGGAAATGAATATTGCACTTAAACGGAAATCTTCGTAATTGATAAGATGACTATGGTAAAGTAAAAAGAAAAAATGACAGAGAAAAATAAGAATTCTAAATTCTATGAGAATGCGTATAGAAATTTATTTATACGATATTACATATCGTTAAGAATAAAGCACAATTACAAACAGAAGTAAATAGTAAGCCCATGTTTTTTTTACAAAATATGTAATTATTTCTAAAATTATAAATTAAAAAAAAATTCTGGTATCATAGCAGATTGTACATAACAAATATGCTTTGATTATATAATAGAAAAGAAAAAGCAATGAATCAGCGAACAATTGGTTTATTTCTATGAATTTTATATACAATAGGCTATTATCAATCATATTATTCATGAAATGAGAAATGATTTCAAAGCATGTCATTTTAAGTTGTGACCGGTTTGTTTAAAGTTATACTTGAATTACATCTAATAGGGCAGTAACGAACCATATATTGTAATTCACATAGTGATTAAATCTGTTCACAGGTGAATATTCACAATTTCGAACGTTAAATGCATTTTAGGTATACGTACATCATTATGGATTAGCGAAAGCTCGAGCTTCTAATGCTCTTAAAATTTGATGATATGAGTGCAGCGGTAGGTACATTCCTGTATGTATATTTAGTAATTTTCAGTTACTCACTGCATGATTGACTTGCTTTGATTGTCGTACCTATAGCTGCAAGTGCCTGTTAATATAATCTAATGACAATAGGGTTGTTCAGAATATACAATGTGTGTATTATATCATAACACAGAATTGTCATTAGAATCATTATGATGTAACTAATTTCAACATTAGTTTTATTTACACATTTTAACTTCCTGAGATGTGAGAATTTAATTAAATAATCAGCAGTAGTACATATCAGTCGGGAGAAAACAGAAAATTAAAATTAATTTAATCAATTACATGTGATGCACATGATAATCATACATTTAAATGAGTACTACATTCAACGTTATAATAAAAATAATCTTAATTTGCATTAGTTAGATAAATAGTTCCGTAATATGACTTAGTAAGAAAGGTGCCGTTTGACATTTTTAAGGATTTATCTTGTAGAATATGATCTTCATGGGTAAAAAAGAAATGAGGTTTGAATGATTGACTTGCTTTGATTGTCGTACCTATAGCTGAAAGTGCCTGTTAATATAATCTAATGACAATAGAGTTGTTCAGAATATACAATATGTGTATTATATCATAACACAGAATTGTCATCTCCATAGGTAAAAAAGAAATGAGGTTTGAATGAGATATTTTTCATATTCGAAAACACTATTCTTACGTCGTAATACTTAAATTATGATCACAAGCCATCCTGCACCCTGTGTATTAAAGTTTCATATGAATACTTTAAAGTTGAATACCTATGAAAATGATATATAGAGTTTAAATTTAAGTTTTCTTGTAAACTATATTAGAAAGACTGAATTGCAAAGTTTTAATATTTGAAAGACTGAATTGTAAAGCAAATAATACGTTACGTAAGTGATAATGTAGTCTTATAACATAGAATGCCACCCAGACTGTACATTGGTTTCTGTACTGTGCTCCCATTCAGTAGGTTTTTGTTTGATTATCCGAGTACGACTTGGGTTGTGTTCTTCTTTCAAAGGGAGTAAAGTTGTCCTAACTGTGATCCAGCAATCCAGCAATAAAAATATAGCAACAAGAAAACAACTGCATTGAATGGTGAACATTAATAAAGGCTAGTACCTCGCACTGAAAAAAAAAAGTGATAACATATTAATGCAGTTTAAATTTACTGTTCATTTAACCCTTTTAAGGACAGTGGTATCGCAGGGAAACCACCTGTTAATACTTTTTCTTTGTTTTAAACACATTAATCTTTTTCTTTATATTTGACACTTTAACCTATGAATAGATGGTATCACAATAATTTATTTCTCTTTGAAGTATACTTTTTTGAATTTGCTTTATATGGAAGAATCAAGAGTTCTATTTTCTTCATGATCTCAAATGAAAATACTACCCAAAACATTACTTGTAAATTGTTTGGCTATTTATTAATAACATTATTTTAAGGGTAATTATTCATTGCTCTCCAAATTTAATCAAAGTTTTAAGAAAGAAATGTTTTCCTGCTGTACAAGAGGAGCGTTTCACAGTTAATTCACCTTCTGTAAATCTCTCGCCTCCCCCCCCCCGAAGAATGTAAAAATATTTTTTTTCCTATATTTTAAATCTAAAAGGCTCATAAATAAAATATGTAAACTAATTAGATTAAATACCAAAGAATTTGTAATCTTGATCTTCAAAGAGTTAAGTTGTCGTTGAAAAATAGTTTCCAGAAATTATGTTTGAGACATCTATTTATTTTAACAAAGGTAGCAACACTAAAAGTAATCCTAAATGTTTTCAAGATGTAATTTCAGTATTTGGGTCAATGTGCTCACTTTTAAAGGCTTGCGTATCTATTTATTTTTTAAGCAGTTAAATTAAGTGAAATGGAAGTTAATAAATGTAACAACCTGAAGTCTATTTTTGAGTATTATTGTTTATATAAGATACCAAATAAGATATTAACTCAATATTTTTCTTTATTTATGAATGTTTTATTATGAAGATTTAATATTACAACTTATACACGAATATTAATTTGTAGTTTTCATTGTTACTCAGATTTCATATTTATATTATGAGTCTATAATATCGGTGAAATGAAAGATAATTATTTATTATACATATCTAATTTCTGCATTAAAAATTTCAAAAATATTACTGTTTTTCAAAAATGTTAGACTGAAGTTTTTTATAATTCAAAGAAGGCAAAAAAGTGGGGCAATAAGTAAAAGTATTTGTTCGAATGATATCTACAAGTAAAATTATAATTTAAGTATTTATAAATGATATCTTATAGCATGATTTTACATCCCATCAACTAATAATGTCCTGTAATTATCATTGTTTGTCAAATTTCATGTTTGGTTTATGGTTCCATAATATAAGTTAGATTATGAATAATTATACACTCGGCGTATATCATTTCTTTGTTAATAGATTCCAAAGTAATACTATTTTCAAAAAATGTTACACTAAGGATTTAGTAAATACAAAGAATGAAAAGCAGTAATGTATTAGGTAAAAATATATTTTTTCACTGTCGACTTATATATAATGTTAAGACGAAAATGACGAAATAAAGGATTGCATCTCTTTGGACTTCCGTCTAATTAAATAAAAAATATAAACAGCACATCCCTAACTGGATAAAACATAAAATATGAAAAATAAGGTTTTTTTATCTATCCAAATTTTATAAGGAATAAAAAAAATAACTATATAATAATATTATTACTCATAAGAAATTCCATCATTTAATTGTAGAATTTAGAGATATTCCAATGTAAACGCAGGAGACGCATTTATTTGATTTTAGGGAGTATTTGGGTTTAAAGGCTGGTATAAATATTTCTAGTTTGTTGCAAATAATATAATGTAAAATCGAAAACAAAATGTTTGTTGGACTATAGAATTGCTACTACTGCTTCTAAGTAATGTTATCTACACAATATACCATCATTAGCAAGAGATTTAGTTACTAAAGTCAATGACTATTAAATTCTTTATTTTGTAACTTTAATTAATTTTACAAAATTATAAACATGTATTCAAAATTTCAAAAATTTTAAAAAGTTGAAAGTTATCATTTAGGAATAAGAATAGAAATATATATTTTTAACTGATGGGTTTAATACTTGACTTTAAAAGGACAAAAAAAAACTATTTAAAAATTTTACATATACTTAATATTAAGGAAAAATATGAAATTTAGTCCTGGAAAGAAATAAAGCTCGCCAATTAGATATGAAATTGCAATAGAAATCAAAGAACTTGTAAGTCATTAATACGACGAATTTTATATTGGAGATAGAAAATATATGAAAGAAATATTACAAGCTTGCCCGTAAGCCGCACGGGAATATCAGTAGCGACACGCACACAGTGAACGTATGGTGTACGGGTAAAATTGGGAAAGGTTTAAAACCATGGATATTCAGCTATGCCTGTGATATTGCTGCATTACCGGGTATACCCCTCTATTTTCTACATTTGCAGTGTAGGAATATATCAATAATATTCACAATACGATGCTAAAATATTTTTTCAGCCTCTGAAGCCCACTGTCTAAGGAAATGGATATAATTCAGCTTCTTCAATGACATGTTTTGAATAATTCGTAATGCTTTGAAACTATTATAGAATGATATCCTAATGATTCTACAAATTCAGCTATCGTCAACAGGTGTCTTGATAAAGTAATGAATTTTGCGTTTGGAGAGAAAGTTCCTTATTTTTAACACTAAATTCATACGCAAGTTTGGTAACGCAGTCTGTTGGAAACAGCAAGAATATATTTAATGGCCCTATATCAATATAATTTCACAGTGAAACCTATAATGATAAAATTTGGTCTTGGTTCTCTTCACAAAACTGTGAAGAGCTTTCTGGATCCTTCCTTCAAAATTTTAATAATTAATTTATGTAACATCAAAATGATTATAATTTTTTGCTTCTGTCTAAAATATGTCTTATCTAATAAGTGTTTTCTGTGTTCTTCCAATTTGGCATTATAGATGAAAGAGCTTCTATTGCTTATTTTACAATGGTTATCATTACTATTTCTTTACATTTTATATGTCGTTAGATGTGTCGTAAACTGCTGTTTCTTGTGACTTAAAAAAATTATAATCTTTTAATATTTAGAAAATTAATTATTTCATATAATTTATATAGTATTTATATTATACAGAATATATAGCATTTATTTTATATAATTCATTTAGTACTTTTATTATATAATTTATTAAGTATTTAAAAAAGTAGGAATTTTATATATCAAAACATAATTAAACAAAATGTTCTTAGTTTGATTTTGTTGTACTTAGTTCTGGTCTGTGGGTCGGTGACTGATTCTCCGATTTATAAACTGTAGACAGTTTAAACCGAAACACTTGGGTGATGATAAGGACTTCCTGGTTCACAACTTACGAAATTCTGCATCAATTGTTGTTTTTTGTTCTGATGTTACTTGGTAAAACAAAGTCTTATTGAGCCACACGCTACTTGTATTAAGGCAAAGAGGTTTGCCTTTCCTTTTAACGACCAACTCAAAGGTGAAAATGGGATTTTCCTCAAGTGGGTCTTCGTAATTTTGAAGAAGGAGCCAAGCAGAAGATCCACAGGCTTGATCTGCCATCCCCAGAGGTATTGATTCAGAACTTCGAGTACATTGTGACCATAAACATGTTTTATGTGTCCCAGCAACCTTACACAAACATGGAGTATTTTAGGCCGGTTTGAGCTCCGAACCAGTAACCGTCCAGTTACGAGAGCGCTGCCTTTGTCGACTGATTCCTATTTGCCTTTTCACTAAGCTATAAGCGTTAAATAAAACTATTTACAATCATTTTTATCAACAATAAAAAATAGCAAATCTCAATTATTATAAACCCTGAAGTAATTTGAAACGCCGCAGAGTTATAGCTCTGGCTAATACTTAAAATCAAACCCCAGTCCAAAAGTCCTATCAGTGTACTTTAAATGGAATGTTACCAGACTGCAGGTTTCTTGTCAATTCTGGTCTTTTTGACAGTTTTTACTTTTTCTTTTATCTACCCACTTGAACTTTAAAATGTAAGAATCTTTATTCTGCAACAGTATGATTTCCAATCAAAGATATAAAGTTAAGCTTATTGGTGTATCAATACTCCACCTGCATAATACTTTACACTGTATTTTCTGTGCTCACAAGGATAATCTCTAACCATCAAGTCCTGTTATATTCGATTCGAGTGAAGAATATACTTAATGCGATCGCACTACTTAGCGAGCAACAAATCTCTTCAAAAAGCAAAATGTTGTGAAAGTAGTAAATCTTGCTATGGAAAATAATTACGTAGTTAATTAATTCACGATATTATAAGAGTATACATATCGTTAAATCTGCTTATACCTTTCTTCTTACGCTTCTCTGCTAGTTCCTCTCAAGCCATTATGCAATCAAGTTGACTTAATTCCAAAAACAACAAAAAAATATAATAATCAGCAAATGGAACTGCCTCAAATATGAACCATGTTTGTTCAAAAGGCATTTCGAATTGCATATTTCTCTCAGTTTTAAGAAATGGAGGTAATGTTTTTATCACAAAAGAGACAAAAATAAATCATGCAAATATCTGTAAAAGTCTTAAATTTTCATTTAGCATTTCATCAATTTCTTCTTATGTACCAGTATGTTTACGTGTGTATAATCTGAGAATGCCCAGTACTGCAAAGAATTATTCTTATAGAAAAATAATCTGCACTCTAACTATTAAAATATTTTACTGTTCAAAAATTATTTTTGTCTCATTAATAATCTTTAGCGTTTTTATGGAAATAATGTGAATCCTATTAATGAGTATTTATAAGCATAAGATTGCTTACGAAAAGTAATTTAAAAAATGGTATTATCTATATGAAGACATTACATTAATTATTCATAAAACAGACATAAAAATATTTTGCGTAAAAACTGCTTACTACTATAATTATGTAAGATAATGTTAAGCGAATTCTCCAGGTTTGTTCAAAATTCATTAATTTTGGGGTTATTTGAGTAGAACAAACTGGAGATTTCTGCTTTAATATCTCTTAATATTAAGGTAAGAAAATATTTTCTGCTAAAGTATGTTTTGGAAAATTTTTCCAGCATACTTTCTTTGGAATTTTGATTCCCAGAACACTTCTTGAATTGCTTAAATTTGAATAAGATTTCTAAGATTTCTAAATATGATATTCGGATTATAAGCGGAAAGGCATTCAGTTTTGTAAGACAAAGGAGAGTAAAAATTGAATTTGAAATCTGTATTTTGAATTGAAATCGTTTACTGTTTCCCCAAAATATGTTTCTTAGATAGAATCCATTTGAAGAACACAAAAATTCCACGCTTACTTTGCAGAAATACAGAATAAATATAATGAAAAAAATGTTTCTTACAAAAGAACGTAAAAAGTATTTTCTTTTGTACCAGTATTAAGTATTGAAAGAAAAATCATAATACATGCTACATCTTCTGTACAGAAAGCATAAATTGTTTATCAACATGAAAAAAATTAAAAAGTACAATTATATTAATATTTTATAATATTTTTTGCACTTGTACATATTTGTAAAAAAGTTTCAGTTGTGAACATAATCTAAAATATATTTTCAAGAACTAACTTTCTTTCGGAAAAAAAGGATTATCGATGATTCTTTAGACTGCTGATTACAGTAAAAAAGTACAGGAAAAAAATTAAGTATTCCTAATATCCTAAATACAAATTTCTGCACACTACGACTGAGCAGCTTTGAGTTTTGAAAGATATTTTCGTTCCTAATTCGTACATAAATAAATTTATAATGAAAAAAATGTTTCTTAGAAAATAAAATAAAAAGCCTATTCTTTTGTACCAGTACTAAGTATTGAAAAAAATCATAATACATGCTATATCTTCTGTAAAGAAAGCCTAAATTGTTTATCAACATAAAAAAAATAAAAAGTACAATTACATTAATATTTTATAATATTTTTTCACACTTGTACAAACTTGTTAAAAAGTTTCAATTGTGGTATTCATTTAAAATATATTTTCAAGAACTAACTTGCTATAAAAAAAGGATTGCCGATGATTATTTAGACTGCTGATTACAATAAAAATTAGAGGGAGAAAATTAAGTATGACTAATGTCCTAAATACAAAATTTTTACATACTACAACTGATCAGCTTTGAGTTTTCAAAGATATCTTCGCTTTCCTAATTCGTACGTTGTTTTTTCGGCGTTTGCAGCAATCTCGGAACCAGTGATTACATTGATCGATCCTTGAGCTGGCCCAAAATCGGTTGTGTTCATTAATGGAACCTGCAGTATGTAAAATACATGCACGATTTCAAAATCCTCTAAGTTTTCAAACGATACTTTTAAAGGTCAGCAAAAAACCTAGGCCTTTTGATTGGTCCCAGCTTGAAAATTACTTTCAATCTTGGAATAAATTAGTGTGTACATCTTTTATCTTATGCTCATTAAAAAAGCATACAGTTTCTTTTTATGGATATTTTTGTGTAGTTTCTTATTAGAACTTTTCCATATACGATATACGATAAAAAACGCTAACGTATTGTTAAGAATAAAATTATTTCATTTGAACTTGATTTTCATCACTGGAAACCATATTCTGTGTGATCAACTTTAAAAATTTTGATTGGCATTTGGTTGCTGATTTAAAAACTTTTATCTTGAAAGTTAAGAAGATTTTAATAAAACATTTTAAATATCACTCTGGTAGTTATTCACTTTCTAAGTAAATCACATGCGATTTCTCATAATTTCAATTTTTTTCCTAACTGATGTACATTTTGTTTCATTTTTAATTAATGTTTGTACATTTTCAGGAACACAAAATGAGTAAAAAACAACTACTGTTTAAATTATAGTTAGATTGCACTTGTGAGACTGTGATAATTACATTGTAATTTAATTTTTATTGAGAAGTATGTGCGTTGTGTTATGTTGTGTACAGAGCATATCTATATTTTATAAGTTATATTAAAAGGTACTATCGACAATAATTATAGTAATTAAAGCAAATCAATCACGCAGAGAATAACTGCAAACTTACGGAGGAATGTTCCTAATGTTTAGATTCATATCATCAAATTTTAACAGCATTAGAAGGTTTAGCAGTCAACAATGAGATAATGCACTTACACACACACACACACACACACACACACATATATATATATATATATATATATATATATATATATATATATATATATATATATATATATATATATATATGTAATGAGACTGACTTCTCGATGGGGTGTTGCAGTCATGGCCATAAAAATGATACCGTTTCAGCTATAGACCTTTATTAAGACAACTTTGAAGGACGGGTTCCCACTTCATCATAGGGACAAACTGAAGGGCATGAAGTTCTATGTACAAGACACTTAACATCTGGGTCAACATTTGTGGGAAAATATCTCTAGAAAAATCTGTCTCCGTTAGCGTGTATCTCCTTTTTATTTGGAAATTTCCTAAATTGTCCGCTAGGGCCATGTAGGTTTATAATTGGCCAGGCCCCTACTCTGAGTGCGTAACCTGTAGCCCCAGTGGTCAATTTAGGTTAGGGGTTAAAAAGGGGAATGGAAAATGACGCGGGAATTTTTACCCTTGATTCAAGTTTTGAAAACCCCTGAGAATTTTCCTTACATATATATATATATATATATATATATATATATATATATATATATATATATGTGTGTGTGTGTATGTATGTATGTAATATTAAAATCCCTTATTTGCCTATTATAATATTAGTTTAATATCTTCTATTCATAAATTACGTTATTGGGGTTTGCGCTAAAATTCTGATTTTACCCTCCAGACACGCTATAGACTTAATCCATTCTTTGTCTGTACTTCTTTGACACATAGTAAACGCGTTCTCTTTAGACATAGGTATTTTTATCACGTTATCAAATGTAGAATTAGGGATTATTCGTAGACTTTTTACCTCAGAAATCCCTACTTAAAAAGTGTATGTGTACGATGTTCTAAATGTTCTTGACCGTTATATTGATTTCATGTATTGTCACCAGAATTAAAATGTGTTGTGCTTTTTGATGAATATCACCCACATTACACACACACACACACACACACACACACACACACACACACACACACATATATATATATATATATATATATATATATATAGGTATTTTATATATATATATTATATCTATATTATATATATATATATTATATATATATATATATATATATATATATATATATATATATATATATATTATATATATATATATATATATATATATATATATATATATATATATATATATATATATATATATATATATATATATATATATATATATATATATATATATATACATTAATATATTTGCTTGAGTGAAAACCTTTATATTAATACTATATTGTAAACTAAAAATAATTTAAATTATAGTTAGATGCATTTAATTTAATTTTTAATGAGAATTCTGTTAGTTATGTTATGGTGTTTACAGTGCATATCTATCATTGTATAAATTATATTAAAATGTACTATCAACTATAATTATAGCAAATAAAGCAAATCAATCATGCAGTGAGTAACTGAAAAATTACGAAGAAACGAACCTAATGCTTAGATTCATATCATCAAGTTTTACAGCATTAGAAGTTCTAGCGGTGACAATTGCCATGATACCAAAAATGCATTTAGCGTTTGAAATAATGAATATTTACTTGTGAGTAGTTTAAATCAGTATGTGAACTAGAAAATATAGCTTTGTTTTGCCCTAGGGGATGTTATTGAAGCAGGTCTTTAAATTAAGTGTAAGTAAGGTAAAATACAAGAATTTGAACTGATTTTACAATAATTTTCCACATTTTTCTAAATAACAATTTATTAAGTTTAAGAAGTTTTATTAAAAACTCCATATTGTATTTATTTTTCCCGGTTTTTTTTTTTAACTGACAGTTGTTCATTGACAGTTATGCATTTTGAAACACATACATAGAGCTTTAACTAAATTATTCATATTAATGCAAGTTTCGGAAGAGACATATAAATATTTTTTTAGCTTTTTTGTTAACTTTTAAACGTTTCTATAACTTTAAACTAAACATACCATAAACGATCAAATAACCATTACTGTAAATGCAAAAAATGCAATGGGTAATGAATTAAAAATGCTCACTCTTTGTGTTTGTGAAATACATAAAAGTGGACAATGGACAATTTTGTTTAATTATAGTAAAATTTATATTTCCTTCCCTATATCCATATTTCATACTGTTGTAATGTACTTACAACCTATACACCAGTGTTCGGTTACAAGGGGGAAATACAGTAAAAATATAATACTTTATATTGCGATTCAGACATTTATTCTGTACATTCATTTACAAATAGATCCTTGATTATAATATATCATAATCATCAATTACCTATGTCGTATATTTACACCATAATTACTACAATTCTCTTTATAATGAACTATTACTAATCACCAGGTTAAATAATTAACAGAGGTCTAAGTTAAGTGACTGTAAATATTATTTTATCTTTACCTCCATTAAAGGCACAGGATAGTAGGCAGAGGTTTTTTCATGCGATGCATCGGTCCTTCAGTTGGTTCAGAGGGTCAGGTAGAGGCTTTCCTCATACGGTGAGTCGACCCGGGTGTTCGGGCACACGGGACGAGTCGGTGCTGGTCAGCGGGGCTTAGATTATTTTCCCACTTCTCTCTAATCCCGACTTCAACCCCTCTGATTGACTTCTTTTCCAAAACTCCTCACCTCGGTTTTAACGCCGCTTTCTCTTCCTTTCCAATCGACTGTTTCGTGAAATTTTCCCACATCTGCACCCCCTTCGGGAGTGCAGGTGGGCTCATTATATTAGTCCCTTTTCTTCAAGCTGACATTACTTTTTAACCCCTGCTCCCATAACTCAAGGTTATATCTCTGTGCGAGCTTGACCGTTAAGCTGCCATTCCGTGATCTATACCTTCTCTGCGGGGGTCCCTAAAATAGACGTGCACTATTGGAGTCCTAAATTCCTCTAGGAAATCTCTCCTATGGCTGCGCATGCACGTGCAGACCACCGTGGGAAAGTACTTTGGTACACATACATTCAATTGGGAAACATAAAATCCGGCCATTTGACCGGCTATGGTAGAAATAGTTATGTATTAAGAGTTGATATATTTGGTGATACATTTCAACTGTGCTTGAGTTGCAACGTAAATAGAAAAGAGTCGCTAATTTGCACCCAGCATTTCGGTCTGGTTATGCATAACAATTAACATCATGGCAATTAGTTCTTTCAGTTGACTAAAGGACATTTACCTCACTTTGGTCTAAGGCATTTATTTCTCTCTAGAATATATTTCCATATATATATATATATAGTATATATATATATATATATATATATATATATATATATATATATATATATATATATATATATATATATATTACATATATATATATATATATATATATATATATATATATATATATATATATATATATATATATATATATATATATATATATATATATATATATGTGTGTGTGTGTGTGTGTGTGTGTCTATTCCAAGCAGAGTGGAAGACAATACCACTATCTGTAATACAAAGATTTGTTTAAAGTATGTCCATAGGGTTCACGCTGTAATTGCCTCTCGTGGTGGCTCTACCAACTATTGATTTGGAATAAAGTGAGTTTTTACTTTCGATCACAGGTGTCCAAATACTTATTGATAGACAGCCTGTATATATATATATATATATATATATATATATATATATATATATATATATATATATATATATATATATATATATATATATATATATATATATAGATTAAATATCCGCATTTGATCACTGATTGAAATTATTACAATATCACTTGACACCCTCCTCTGTCAACGTATCTCGGTCAAAGCAGTAGGCTTCAGTACGAGAAGTAGCAAGATCGAATCCCAGTACACATGATGTAGGGATTTTTATTTTTACAGTATACACATACACTTACACACCATTCATAAATTGAGTTGTGTTGACTGTACTCGAGGGGGCGTCAAGTATTTTAAAAATAATTTGTTCGAGTTACTTTTCTGTCCAAACATATCAATTTATAATGTATTTAAAAACATTTTACAATTTTTGGATTTACATCGTTAAAACAGAAGACAATGTCTGTCGGTTCATCTAATTATATATATATATATATATATATATATATATATATATATATATATATATATATATATATATATATATATTATATAATATATATATATATATATATATATATATATATATATATATATATATATATATATATATATATATATATATATATATATACACTGTCTACCAATATGTATTTGGATACCTATGCAAAATGAAGATATCTGCGGTGCTGAGGTACGTCACGGCCTCCGCCAGTATACATCGTGTAGATACAGCCTCGGCATTAGTCGCATGCAAGATGCGGCGCAGTTCGGAGCTCTTTGATTTCTAGAAAGGTACAATTATCGGTATCACAAATGTGGCCAATCCATAAGGGACATATCTAATGATCTGAAGTTCCCAAAATCGACAGTGGCTTATGTGATTAAGAAGTGCAAGTTTCGCGGTGATTGTCAGGATGTGACCCGAGTCGGCAAACCAAAGAAACTGGGAGATAGAGACCGACCAGTGTTGTTCAGAGAAATTCGGAAGAACCGCACCCAACCGATGGCCCTCATCCGCGAGGAGTTTCAACAGGCATCCGGTAGTATTGTTTCAATAAATGCCCTCCATAAGGACACACATCTGCTTGGTTTTCATGGTCGTGCTGCTGAACATAAGCCTTTCATCAAAAAGTTCAACCGCAATGCACGGTTAATGTGGTGCAAATCACATCGGAATTGGACCGTAGATCAATGGAAACGGGTTCTTTGGTTCAAGGTTCGCCTTTACAATTCGGATGTCTGAGTCTAGGTCTGGCGTCTGCATGGAAAACGTCTCCTGTCAGAATGCATTGTGAAAACAGTCAAATTCAGAGGAGGTAGATTTATGGTATGGGGATGTTTCTCCTGGTATGGACTGGGACCCTTGGCCCCCAATCATGGTAAGCTCAACGCCGCTGCCTGCTGCACTATTTAGGGCTGACAATGGGCTTCCTCCGCTGTGGCAGTTTTACGGGTTAGACCCTTGTTACTTTCAGAAGGGCAATGCCAGTTGTCATGTTTCGAGTTTAACCAAGGCTTGGTATGATACCAATGGAGTTCATCGAATGGACTTAAATGCCCAGAACCCAGACTTGAACCCTATCGAGAAACTCTGGGACGAGTTGGATCGCCGAATTAATTCATGTACTACCCGTCCAAAATCGGTGAAGGAACTTGTATGTCTACTCCAAGCCGAATGGAAGACAATACCACTAGATGTAATACAAAGACTTCCTCGTATGTATGCCTCATAGAGTTCAAGCTGTAATTGCCTCTACCAACTATTGATTTTAAATGAAGTTAGTTTCTCCTTTCTATCACAGGTGTTAAGATACTTATTTGTAGACAGTGTATATATATATATATATATATATATATATATATATATATATATATATATATATATATATATTACATATACATATTAATCTACTACCTTTCCATATTTCATTTACTAATAAACGGTTTTAATAAAAACACAAAATTATAAAAAAAAATAATTTAACTTTCTATATAATGTTATCGATTAAAATAGTTTCTAAGAATCATAGAACATTTCAATGATATTTTTTATTCAATTTTTTCCTATTTTTTTGTCCGCCATTATTGATTACTTTTCACTCACTACCAATCAAAAATGCTCCACGTTTCCAAATGTGTGGCACGCTTGTCACAGTTTTGCAAATAATGCTTTACTTGAATTTAGTTTATTTTTTATATCCAATTAAGAAGGTAAAATTAATTTTAAATGTCAAGTTCATAAAGTTTTTTTTTTTTGTTTCTAATCCGTAAAGCTGAATTTTATTGAAATTTATATAAAGAAAGCATCTTATTTACTATTTCAATATGAGTCATTAATAAATAATAAATATTTTAATGATCAAAATTTTAATAATTATATTAAAGAATTATACCATGTGCACAGACGTTCACAGACAAATCTCTGTTATTTACTAATGGAACTGTATACGTTCTACTGCTTTGAACTGTATTTAAAATTTAATAAAAATAATATAAGTATACAAAATTACAATGAGATTAGTTTCCAAACTAAACGTATCAGTTTTCCTATGTATATTCTAATGATTTTATGTGATAAACATTTTATGAAATTTTTTACAATATATTAACAGCTTAAAAATTATTAATTTACTTTTTAAAAGCATAAACATGCAAATATTTTATTTAATTTAGATAATACATATTTCCTTTATGGAATATGGGTGAAAAAATTTTATATGTAAATCTTTTCAAACGACGTGAAAAGATACTCTATAAGAAATATTTATATAAATTTAATTTTTAGTAAGTTTAAAATGGGATTATGAGTAGTAATTACTTTTTTTTCAAAAAATTAATTTAAATATAAATAACTCGATCGTAGATCTTCGTACAATAAAAGTGATTTAAATTACTTTAAATAACCATATTGGAAATGTAGAAACACCAAGAGAAGAGGGGGGAATATTATCTGTGCCGCTTCTACCGCAAATCTAAATAGTCAGAATGAATTCCGCTTACGAATTAAAAGCTGATATGATGGAGTAAAATTTTGTGAAGATCTGTTTTGTTCCTTTCTCTAATAAAGATTTGAAATTAAATTAGAGTTTATAAATATTTACTTTTTGTATAGAAAAAAGTGAAACAAAGGGTCGTATAACATGCTCTTTAAATGGAAGACAATCAATAATGAAGTTTTTGAGTAGTTTTCTCTCTTTCTTGGGAAATTAAAATGAGTAAATAGTTTAGATCATCTTTGGGACATTACAGAGTAATAAAGTTTCATTATCAAGCTCAAACAATCAATTAATATTATTACAAAAAATTCTGACAGGACTTTGGAACAGTATGAGAATTAAAATTCCAAATGTTTGGTATTTAATTTAAGGACCATGTTAGTTTTTCATTACACATTGTTCTTTTCATCTCAGGAATTAACTATGGCTTTCTTCATACTGTAAAAATAATGTTACGTTGGCCTTGTGTTTGAGAAAGAAAAATATTAAAAGTTATTAAAAACCACATGGACAAATATGTCTTGATTAAATAATTTTATAAACATAAATGCCTAAGGAATACAACTGGAATACAATTTATCATTTGTAGATATCAAAGACACCTCTGGATTCGGTGTCGGTATCGCAAATATGGTTTTCCTTTTGTTCGTGTAGCTCCAAAATATCTATCCCACAAGCAGCAGATACGAGGAGCGTTCACCGTATTCTCTCCTCTGGTTGCAATCTAGTCCTCTAAAAAATCCGACTGCCCCACGGAGAAAAAACAGGGGTCCACTCCCGAACGGAAGGGTCAGAATTCCGCCAAACCAACGGTTTCTTCTATTGGTTTGGAGAAGTCCGAAGTTTCTTCCTAATTCAACTGGTCCTCTCCTGTATGTCTTTGACGAAGGCTTACGAGAAGGGATAAAAAAAAAGCTGAACCGATTGTAACTTATTGTTACACATGCCTGATTATTACCAAACAGGTCCCACAAATTTTTTCTTTTATAACATATATTTTTATATGTTGACGATATAAAGTTTTAAATTACGTCTAAAAGTACATCTCAGTAGTAAAATTGTAATATATTTAGGTCAATAAAAAAAATAGACACTTATTTTACACTTATAAATTTTGATAAATATTTTGTAAAAATAGTCTCGCTATTTTATTGCTGTAAAAGTAAACATGTAGGGAGAAATTTTCTTGTTCGGAAAAATGTTATAATCACCTAATAATATTGTTTTGTGAAATTCTAGTAAAAGCATTGCTTTCCGTTACATTCAGTATTTTCAGTAACACAATTCACTGCTTATGTATTTGTCTCCTGAGGCTGAAGGTATCGCTTAGTTTCCTAAATAAACGTGTTAACTTCAGAATTTTTGAGTGTGTCTAAGAAATTTAGAATACTGAGAGCAATACTTTTATTCCTCTGGGATAAATAATTCTTTTAAATTTAAAATTTCACTTAATATCTATAATTTCAAATAATTTGTATTCAGCTTACGTTTTTTTTTTTTTTGTATAAAACGTGTATACATCTTTGAACGCTTAGGACTAATCAAAAGACACGCCCATTACCCATTAGTCACAACAACAAAGAAATTAGAAACGTCTTAACTAAAAGTCAAACCATCGTTGATGTTTTTAACTCAGCCATTTAGCAGTCATTAGGATGATTTTTCTTCTGTACAGAGAATAAACTTAGTATCATTTCTACTCTAAACTTGCTACGCCCCAAAAGTAATCTAATGAAAAGCGTAATGCATTTTGTCTTTTAAATTTTAATGTAATTATCTCTTTTTAAATGACGTGCTCAAATTTAGGATTACAGCGTAAATAAACTTAGGAATCAAATACTAAGTAGATCTAATATTATATGGTATTATGTTTATGACTTGTTTGAATAATATACTAACATTTAAATTAAAATTGATTTCTGTAGATATAACAAATTTCTTAAACTATTATTTATATAATCGCATTAATGATATATATATATATATATTATATTTAATGAAAAAAAATATTATATATAAATTTATATTATATCCCATTTGGTATATATATATTATATGCAATATATATATAATTTTTGTATATAATATGTATTTTATAAAAAATATGGATTTGAATAAACTGTATATTATATATATATATAATCAATCCATATATAATGTACACACATGTATATATATATATATATATATATATATATATATTACATATATATATATATATATATATATATATATACATTAGAGAGAGAGTTGTATTGTAAGGATTTTTTTCTAGCCAATTTAGTGAAGTAAAGGAAAAGACGTATTTACTGGCGAAGTTTAAATGTAAGAAGCCTTGTGAGAAAGTAGGATTTACAAATTTCTGCTAGGAGTTATGATTGGTATTATCATTAAATTACTTTTAAAATCTATGCGTATTAATTTTTTTGTATTTATTTGAATAAATTTATATAAAATATTTTCTATATATCTATTGTCCACAAACTTAAAATTTTTTTTGTTTACAATAACACTGAAAACATATCATTATTCATCATCAATTAGTATATTTACATCATTAATATTTAGGTAATAAATTATATTATATTATTACCTATATACTAATGCAAAAAATTGGAAAATTCCAGGTAATCAAGTATTAAAAATTTATCAAATTTTATTTCCTTCAGATGAAACTTCATTAAAACTTACATTTTATGCTAAAAGTAAATTTTATGCTTAATAAAGCTATTTACTAAAGTGTAAAGAACATAGGATCTGTAAAAAACTAAGTTATGTATATAAAATATTACTAATTTTTAAAATGAACTACACAACTTATAAATTGTGATGCCCTTTAAAATTCTATTATTAAACTGTGCTACTTTTTTTAACCCACTGGTGATTTAGTTATGGTAACACATACATATGTTTTGCTCATATAAGAATAAAAATTATTTGCTTTATAAGGAAATATTTGTAACTTTATTTTACAAGCAATATAATATTATTTGCTTCAACTTTTTTAATATTCTATTGTTATTTGCTAATATAATTGCACATGTTTTAAAATTTGCATAAATTCTATGTTCTTGACCGCAAAGACCATCAACCTAATGAAAAATTAGGTTGAATATATCGATATTTTCTGCTTCATTCTATACTTCTACATTATACAAGAAGAGACAACCATCTGCTTTAAGTCTCTGAAGGCGGGAAAATCACATGGGGATAGATCAGGAATGTAAAGATATGCGGTATTTTTTCTTAATCATGTACCATCATGTTTATGTTGCCTGTATTGGAGTCATCCATATCGGTTCTTAAATGAACTCATTATCACGCCCCAATTTGCATAGAAGATAGCAACAACTCCGAAGAAAAGAAAATTCTGTTCACCAATTTAGAAAAAAAAACATTATATAATTTATTTAAAAAAAAAGTATCGTATTAAATTTAATCTAAAAATAAATAAATCTAATTTAATTGTTATTTAATCTAATTAAATTATTATTTAATCGAACAAGAATTAAATTTAATGTACTAATAAATAAATTTAATCTAATAATATATATTAATAATTATAGTTTTTCTAAATATTTTCCCAAAAGTATTACTAAAAGTAATAGTTAAATATATAATATATACATTTGGTTGGTGTGGAGACTGTACTTAATTCTACATGTTTTATAATAACAATTACATAATAATTATAATTATTACCTAACATACTCATATTAATTATAATAATTTTTATCCATAATTATATTTATATAGTTATTAATAGCTGTATTATTATTAGTTATTATATGCTGTAAGGTAATCTTGAATATTATGGTAAAAACAATATTCATTATATGATATTACATATTAAAAAGCGTTTTTTCTTAAACATTTTGTTAGATATATATTAAGTTGAATGAAAAATTAATTTTTTAGTCAAATTAAAATAAATTTATTTTTTTAGATTAATAATTTATTGTGTGTGAATGTATATATATATATATATATATATATATATATATATATATATATATATTTATATATTTTATATATCTATACTTTTTATAGACACATATACACACACAAAACACACATATATATATATATATATATATATATATATATATATATATATATACAACAAAAATCAACTTAAATATCGAAAGTTAAAATAATTTTCACTTGATAATTTACTCTCGCCTTCAATATGTACCAATATTTGAAAATGTGTTTTCATTAATTTAAAATAATGATATTTTAAAATATGAAGTACATCAAGTTTCACATAATTATCTTTTTTCTGCTTTTGCTAAAGTTTTTTTTTTCACAAAATTTCCTGCTAAAGAGTTAAAATAAAAAAACCGTGTGTCGAAACTGCGGCTTAACTCTACATCTTCCTTTCTCCGACAGAACATAAGAGTCTGCAAACAGACTGTTTACATCTGGAGAAACAGGAGAAGATGCAGCGCTCATGCGCGAATGTTTCACAGAGAATTGCCTGCATGCGACTGCCGACAGAGGGCGACCTTAGTCGATCCACGAGAAGTGGTTCAATTCAAATGGCGTTTCGGGCCCGTACAGTGCGGATGTTCAGAAACTTTGTTGGCAACGGAGGATTAGCAGCAGTTCGCTGACGGAGCAACCATGGACATTACATACTTTTCCCTGTTTTGGATAACAAGTGCCTTTCTCGTAGAAGGTAAGGGCTCAAATAAACCACTGACATTTCAATATCATAAAATTATGGAAATTTAGAAAAAACACCGTTTCTGATTAAAACAAACTTCGAAACTGAACTAAAAATCACCTCAGAACAGTCGTATTTATTTATCTGAATCATATGATATATATGTATATACTCATATATATTTTTGTATATAAATATAGATACATGTATTAAAATTGCATAACCACACAAATAATATATATATCTTATATTAAAAGTTTACATTAAACAATAAAGAGGGATTTAGAAATTGATATGTAATTGACAAAACATTAAAATTATTTACCCTGTAAGAGCAAAAATGTAGTATATCAATAATTTTATTGAATAATACAAGTGGATAGAAAAATATAATTTTTTTTTCATCCATGTATATAAACTCAGATGTCCACTTGTTTAATATTTTACAAAGAATTGAAGAAGGGTGAATTAAAAACAGTTTCTTTAACTATCAGAGAATCTGTTTAAACTTAGAGTTACGACAGAATCGAAATTTTAAAGATCAGTTATTATATGCTCTGAAGAATTAAAAGTCATATAAACATCCTTTGAAGTAATAACACAAAACAGTGCCTTTCATTCCTGAGAAAACTTCAGACAAAATGATTCAGAAATTTTGTTTTTTAGAATGTATTTCAGATCAGCTACAACACACTATGTATATATATATATATATATATATATATATATATATATATATATATATATATATATATATATATATATATATATATATATATATATATATATATATATATATATATATATATATATATATGTATGTATAATGACTCATCCAGTTAAAAATCGATATTGTATATAAAGTCTTTTAAAATAAACTATGAGAAAGAAGTGTTCTTATATGTTACACGAAATATATATTTAAGCATTAAAATTTTATTATTTTTTACTTTGTCAATATATGTTAATAAAATATAATCATTCAATGGTTCAATATAAAAAAAATTATAACAGATTCTTATTTCGATAGAAATACATAACTATATTTATAATTATAAATAAAATATCAAATAATAATTTACCAATATTTACAATATTATGATATATTTCTGTAAAAAATCTTACGGTAGTATCGTGAAAAAAAAAAAAAAAAAATTAAGTTTACTATTCCAAATACTCTCATTTTCGATTTAGATAAACTACTGAATAAAATATTTTTCATACACACAAATTAGCTGTTATCTATTTTTTTCATTTAAATTTTATTAAAAATATTCTTCTAAATAAACAAATATTTCACTCCAGTATTTAAAAAAGATTCTTTATAAAAATAAATAGTTCTTAGATTATGTAAGAGTAAACTTTGGACTAGAAATCTTTTACACTAAAAGTTTACATTCTTGAATAAATGATGAATTCGGTACTCAAATATTCAATGCTTAAATAGTCATTCAATGGTTAAATATAAAAAAAAATATAACGGTTTCTTATTTTGATAGAAATACATAATTATATTTATAAATTATAAATAAAATATCAAATAATAATTTACTAATATTTACAATATTATGATACTCTTCTGCAAATAATCTTACGGTAGTATCATACAAATAAAAATTTTAAGTTTATTTTTCCAAATAGTCTCACTTTTGATTTAGATAAACTACTGAATAAAATATTTTTCACACACAAAAAAAATTAGCCGTTATCTATTTGTTTTCATTTACATTTTATTAAAAATATTCTTCCAAATAAACAAATATTTCACTCCAGTATTTAAGAAAGAGGCTTTATAAAAATAAATAGTTCTTAGCTTATGTAAGAGGAAACTTTGGCCTAGAAATCTTTTGCACTAAAAGTTTACATTCTTGAATAAATGATGAATTCGATACTCAAATAGTCAATACTCAAATAGTCATTCAATAATTAAATATAAAAAAATTATAACGGTTTCTTATTTTGATAGAAATACATAATTGTATTTATAAATTATAAATAAAATATCAAATAATTATTTACCAATATTTACAATATTATGATATAGATCTGTAAATAATCTTACGGTAATATCGTGCAAAAAAAAATTAAGTTTACTATTCCAAATAGTCTCTTTTTTGATTTAGATAAACTGCTGAATAAAATATTTTTCATACACACAAAATAAATTAGCTGTTGTCTATTTTTATCCGTTTACATTTTATTAAAAATATTTTTCCAAATAAAAAAATATTTCACTCCAGTATTTAAGAAAGAGTCTTTATAAAAATAAATAGTTCTTAGCGTATGTAAGAGGAAATTTTGGACTAGAAATCTTTTACACTAAAAGTTTACATTCTTGAATAAATGATGAATTCGATACTCAAATATTTTCAATAAAGTATTAAAATTTTCAACTTTATAAAAGAGGAGGAAATATTATCATTTTTGCGCATAAGGAATAAGAGAATCTGTTTTGAGCAAAAACAAGTTTTAAACTCTTAAGGTTCTTTCTACCTTTTCGTAAACATATAATTTCGAAAATTGATGAAGGTCTCTGTATAAAATTTAAGTAATAGAGTAAGTATTTACAATACAGATGATAGGAGATATGTATTTTGATTGAGTTTTAAAAGGTATTTTTTAATACTAATTTAGGATTAAAAGGCTAAATATGATGTGGAAAAATACTTTATTACTATCATACACTTTAAACAATGATATTTAAATGTACTTTAATGAATACATTTGAAATTTTAATTTTTTTAAGACTTAGGAATGAAATTAAAAGTTTTTTTTAAAGAAAATTCAGCGTATAAAAATACATTTAATAGAATTTTGTAAAAAATATCTCAAATAAATTGAAATAAACATATAAATATTTAATTTATGCAATGTGAAATATGTTATGCAATTGACTGCATTTTATTTTGAATTTAATAAAACTTTATTACATATATGCTTACAAAGGTATTACATTTTTTTAACTTTAAATATTTAATATTTTGATTACTTATATGTTTTATGTATGTGTAGAGTATTTCTATAGATTTTGTCTTGAACTTAGTTAATCTGATTTGGAAGTAAAAATGATGAATCAGTGTGTTTTATTAGTTGAGGGAATGTCGTTGCATTTAAGTGCAGAATCACTAAACTCACTTGTGAATTAAATGTACGTTTCTGAATCTGAATACCGTCTTGGTATACATGCTGAAATTTTCTAGCTTCAAAGCATTATTAAGATCTTTTAACCTATTTAGTAAATAACTTACATTAAAAGATATATTACTACAGACAATATTTCATAAATGGATTTGGAAAAGGATAAATATTAAAAAACTCGCTGCATGAAGATTTCGACAATTATTAAACTGTCGTAAACAACTTAAATATATATTTAAAGACAATATATGACTTTTATTATATGGATAGTGATCAATGAGGGAATA
Organism: Pardosa pseudoannulata; assembly: GCA_032207245.1. Classification (NCBI taxonomy): domain Eukaryota; kingdom Metazoa; phylum Arthropoda; class Arachnida; order Araneae; family Lycosidae; genus Pardosa; species Pardosa pseudoannulata. The sequence goes on from CM063506.1 coordinate 7,444,121, forward strand.
TAAGAGCTTTACTGATGAAAGCTCTAACTTTACTATAGAAACTATGGAAAAAATCCCATTTTTGTTTTATTTAATTGGGTGTTTTAGGTTTCACGCAATCAAGCTTTTTACATAATATAAACTTCTTTTCCATGAACATATCATGCTAATAACAAACTTTACCGGAAAATCCGAAATAGCGGAAAAATCCATAAAAATCCCTTTTATTTCTACTGTGTTGTAGTCTTTGTTTTTAATAATTTAATTTTAGCAATTATTAAATTGTTGTAAACAGTTAAAATATATAGTTAAAGACAATATAAGACTTTCATCGCATTGCTAGTGATAAAAGAGTGAATATAAGACCTATACTGCTTAAATCTCTAATGTTACTTTAGAAACTATGAAAAAAATCACATTTTCGTTTTATTTAATTGTTTTAGGTTTCAAACAATCAAGATATTTCACACAATATAAAGTTCTTTTTTTATGAACATATAATACTACTAACCATTTTTACCGGAAAATCCAAAATAGCGGAAAAATCCATAAAAATCCCTTTTATTTCTACTGTGTTTTAGTATTTGTTTTTAATAAGATTATATGATTTTTAATGCAATCTAGTATTTCTATTATTAATGTATAATGCGTGTATAGCGCGTTTTATACGATAATAAAATAGGCGACATCTTTCTCTTTATTTCAGTTTATAAGATTTTGTTTTCTTTTTAAGGAAAAACTTCTGTTTTTAACTATTAGAAAAACAGAATAATATATAGATATAAAGTTAACAAGCTAATAAATTGTGACACAAACTAATGACTGCCCTACGTTTAATAATGTAGTATTATTTAAATATTCCGCTAATCTGAATCTACTTCGGCAATCATGTACTATATTTTCTAATAGGTGACATTTCCCTCGGTATTTCATGTCATCATTTTTTGTTTTCTTTTTAAGAAATAATTTCTGTCTTTAATCATTAGATAAACAAACTAATATATCGGACGAGAACCGGTACTTTCAGCATCGTATGGCCGTTGACAAACAAACTAATATATAAAGTTAAAAAGCTAATGAATTTTGACACAAACTAAAGACTGCTCTACGTTTAATAATGTAATATTATTTACATATATTCCGCTAATCTGAATCTACTTCGGCAATCATAGTACAATAGTTTATAATAGGCGACTTTTTCCTCGGTATTTCATGTCATAATTTTTTGTTTTCTTTTAAAAGAATAATTTCTGTCTTTAATTATTAGATAAACAAACTAATATAGAAATAAAGTTAAAAAGCTAACGAATTGTGACACAAACTAAAGACTGCCCTACGTTTAATTATGTAACATTATTTAAATATTCCGCTAATCTGAATCTACTTTGGCAATCATAGTACAAAATTTTCTAATAGGTGACATTTTCCTCGATGTTTCATGTCAAAATTTTTTGTTTTCTTTTTAAAGAATAATTTCTATCTTTAATTATTAGATAATCAAGCTAATATATAAATATAAAGTTAAAAAGCTAATGAATTGTGACACAAATTAAAGACTGCCCTACTTTTAATAATGTAATATTATTTAAATATTCAGCTAATCTGAATCTACTTTGGCAATCATAGTACAATATTTTCTACAATATTTTAGTCTTTATTTCATTATTTTATAGTACGTTTTAAGTATAATCAAACTACATCTTTACATTTTAATGTATGTAAAATGCGTACACAATAGGAATGTATGTAATATGTTCTATAAAATTGTTAATGTACGTACTCATTCATTAATCTGTCTAGTCTTATAAATAACCTGATTCTTATTTTAAGTTTTCTGAATATTCAGGCAATAAGTATAACATAAAATATATTAACCTTTTAAAGCTTACTTTAAACTGCCAGTTTCACTTATAAAAAAATCTAACTCCATGAAGCTTTTACCTTCTGAACAGATTTTCTTAATGGTCATTACCGTTTTCAAAACACTACTTTCACATTTGCCTTTTTTTATTGTAATAATTTTACTTTCAAAATGCGTAAATAAATAAAGGAAATCCTAGTTTTTACGTTTGATTTATTTGTTAAAGTGTGAAAAAAGGCTTTCTTTGTTTCAGAAACAATTAAGATTAGTTAGCAAAAAAAATCCGCTATTTAAGAAAATAATAAACTTTATCACCTTTTGTTCATTTCTCTCACGTTCTTTTATGCAATACACCCATATTTTTGCGTAAAAATAAAAACTAATAATATAGAGAGTGTTTACGTGCTGAACTAAGCCGATTTATATCAAGTAAAGTCAAAAAATTTGTTTTCGTTTTTTCTCTTAAAACTGTAAAATCTGATGGAAATTAAACCATTATTTCTCTTGCACATCTAAATTATGTGAAAACTCACCCGTAAAATATTGATGTTGCTGGACTACAAATTGCTGAAAAAATATGAGAATTATTTTGTTTTACAGACGCACATACACACACATATATAAATAAATAAATAAATAAATAAATATATATATATATATATATATATATATATATGTATATGTATATGTATATATATGTATATATATATACATATATATACATATATATATATGTATATATATGTATATATATATATATATATATATATATATATATATATATATATATATATATATATATATATATATATATATATATATATATATATATATATATATAGCGCAGTTATTCCTTGGTGTGTCCCTTGATTCTTCGAGTTTTATAGGAAAATAAATGTTTTTGCTAAGTTTCGTCTGTTGTTATGTTCTAGTATGTTTTCTACGACACAACTGCACCAAAGCTACGTTCCTCGTAAATACAATTATGGGCTTACCGTAATTATCTTACCGTTTAAAGACACGCACACACGCATATATATATGTACATGCATATACATGTAATATATAAAAAATATTTCAATTTAATACCAACCATTCTATTCACTTTATTATCTACTCTCTTCCATTTTATTTCCATTTTTTTCCAGCCGCAAAATACCGTAATTAAACGATCATCCATGAGTTGAAATTCATTCAACCCATTTCCTAAAGCTTTCTGTGCAATAGATGTAAATTGTCTGTCCACACTCCGCATTTTCCAGCAGTCGATGGCAAATGGCTTAGTTTCCTCATCCGATCTAAGTTATTTTTATTGTTAAATTCTCAAACTAAGTTACATTCTTTGGAAAGCAATTTCTTCTCCGTCTTGCTCTGGGGTCCATCCTTCTTCCATCACATGTTTTCATACGTGTATAGATGTCTTTTTAGCAGCTCCTCAATAAAGGTTTAAGTATTTTTCAGAATTGCGTGTTCTCTTTCAATGGAACCACGACTGCTTTATTCCTTTTAAGCTAATTGTTTAGGCTTCACTTTGACCAGCAGCCAAGGCGAGTACAATAAATGTGGGCTAAAATTATACGTTACAGACCTCTTAAATTGTCGTATTATATCCATACATCTTATTTATTTAAATGAATAGTTTTATAACATGATCTTCTAACTTCTCTAACATCTCTTAACTTCATAACTAAAATATTCTAAATTAGGACATAAAAACAATTATTCAGATATATTAATAATTCACAACTAGATAATCTTGTAGTATATGGTATTCTTGTATTTCTCAGACTGTCCAATGTTCAATATGTCCAAGATTAGAAAGTTATCAATATTTTCTTAAATTTTTACGCCTATTATTACCTGAACCATATTTCATTATATTTCATATCATATGTAATTTTCTTTCATTTCTTCAGGACTTACAAATTTCATTAAACTGGTTTAGTGTCCTTGCTTTTAGCAGCTTAAAATTTATATCCATTCATTTTACTAAATTTTGGATTTCCACTTAAAAAACCATACGAAAAACTTACATACGAAAAACTTACATTTTACATCAGTTTGAAAAATATTTTAAGTATAACATATTAAATATTAGTAAACTGGAAGTTATTTCAAGGATTTAAATGAAATAATTATAAAAAAATACATAATATTTTTGTTCGGTATAAATTGGAATGTAAAAATATTGGAATATAAATTTTAGCTTTATTTTAATTATATTTCAATAACTTTAACCATTTCGTTACAATTAATACAGGTTATTATAAAATAATAAAATAAAAATCAAAAATATATTAACTTTTTTTAAATCAAATCACTAGTAAAAACTGAAAAGTAAACTATTAGTATGTAGAAAAGCACACACCAAAGTATACTCTCTCTCTCTCTCTCTCTCTCTCTCTCACACACACACACACACACACACACACACACACACACACACATATATATATATATATATATATATATATATATATATATATATATATATATATATATATATATATATAATGTATGTATGTATATATATGTATGTATGGAAATTTTCATATCACAAAATTATGAAAGAGGATTCATATTGTCGTCATTATCATTTGGGGACCGAATACTCGGAAATACATGATATAAAAAATTATATTTTATTATAGAGGCCTTACAGGACAATTATTATACAGGACAATTTATAGGTGTGTGAACCCTAACACCGGTGTTTTAATGATGACATGGAAGAAGGGAAACTAATTACCTTAAGGGTTATATACAGACGACTGAATCAAACAGGAAAAATTTTTTTGATTTCAATGCTACCAATTTTCTAGAATAAGATGAAAAGAACAAAAGATTCCCACCAAAAATTGTAATTTAATGATAGAATATTACTTAATTTATTTTTAAATATAATTACAATAACGTTGGTTAGTTTCAGGTTAAAGTATCCTTACATTCTCATGACAAACAAATTTCACTGTTTTTGCGTAGCGTTTTATATCCACTACCGGAAAAATAATTACATTATACTTAACGTATGTTATTTAAAAACAATATAAAATAGGAAATAATCTTTGAAAAGCCTAGACACATGATATATTGACATTTGGTTACACGTTTTATTGCATTTACAAAAACATTTTCCGTACGTAAACATAGCTATATAGATTTTAAAGAAAGGCATTTGCGAGATTAGAGTGTATATTGATCCTATGATTTTCAAATAAAGTATCTGATATTTGTGTGCAAAACTATCACGTTTTGCCGTAAACAATACAATAAGCATTAATTCCTGCTTTATTCTAGCTTAGATTTATATTCTTAGCGTTACATAATACTTGACTTTTTAGAAAAGGAAAGAACTAAATATTAAAAATAAATTACATTTCAAACCTATCACATTTTTACTTTAAATTTTTTATGGTTTTATATAAAAGATACTTATAAACTAAATGGAGAGAAACATATTTTGTTATTTTCAAGAACTCAATTATTTAATCTTTTATGTTTTTTGCTATTTATACAAAATTAACTGCTTATAATCTTTAACGAAGAGGATTTCAAGTGAAAAAAATACCCTACTGTATGTAAAAATATGTTAATTATAGATATTTTTATGCTATCGTATTTTAACTTCTTTGTAAGGGGTTTTCTATGGAATCCAATCAATTTTAAGGAATAGAAGTTTTGTATGCAATTTTGTTCTTGTGTTTCCGTAGTATATATTTTCATTTATTGGTTATTCTGGGAAATTTTATTATACTTAAGTTTTCTTTGAAACTAAAATTAAAACATAATGATATATAAAATTTGTCATACGTTTATATAAAGATATTGTAAACTAAATGGAGAGAAACATATTTTGTTACTGTCTACAAATCAATTATTTAATGCAACTTATACAAAATTAACTAATCATTTTTAACGATGAAGATATTAAGCGAAAAAATACCCAAATGTATGTAAAAATATATGTTAATAATAGATATTTTTAGCTATCGTATTTTAACTTCTTTGTAAGTGTTTCCAAGGAATCAAATAAATTTTAAGGAATAAAAGTTTTGTATGAATTTTTATTTTTGTTTCCATAATGTATTGCATTTATTGCTTATTCCTTGATATTTTATGATACTTAAGTTTCGCTTCAAGCGAAAATTAATCCATAACGATATATAAACTTTACCATACGTACATTCAGTTAAAAAGTACTTACCTGCGTATTTCGAAAAAGATTTAGAATCATATAAAATGCTATTTCTGCAGGAAGAGAAAATCACTTACAGAATTAAATTTCAATTGATCACAATTTGAAATAAAATATATCATATTTACGTGGAAATTTGCATGTTGTGCTATAAACTGGATTTTAAAATACCCCTGCTTTATTCTAAGATGACATTATTATTTTAAAAATATGTATGTACACCCCCCTCCCCACCAAAAAAATACAGTAAATGGCACGCTCTTTGCCTTTAAAAATATTGCAAATTTTATCGATTAAGTATTTATATTTTGTATGCAAAACTAAAAGAAATACATAAATAAGAAATAAAAAAGCTGTCCTACAAACTCGTAGAAAAATTACAATTATCTACAATAAAATTTCAACAAAAAGTTATAATAATTTTGTAGTTTTATGATTAATGCAAAGGTTTGTGCTGCTAGAGATTAACAGAGACCGTTTTATATGGCAAACTATTCTTTTATGTTTCAACTTTGTTACTTACAAATGTTTTTAAAATATATGTACTATACACGCTTTCGTGCGTGTGTATATGTGAACTGCAACATAATACATAAAAAGCTGAAGTTGTCCGTGTCTGGCAAGATATATTTACATATACACGATATTCTATCCCTATATCATGTATCATGCAAACTGTATACTAGCTGTGCATATAAATTTTTCTCGTCAATGTTCTCCAAGCATTTAGTTTATCAGACTGTATGTACGTTATTTTAATTCAATTGTATGCAGAGTTTCATAAAGAAATGGAAATTTACCTATAGATTCGTCAATGATTATAAACATCTAGAAAATTCCTGTCATATTTGTTAAGAAGAGACAAATATTTGCAAACATTTTTTTTCTGTGAGGTGCAGTAAGGTATTGTTTTTAAGCATCTTTTACCTGTAGTAGTAACCAAACACAGGAAGTATGACAGGAAATAAGCATCTGAAAATACGCAAAGAGGTAATGTGTATTAATGGTTCATTGCAGATTAGTATTTGTTGTACAATATCTCTGCGTTTTTGTTTAAATTACAGGTTAACATAACGGTTAGTAATAATTGTTTGGATGATGAGGAAAACATTTCCATCATAACATTTAGTGAACAAAAAATTATACTCAAAATAGGTACTCTATAAATTTATTGTTACAAAAAACTTTTTCCACGACTATTGTGAAATAAGATATGTGTGTGACAACTAAAATGAAATATCGCAATAATTACAACGGGTTTGAACTTTTCATTCCCCTGTTTATTGTAATTGGAAGAAACGTCCGATTTTTTGAATATTTCTATAACTAATCTGAGAGTTTTTGCTAATAAAAATAATAATGAGTGAAGAAAAGGTTTGTTTTCTGTGACTTTGTTATTTTCTGTGCAATCCCCTTTATATTAATAATTTATCTGTCTATTGCGTCTTTATGTTTTATTATTCAAAATTCTATCTTTTTTATATAATCTTTCAATATAATCTTATCTTTTACTTTTTAGATTTTAATTGTATTATTTTTCTTCACTTTTTTTTAAATTTATTCATATTTTTTTTTCTTAATGATTCATTTTATATTTTTTCTCTATTTTTTTTAATAATTTCATCTTTATATTTTAAATTTATTTTTAAATATATTTTATCATTATTTTTTATTTTTAATTTTTTTTATAATTTTTCTCTTATTTTTATATTAAATAAATATTATTATTTTTTTTTTTATCACTGAATTTATTTTATTTTATATTATAAAGCTATATTTTCTTTAATTTTAATTAATAATTATGAATTTTATCTGTAATTATTGAATTTGGTGTTTTTTTAAACTTAATCTATTTTTTGGGTTCTATTTTAACCACAGCAAAAATATTTTAAAAAGTGAAATATTATTTTATATAAATATTTAAGTTTATTTTTATAAACATTAAATTCATAATACACAATATTAAAATATTTTTTCTAGATAATACTATTCCTTTAAAACAAATGACTTATTTTATATTATTTAAATATAACATTATTTTTTTATTTTATACGTAGTATTATGTAAATTTTTATATTTCTAAAAATACTTACATATTTTTTTATAAATTTAATATTTTTATTTATAAAATTTTTCACTAAAATATTTTTTAATATTTTTTTATAAAATATATTTTCTAATAAATACTAATTTAATATTTAAAATTTGTTTTTTTAATTTTTTTTATATAACATATTAATTTATATTTTATTAAAAAATATATTTATTAAATTTTTTAATTATATGTTATAGTAAAAAAAATATTAAAAAAAAATCATTTAAACATTATTGAATACAATATCAAAAAACATTTTTGACTTATATATTTAAAATTAAATTAAAAAAAATATGTGAAAAAATATCTTGTTTTATAGAAAAATTTACAAAACTAAAATCTTGTTTTGGATAACAAATATATTTATATAATATAATTATATATATATTTCTATATATATATTATAATATATTTTTTTAAATATATATTTTTTATATATATATTATATATTTTATTTTTATAATATTAGAAATAAAGAAATAAATTAAAAAAAACCATAATAAAAGAATATAAATAAATATTTTAGTTTTAAATATTAAAGAATAAAAATTCTTATTTAATATTAATATAATAATTAGAAATTATTTTTTTTTTATAAAAATTATTTTTTTTATTATATTTTTATTTTAAAATATATATAAATTTTTTATTTATTTTTTATTTTTAGAAAAATTATCCCATAGTGAAAAGATAATGGAGAATAAATATAAAATACAAATATTTTAGTTTATGCAAAATAGGCATACATTATAATTACAAATACTTATAAATTATATCCTGCAAAATTATGTAACTATATATTTTATTTTTAAAAATTAAATATGAAAAAGATTTTTATAGATATAATGAAATATTTCCTCTGATAAATTCTTTAGAACATAAAGAATATTATTTGGAATTTACAAAATAATAAATTAAAATAGTCTATTTTTCTTAAGAAAAATATTTTCCTTTGAATAAAGTTGGTAACGATTTACGTGGATTTTACTAGAAATTATTTCCAGTCGATAAAGTTTTAGATAAAGGGAGACATACACATTTTATAAAAATGTCAGTTTACAACAGACATTTTATCCAATGTACGCTAAGTAAACATTTTATTTCTGAGTTTTCATAAATTTAATAATATACATAGATATTTAATATATTTCATCAGAATCTGTTTAAATTTAACGGTAATATAAACATATTTTGAATTTATCGATTGAATATGAGGAAATTATAGAAATAAATGTAATATAGATTAAAAACATTGCCTTAGAGGCAAAATTTAAAAAATATATTAACTTTACTAATTTTACGCGATTATGTGCAAGACTATACTGTTGTTTTTTATTGGTTGTAGGAGGGATTATCAACAAGTTTTTAGAGGTAAATAAAAATTTAAACAAAATAATTTCGCCCTTTAAAACAAGTAAAAAGTTTTTAGTTTCGTTTGGCATAGCTTTATTTCTATATACGGATTGTTTATAAATAATGAGCTTTTAGAGGTAAATAAAGATTCAAACAAAGTAATTTAACAATTTAAAATAAGTAAAAAGATTTTAGTTTCTTTTTGCATAGCTTTATTTCTTTATTTATGCGGATTGTTCATAATTAAGGATTTTAGAGCTAAATAAGGATTCAAACATAATAATATAGCAGCCCTTTAAAACAAGTAAAATGTTTTTAGTTTCGTTTAGCATAGTTTTATTTGTTTGTTTATAGAGATTATTTATAAATAAAGATATTTTAGAGGTAAATAAAAATTTAAACAAATTAATATGGCCCTTTAAAACGAATAAAAACTTTAGTTTCGTTTAGCATAACTTTATTTCTTTGTTTATGTGGATTATTTATAAATAATGAGCTTTTAGATGTAAATACAGACTCAAACAAAATAATTTAGCCCTTTAAAACAAGTGAAAAGTTTTTAGTTTCGTTTAGCATAGCATTATTTCTTTGTTTATGTGGATTATTTATAAGTAATGAGCTTTTAGAGGTAAATAAAGATTCAAACAAAATAATTTAGCCCTTTATAACAAGTGAAAATTTTTTAGTATCGTTTAGCATAGTTTTGGTGTCTTTGTTTATGTGATTATTTATAAATGAGTTTTTAGATGTAAATAAAGATTCAAACAAAATAATTTAACCCCTTAAAACAAGTAAAACAATTTTAGTTTAGTTTAGCAGAGTTTTATTTCTTTGTTTATGTGGATTATTTTTAAATAATGAGTTTTTAGAGATAAATAAAGATTCAAACAAAATAATATAGAAATTTAAAATTAATAAAATGATTTTAATTTCGTTTATCATAGCTTTATTTCTTTGTTTATGTGGAATATTTATAAATAATGAGTTTTTAGAGGTAAATAAAGATTCAAACAAAATAATTTAGCCCTGTAAAACAAGTAAAAGTATTTTAGTTTCGTTTAACATAGTTTTATTTCTTATTTTATGCGGATTATTTATAAATAATGAGATTTTAGAGGTAAATAAAGATTCAAACAAAATAATTCAACACTTTAAGATTAGTAAAAAATTTTCGTTTCGTTTAGCATTGTTTTATTTCTTTATTTATGTGGGTTACTAAAAAATAATAAAGCTCTGTGTATTCTGACTGAAATATAAATTTTTAATTGAGTTAAAACGTGTTGATATATTCGACGATGATAAGGAAAAGATTTATACAAAATTTAGAACATGCCACATCATGTAAAAATCTTTATTCGTAAATTTAAATAAACAATTTCAAATATTGTGTTGCATTTCAGCCATGAAAAAATTCATATGACCTTTCTCTAACACCATAGGGTTCAACATTAAGGAAATGTATACGAATTTTGACATAATCATTGAATTAAGGACAGTAGTAATTGCACATTACCAAAAAGTCATTAACCCCTTATGTTGCATTTCACCCTCCTTCTGTGATAGGAACTGCCAACACTCTATTCTCTTCAATACTATATCATGCTTTTCCTGTCTCCACCTGCACAATGGGTTAGAACGCAACACAGGGCGTTGTAATTTTTTTCTCTAAATTACTCTCTCACTCAACAGTTTACATTTTTTGCTTTCATATATTTGCTACTGGCCATTTTCAGGCTTAACGAATCAAGTGGCGAAAAAAGGATCTGAAATATGTAATTATAAAGGTCAAACTCATTAGAAATAAATTTAGAGAAATCGAGAGATAAGAATAAGTAAGTCAACTATCTGAATGTCTTTTATGCTTAGAAAGTTTGCATTTATGTTAGGCATATGAAAAAACATCATACATATTTTATCGTATAATTGGGTAGAGTTTGAATCCGTTACATATCGAAATATTCTACTGACTTAAATATAAATATGTAAATTTATTAAAACTTTTTCAGCCAAAAATTGATACTGACAAATTTTTAACTTATGTACTGTTTCATGTGTTTGTATTGTAAAGCATGAATCCTCATAACATTAAAATCCTTTTTTTAATATCAGTGGATATTTGTTTACTTCATTCTATTATTTCTTTATGTTTGACTAGAGAGTTAAATTTTTAAATTCACACTTTATGTAATAAATCTTATAAATAAAAACAATCAACTGATTTCAGAGACATACTACATTTTTTCTGGAACAAATGTGTTATTTGAAATATAAGGTATTTGTTTACTTCATTCTATTATTGTTTGACGTTTGACTAGAGTGTTAAATTTTTAAATTCACTCTTTATGTAATAAATCTTATAAATAAAAACGATCAACTGATTTCAGAGACATATTACATTTTTTCTGGAACAACTGTGTTATTTTAAATATAATATATTTGTTTACTTCATTCTATTATTTTTTGACTTTTGATTAGAGAGTTAATTTTTTAAATTCACTTATTATGTAATAAATCTCATGAATAAAAACGATCAACTGATTTCACAGACATATTGTAATTTTTCTGGAATAACTGTGCTATTTGAAATATAAAAAATATTTATTTGCTTAAAAAAATCTTTTCACCAGAATCTAAGTAAATATTGCTCATGCAGAGATAGTTCTAAAGTTTACTTTACATATGTGAAGTAAATTAAAGTTTATCAAGTTTTTTTAAAAGTTAATTCAGCAGTTCTTTATAATATTTTATCAAATACTTGATGAACTTCTTAAATAAAGTACTACTTTTGCACTAGTTATTCAAAAGTTATCATGGAATTTTTGATTAGGATTAAAATTATGTATTGATTCTGTATACGATAAATATAAGATTAAACAAAATGGAGAAATATTTCGTAAACTCATCTTTTGATGTTGAAAAATGCTGATTTATAAATTTGATAGAAATTTGAAAAAATATTTGATAGTTAAAAATAACGGAGTTTGTAAGAAAATTTAATAGGCTTTCAAATTTAATCTTTTGAGAAAAAAGTTATATTTCAAAGAAAATATCGGAAAATTATTCTCCAGAATGTTACGTAACATCTTATATCGATTGACTTTTATAAAATGTGTTTCGTAGGTAAATATGACATTAGAAAATTCCATTAAGTCAAGATACGCTAAATCAGTCTCTAGTTTCATTCCTGTAATCTTAGTAAGAGTACATATAGTTTAGTTTCAAAGCATTCTTTATTCCACTTTAATCAGCATGTTGTTGGATCTATTAGAATAAAATTAACTTTCCAGCATACTGAATTTCGAACTAAAAAATGTTAGCACTAAAGCATTTGACAACAACACTACTCTATTTTTAGTAAATTAGCTACACTTATTAAAGAGAAAAAGCTTCTTTCTAGATTGAAATGAAATTTACAAACTTTAAAGGATATTAGAGGCTTTAAAGGATATGTTCCTTTCAAAATATGTGCTTAAATAGTACTAAATATCATGTTAGAATACTGAATACTTTCATTGACTGTTGTAGATTTTATACCTACATTATGTGGTGAATATATAATTATACTAATTAGAGTAATGTTTTGCTTTCATTTTTATTAGTTTTTTAACTGTAAGAAAAATTTCTTATTCGTGTTTGATTTAAATTTAAAAAATTTAAATATATATATTTATATAAAATTTTAAAAATTAATGTATTATTTAAGGATTAATTTAAATACATTTATTGAATAGTAAAATTTATAAAGTTACTAATAATAATGTAACATATCCACGCTTACATATTCCCACATGCGTGCACACACACAGATATGTAAATATATATATATATATATATATATATATATATATATATATATATATATAGAGAGAGAGAGAGAGAGAGAGAGAGAGAGAGAGAGGGAGAGAGAGAGAGAGAGAGGACTCCGTTTAATGTGATCGCGGTTAATGTTATCAATCGCTTATTATTATCAAAATCACTTGGTCCCGATTATCTCTATTAATTTGTATGTTAAAATTATCCCTTTCTGTGATCGTTACATCAGTTAATATTATCAGTTTTCGAAGTACAATTTAACTGGCAAAGGAATAGTCACAATGTATTCAGGAACCATTCTTTTCTTTCAATTCGCTGTTATTTGAATTTCCGAGAATTCTCCCTCTTCCGCATAGGGAAATGGGGAATGAAAAAAGGAGTGGTCTATAACACGTTCCTGGAATTTTTCAGAAATACGCACACCCTGCTGGTGGTCAATGGTTGTCAGATAAGCAGAAGACAACACATTCTTATTGGAACTGAGAAGGAGAGTATTCACATTTTACGCCTTGCTCGCTTACATGCAGTTGTTCGATAAGGAAGCCAAAAACCGAAATAATTTAACATTAAAACAAAAGATTAAAATTTTAAATCATTATGACAAGTTGATGGAATTAATGAATCAGGTGGAGAATCTCTTGATATTGAGATCCCTCCTACAAGTGCTGAAATGAGAAATGCATTAAAAGTGTTGAAACGTGGAATACAACACCGCCCCGATGAGTTTAAAACACATTATCATTACGAACAATTTATCAATGAGAGTCTTAAAACACTGTAAACAGTTAACAATTGATCATTTTTTATTATGTATACAATTCTTAGGTTTTAATAGGTAATATACAGTACATAAATATAAGGTGAGTTTTTTCACTTTATTTTGAAATGTAGTACGTGTTAATTAAACAGTGAGAGTAAATTAATCTAATTTTGCAGATCGTTTATTGTTATCAAAATCACGGTGTCCCAAACTGGACACATTAAGCGTACCATAGCGAATTCACTGTATATATATATATATATATATATATATATATATATATATATATATATATATATATATATATATATATATATATATATATATATATATATATATATATATATATATATATAATACATTAATACATACAGGAAGAGAGAGAGATATGGAATGCTGTGTAAACCTATCTTTACTAGTAAAATGGTTTCAATATAGATAAAAGGTTAAAAATTAACTGAAACCACCAGAAAGAAAATAAGATATTAAGTAGTAAATTTGCGTTTTTCTTACACAAGGAGTAAATTTCTTAACAACCTTGGTAATTAATCTCCAGATAATAATTAATCTACTTTCATGTTGAAGATTTTTTATTCATAACAATAAACCAGTACATTTTTTCTTCATTATGCTAAAAGGAAAATACTTAATTTGTTTTCATCACATAGTGGTTCCGGTGTATTATTTAAACAAAAATATGGAAGTTTACTGTTATACATTTTCACATTAATTAGAAGTAAAACTTTCCGGGTGATTTCATTATCTATGGTTGTATGTCTAAACCTTAAAGCTGATATTTGTCTAAGAATATATATATATATATATATATATATATATATATATATATATATATATATATATATATATATATATATTAAAATAATATACCTCTACCACTATTAAGATGATATAATTCTAATTAAGATGATAATTTGAAATTAACTACTGTAATACTACATTATTTGGAATTAAAACTAGAAAACTCCGAACATTAGCTGAATAGGTAGAGCTCTGCATATTTGTACAAAATCTTCTTCTTCTTCTTCAATGGCGTGCAAGCCATTGTGGGTTATGGCCTTTTGCAGAATCCAGTTCCAGGTGACTCTTTTCTTGAATAGACTCTTCAATGTTTTGATTTTTAGGTTAGACTTTAAGTCTATTTCAAAGCAGTGAAACCACCGAATTCTAGGTCTTCCCATTTCACGAGAACCCAATGGTTTGGCCTCGAAGATCCCCTTGATGGTTCAGTCGTCATTGATTCTAATCACGTGTCCTACCCTTTCAAACGTTGAATAGAAATGAATTTTATTATGTCTGGCTCCTTAAAGATCTTATAGATTTCTGAATTCTTTCTTCTCCTCCAGGTGTCTTTGCATTTTAATCTTCGTACAAAATCTTTGGGTTCAAATTCCAAGGATATTATCCAAGTTTTAGGTTACTATAACTAGACTATATGAAGGAGGTTCGAATATTATTAATGCTACTTTTCAGACAAAATAACACATTCACAGCCATTCGACTAAAACTAGTGGCTTTTAAAAGGCATAATTACTGTAATAGATAATAATTTTTCTTTAGTGTTTTAAATAGTTATTCAAGTGTATATAAAGTGTATTGCATTAAATTATATGTCTTTCTACACATCATTATACTTATATTAGATATTTATATATTTAGATATGTATATATATATATATATATATATATATATATATATATATATATATATATATGAGTGTGTGTGTATATCTCTATATATGTATATATATATGTATATATATATATATATATATATATGTATATATATATATATGTATATATATGTATATATATATATATATATATATATATATATATGTATATATATATATATATATATATATATATATATATATATATATATATATATATATATATATATATATATATATATATATATATAATAGGTAAAAATAAAATAACATTTTTTTCTAGCATTATTATGTCATTCCTTTAGCCATCTCATTTAGTCATTTCTTATTTTAAATTATTTACATATAGTTTGGATCATTTTCAAACGTTTTATCAAAGAATTTAGATATTACGTAAATAATTTTCTTATATTTGGCTTAAATAATAGATTAGGTACATTTGTGATCATTATAAATTGAATCATCAATTTTTATTTTTTGCAACGGAATTTTTATCACAGGTATTGACAACCAATTCTATCTACCTCCAGGGTGTAGATGAAATGATAGTTTCATTCCCTTTTTTTTATATTAATTACTGTGGAAAAAAATTTCAGGAAGAACATAACGATAATTTTAACGTAGCTAAGAAAAATTTGAATTACCTTTCTAACTAAATGAATTCAAGGTAATTCTAAACTACATTTACAGTATCGGGAGCTTTAGAGAAGTATGAAGATAAACAAATTATTGATCGTGCACCAGACAGTTCTCAGCCAACAAAGAAAAAACGTTATTTTACCTGCCTTGAACGGAACTTCACAATTTCGGAAAATTAATTTCTAGAAATCTTTTACTGATCACATCATGTGACTGGCTGTATGCTTTTATATATATATATATATATATATATATATATATATATATATATATATATATATATATATATATATATATATATATATTATATTATTTTTTATATATATTTCGTTTTTTTTATATTTTATATAGAATTTTTTTTTATATATATTCATTTAATTAAATTTTTCCATTCAGGTCTAGTTGTAATTCTTTTTCATTTGAATTGTGGTGTGCTGAAAAAATTGGGCTCCTTGTGGTTTTACGCTCAAGCAGATATTTGTCGGTCTTGGTGATTTAATATAATTTTAATAAGAAGTGCTTGTATCATTGGTTAGGTTTAGCGTTATTTAACAATTTTTCCATCTTATTTTTGTGTCAACAATAAAGTTACTAAAAAATATTACTTCATTAATTTTTCGTCAAGTTCAAAAAATCATTTATTTGTGATTCATTTAAATAATCGATAAATACAACCAATCACCTTTTTTGGTAAAGGAAAAGTCATATCCAAATTTTATACCTTTTGTTGTAGTTATTGTGATAAACCATTATATTGATTATTTTGTTTATCGTGGATTTTTTCGTATTATAAAGCGAATCGTGAAATGCTCTATCACAGATTTCTTTACATACCAACATAATACTTCACACCATTTCGTTCATAAATGGTTTGATATTGATCTTGGGTCAGGAGTTAGTTTGTTCGATTCCTACAAGGCATGAAATTGGTATCCGTTTGGATTTCGGTTTTAAATTAGGTTCCTGGGCGGTAGCCTCATGTTATCTAAAATTTAGACAATAAATCCAAACCAAACCAAATCTTCGTATGTTCTCGAACGTTAAATGTTACAATTAAATAAAGTTGAAGCCTTTAAAAATTAATTATAAATTAGTTTTAAGGACAAATATTTATATTTGTCCTACCTGATCTACTTAAAGGAAGTTAGCTATCACAAAAAGTAAAACCAGTACTTTGTAAATTAACTCAATGGCTATGTAAATTAACTGAAATTTATTAAACTGACAGTTGTATAAATCTGAGGTTATAATCAAAATAGACTAAAAATAAAGACAGATAAAAATAATGTATTTTGCTTTTAAGTATTGCTTATGTTTCGACACAGAAATAATTGGTAATAATTTTGTGACGAGTTCTCGATTCTTTAATATTTTTTTTACCTGAAACTATGACTCTCCATAACTCTTTGCTGCATTGCTTGTTGAAAATTTATCTGCTGACGTGATTTGCAGTATTGATTTAATTCGCTTTACATTGACCAAAATAATTGAAACGTAGAAAATGAACAAAATATCCTAAATAATTTCAACATTCTCCATTAACTCTGTGTGACAAAACAACTTATTTTACGTATTTTTGTTATAAAAACGGATAAAAAAACTATTCTCAAATTTTCGGAAATACGTCGATGAAAAAAGAATTAAATTACACTCATCACATAACTGAAAAAAAATTGAGATTTTTTTTTGTGTATGTTTTTGATAAGAGGATATTACCATTGAAAACAGAGGGACAAAATATCTATCGTTATTCATGAATTAGTTACATACAAAGTTTACTGTGTTTTATCGTGACTATTACAATGTTTAGACACTTCTTGCATATATTGTAGTATTAAACTCGATTGCAATCCTATCCGAACTGTAGTACGTATTAGGAAGGTTATTCTACAATACAAGCATCCCAACTTATAATACCCAGTAAAGCGAGTGAGGACGGCAACCTTCATGACACACATTAGTCACGGTGAATATGTAGCCACTTGTAGAATACGTAGATCATAACATCGCCATTCCACTGTTCCTAAAGCTAAACTGGCTCAACTTACGTTAAATAGAACAAATTAATTTAAAGTTTATAAAAGATTTCATAATTACTCTTAAAAATAATTATATATATATATATATATATATATATATATATATATATATATATATATATATATATATATATATATATATATATATATATATATATATATGTATATATATATATATATATATATATATATATATATATATATATATATATATATATATATATATATATATATATATATATGTATATATATTATATATATATATATATATATATATATATATATATATATATATATATATATATATATATATATATATATATGTATATATATATATGTATATATATATATATATATATATATATATATATATATATATATATATATATATGTATATATATATATATATATGTATATATATGTATATATATATATATATATATATATATATATATATATATATATATATATATATGTATATATATATGTATATATATATATATATATATATATATATATATATATATATATATATATATATATATATATATATATATATATATATATAAATATATATATATATGTATATATATATGTATATATATATATATATATATATATATATATATATATATATATATATATTATATGATATATATATATATATACATATATACATGTATATGTATATATATATGTGTATATGTATGTATATATATTATATATATGTATATATATATATTATTTTGATATTATTGTTGATTGAGTGTCGTGTATATGGATTTTTTATCGAAATGGCATCATGTATGATATACATAATCTCAATTATATGAAGGACTTTTTTTGAGTAAAAATTCTCTTGGGGATAATCTTTTATCAGCCGCATTACTGCCTTTATTTGAAGGAAAGAATATCTATGGTTTTCGGTTCTGTTCCGATGCAGTTCCTACACAATCTCATTGTTTCAACTGCTCCATCCTTTACTCCCCTTATGTTGGGAATTCTCAATCTTGTAAAGGTTTTTGACTTTTTTGGTGACAAGTTAGAAGGTCTAATATTACAATCCGACGGTTACATTTCTAAATTTTTACTTTACAACAGAGAGTATGTGACGAATTGAGGTGTAAAGATTATTAATTTAGTTATCTCGCTTTATTCGACAAGGCAATATATATATATATATATATATATATATATATATATATATATATATATATTATTTGTATATTATATAAATATATATGTGTATCCATCTGTGAGTTGGAATATAATTCTCTAAATTTACTTCTAATGAGTTTCATCTTTAAAATAGATACATATTTTCGTTCATTTTTTTGCCATTAGATTCGTTACGCCTGCAAACGTTCAGTAACAGTTATATGAAAGCAAAAAATATAAACTGTTGAGTGAGTGATTAATTTAGAGGAAACATTTACAATGCTCTCTGTTGCGTTATAATACATTGTGCGGGTGAAGACAGGAAAAGCATGATACAGTATTGAAGAGAATAGAGAGCCTGTTGGCAGTTCCTATCACAGAATTAGGGTGAAATGCAACATAAGGGGTTAATGACTTGTTGGTAATATGTAATTACTACTGTCCTTAATCCAATGATTATGCCAATGATTATGATTATATTTTTTCCTTTATATTGAACCCTACGGTGTTAGAGGTTTGGTTTGGTTTGGTTTGGAGTGCTACGGTTGATTCTTTTGCAACGCGGGGGCTAATAAAACCGGGACCTACAGCTTAAAGCCAATTACGAATGGCTACGAACATCCATCCTACAGTGGGATTCGAATCTACGAACTCCGGTACCGAATGATAGCACCCTAACCAATTGGCCATCGTTCGGAGTACGGTGTTAGAGAAAGCTAATATGAATTATTCACGGCTAAAATGCAATACAAAATTTTAAATTCTTCATTTAAAAATCCGAATAAACATTTTTATAACATGTTGCATGTTCTAAATTTTGTATAAATCTTTTCATCCTCATCGCCAGATTTCATTCAGATTTCTTTATCATTGCCTCCATACTCTTAACTTACGCTCGTGGCACCCAGTTTGAGAAATGCAGACTAGAACAATGAATTAAAAATGAAGATGAAAAAGACGCGTTATTTTAATAGTGGTAATTGTAAGTTAGGTACTTGACACCAGTCTTTCCATTGAAATATTCCCTCGGGCATATATGGGAAATAAATGCAGTCTAGTAATTTTAAATAAATTGATAGTAGAATGTAGTTAGCAGCAGCTCACACTGTGGAACACTTATGTTGTCCTTTATTTTAATTCTTAGGATATAACTTCTTTCTACCACCAAATAATTCTGTCCACGCTTACTGGAAATGTACATATTGGAACCCACAGTAGCTGAAATTCAAAGTTAATGTTGTAACTTTTCGGATTAATTAAGTTATTTAATCGAAAAGAAAAAAATTCACGTTTTAAACTAGGAGTCCGAGAAATTGATTTTTTTAGCTTAGTCATGTGTAAGACTCCTCAATTTTGGGTTCCCGTGGGCTAAATAGTTATATTTAAACCTACGTCATCGAAAAATTAGCTAAGTCATTTATATCGTTGTATCTATTGCAATATTACGTAGCATTGTATTTACTTTGAATAAATTTGTCTTTTTACTCAAAGTGTATGGTAAATTTATTTAAAAACCAAAATTTTTCATACTTTATATAAATATTAATACCTATATATAATATTTAACTTCAGTATTTTGAGTAATGTGTTTACCTATGGTACCATGTCAGTTTCCTATCTCGGAGTTTTGCTTTTCATAAATAATATTCTATGATGTTTAAAACTATTATCTTACAAAAATAAGCACAGCAATAAATTTGAAATAATATAATCATTTTGTTGTATTTTGTATTTTTGTTTACGAGTCCTTCAACAAAATATAAGTTATTCTTTAATAGGTATTTACGAGAAATGACTCTAGCGTTAATGGGTAAAACATGGAGTTATTTTAAGATAAATCGAGGAATCTTTTATCATTGTTTGCGTGGATCTCCTTACTTTTATTTTTTAAGACAGTATAATAAATGCTTTTTACCTTAAAGTAAAATGGTGTTTGATTCTTGTCTGTTATTTGAGTTAGAGTCTAATCTTCTAAAAATAGAAACGCTGTTCACCTTAATTTACTTTTATCAGAACATTGGATTTTCTCTGTGTAGGTATAGAAGAATTTAACATTATTATACCCGATTACATTCAGCTTTTGAATAACTGCTATTTCCCTCACATAATAGAAAACTCTTAGCATTGAATATTAAGAAAATAATCGAAAAAAGTTTTGTTCGAAATTTAGATGAGCTTCGAATATTTACACTCAAAACTCTAAATATATAATCGATGTGATATAAAATCAGATTAAGCCATTAGACTGTTTTCAAATTTTAAGAAAAGAATTTTGTTAGCATAAATATATGTAATTAAATAAAGCAGAACAATCATTCTTTTTTCGTGAAGTTCAGTTTACAAATCATATATTTCACTGAAAGTTGATTGCATATAGGAATTTACATGTTGTATATTTCAGTTTTACAAAAGTATTCGACGAAATACTTCTTTCTAAAATGATAATTCTTTCTACATCAGTAAACTTTCAAGAATTGTGAATATTGAATCTAATTTAGAAAAACACAAGAAAATAAGATTAATATTCAATATGAGGAAAAACAATAATGAATTTAACTTAGAATGCGTTATTTAGAATTGTATTTCAAATTTAAGTTATCCTAGGAATATTTGATTATATTTTCTACTACAGAAAATAAAATTCTTGAAATATGTTTTCAATTTTACAACTTAAATTTATCATCTTATCCAAACCAACTTAATGATTAAAATGCTATTTTATTTATTGTTTAAATACTGAAAAGAAAACAGAAATTAATTTATAAAGAAATATTTCCAAAGGTACATACTATAGTTTGTATAAGACTTTATATATCGACATTTAAATCGAAATATAAGAATATATAAAAAAGTACATTATTAGAAATATTTTTCTTTTATATTTTTGTACGAAGCAACAAAATTATTAAATTGTTATTTGGTGTTTGTATTTGAACGGAAACACCCATTTTGACTGTGAATGAATCTTTTTTTACATATTTTAAGCATTAAATCATACGTATTTACAAAGCAACTGTGGATTTAAATATAAGTATTAACTAGCTTTGCCGTGATGTATGCAAATACGTAAACATGTATCTCTCATATTACATAATATGCATTACACACGAAGGCTTTTATACATGCACATCATCGAAATGATAACTGTAGTCTTACAAATTAATATTTTACTTTCCAAAAGTATTCTTAATTACATATTTCAACTTTTTTTAAAATCATATTTAACGTACTTTTCTACATTTATTCTTGATATTTTTTAGTACTTGTTTAAAATCTGCATACAATCATGAAATAAATTTTCCCAATAAAAAATACTTTAACACTTTTTACTTACCAAAAGTATTCTTAATTACATCTTTCAACTTTTTAAAAAATCATATTTAATATACTTTTCAATATTTATTCTTGATATTTTTAGGAGACATTCTTAGTACTTGTTTAAAATCTGTATAAAATCAGGAAATAATTTGTCCAATGAAAGATACATTAAAACTTTTTTAACTTTCCAAAATTGTTCTTAATTACACTTTTCAACTCTTTTTAAAATCATATTTAATGTACTTTTCTACATTTATTCTTGGCATTTTTAGGAGATATTTTTAGTACTTGTTTAAAATCTGTATAAAATAATGAAATAAACTGTCCCAATAAAAAAATACTTTAATTTTTTTTTTTGCTTTCAAAAAGTGTTCTTAATTACACCTTTCAACTTTTTAAAAATCATATTTAATATACTTTTCTAAATTTATTCTTGATATTTTTAGGAGATATTTTTAGTACTTGTTAAAAATCTGTATAAAATCATGAAATAAATTGTCCCAAGGGAAAAAATTTAAAACAAACAAAAGTTAATACATTACATTTTTAAAAAATGTATGTTTCATGATGCCATTCGTACAATAACTTTATTTTGAATGTTTATTTTAAAATACAACTCTAATTACAGAGTTCTAAAAACTGCATTGTATAGAATGAATAATTATATAAAAATCTCTTTAATATGATAAGTACAAAAACTCATGAAAATTTTAAACAATAAATAAGCAGAATACTATTATAATTAATTAGTCATTAAATATAGATTAACTGGTTAAATATCAGAATAAAAATAATTTATTCTGCAATTATTACCAAAATATAAGCGTAGAAGAAAATTTAGGATTATCTATGGAGTAGAATTACTTAAATGTTATATACAGTCATCTTACGGATCCTACATTAAATGTTCTATAATTTAATTATAATAAAGTGAAGTAAAATCCTAATTTTATAACAGAGGAAAACAGAATTATCAGAATGAAAACAATCTATTCTGTTGTTAGTACCAAATTTTACACACAGAATAAAATTTAGGATTATCTTTTAGTAAAATTACTTAAATGTTATGGATTGTAGTCCTCTTACGGATTCTACATGATATGTTCTGTAATTTAATTATAATAAACGAAGTAAAACAAAATCATAATTTTATAACAGAGGAAATAAATAATATCATAATGAAAATAATTCATTCTGTAGTTAGTACCAAAATATACAAGGAGAAGAAAATTTAGGATTACCTTTTGAGTAGAATTACCTATATCTTATGGATTGTAGTTATCTTAAGGATTCTACATTAACTGTCCTGTAATTTAATTACAATAAATTAAGTGAAACAAAATCATGAATTTATAACAAACGAAATAAGTAAATAAATCTTTTATTTTTATATTATATTTTTAAGTATTTAGAAATATGATAGATCAGATAAGGCACAATACATCATACACGGATTTCCTTTAATAGGCATTAAAACTTTTTAACACATTTTAAGCGGGACACGTACTAGTATGTTTTCTGATGATTGATACTTGAGCGCGGGTCACGTACTAGTACGGGTTAGTTTAACAACATGGTTTGTTTGTTTATAATACGGATTGTGAATAATTCGTATGTATGGTTTCCTGTATGTACGAAAAAATAACGGTATATACAGGAAAACGAAGCCGAATGTTCTTGTCTACTACATAGATTTTGGAAAAATTTAGACAAATAAAAACTAGTTTTTACATCAATCGATGCGGAACCACAGAACTGGAAGGTTGATTAAGAAATCAATTTAGATTTAAAATTAACTTTTTCTTTATACTTGCAAAAATGCTATTATATTATTTTCGATATATTGAGATTTAACTCAATAACTAAATTTACGCGCAAAACTCCCGGTCCCAGTACAATTCCGCTGCGAAATGTACCCGCACACAATGTGTTAAATGACGTCTGCTGAGGTTTAGAGTTATTGTGTTAACACTTATGCATACATATATTATGGGCAAATTTAAATCTTATTTTATATACCTTCTTTCAAATGGTCTTCTGATGCATAAAATAGTTAAGGAAAAAATAAATACATGTTACATTTTAAGATATTTTAACAGTAAAAAATGATGTATTTCAGGATTAAAGAATTAGAGTATAGATCCATAAGATCCTTTCCCGGAAACGAATTGACTCTATGGTTAAGCCTCCCTATCTTTTATTTTTCCCTTGGAAAGTTTCCCATTCTCATTCTCTTTTTAATTAAACTTAAAAAGAGATAGGATTTTAGGAAAAAAGTCTAATACCTCGAAAAACTTTATTTTGTAATTCTTCTTAGAGTCCTTGATTTTATCTCAGGATTTATGCTTCAGATTGTAAGGGAAAAATAGCTTCAGTTGCTTAAGTTGCTTCGAGGTAATTGTGAGATACAGAACTGCAAACAGCAAGAAAAAAAAGCCACAAACATTAATTTCTTGGACTTTAATAACTTTCGTAAATAAAGCATAAAACTTTATTTCTTTTAAAATATTTCGTATTGTTAAGATCTTAATTTTTTTTTGTTTACCCGAAACTGCTGTTTTCTGGTGAAATATAACCGGATCAATTTTGCGGAGCTCAAATTTAAAATGTTTCAAAGCCTTCCAAAATAAGTATAAAAACCGTAATTTAGATTTCTTTTAAACCTCGATAAAAGCAAATAGAGCATTCTAAACAGAAAATAACATCTCTAAAATGTAAGTAAAACGAAAGAAATACGTTTCGATTCACTTGCGGATTTGACTGTTCATAAAGCATTCTATAAAATCTGTATTTCTGTAATTTAATTATATTTAGCATTTTTTGTTTCCTTCGTGGATTACTGAATAGATTTGTGTCTAAAATATATACGATAAAAATTCCAATGCTTTACTAGTTTTTTCATTTTTATTTTATTTAAAGATTGAGTATAAGATTTCTATAATAGTACAGAAAAGCTGGCATCACAAAATCATATCTATAGCTCTAAGTGAGTTTTTAAATGTTTTAAACACACAGAAAAATATTAAAGACGAAACATAGATTCTGTGATTTTTTAATCCATAGTGTAAAATCTGGAGAAGATTAAAACAAACTGAATAAATTTTAAATATAATTTTTATTTTATAAAATATGCAACAAAAAATATTTCATTAAGTGGTTTTATACATTCTCATGATATTTATAACATTCTAAAATAATTTCTGTTTTCATCAATTATACATTTCAAATCACTCATAATCATATACAGAAATTTGTGAGTTTCAGATGTTAAAAATTATGAAATTATTTCTCTTATTTGAATAGAATACAAACTATAAAACAATTCTTAAACAAGAAATTAAAACTATGTTTTAAATCCATACAATTTTAAAATATACTGATAGATAAAACTAGAATTTTTTGTCTGTATATATTTCGCATTATGTATATAATGAATGCATATTGAGTTAATTATGCGGTTATGCAATTTTAACTACGAAATAATTATATTTAATAACTAACCAATATACATTTCATTTTGCTACTATTTCCCCAATACCCTTAAGCAATTATATAAAAAATATTTCAGTATTGTATTTTCATGATACATATTGCAGTTTTCATATCATACAATTTAAGTTGATAAATTGTCATGAAAACCATATTATGATATTAAATTTGCTTTACAAACTTCTAAGTATTAATTATTCTACATTTTTTGTTATAATAAATTAAAATTAATTATTTTATAATACTAAAATTTAAAAGAGAATTAAATTGTTTTACAAAATTTTATAATGTTATTAATTAAGGATTTATAGGGAATCCATAGTATAAAATCTGGAGAAGATTAAAACAAACTGAATAAACTTTAAAATATAATCTTTATTTTATAAAATATGCAATAAAAGATACTTCATTAAGGGTTTTTATACCTTCTCATGATATTTGGAACATTCTGATATAATTCCTGTTTTGATAAATCATACATTTCAAATCACTCATAATCATATACAGAAATTTGTGAGTTTCAGATGTTAAAAACGATGAAATTATTTCTCTTATTTGAATAGAATACAAAACTATAAAACAATTCGTAAACAAGAAATTAAAACTATGTTTTATCATATCCATACAATTTTAAAATATACTCGATAGATAAGACTATTAATATTCGTCTGTATATATTTCGCATTATGTATAAAATGAATGCATATTGAGTTAATTATGCGGTTATGTAATTTTAAATACGAAAGAACTATATTTAATAACTAATCAATTATCATTTAATTTTACTACTCTTTCCCCAATACCCTTAAGCAATTATATAAAAAATATTTCAGTATTGTACCTTCATGATACATATTGCAGTTTTCATATCACTCAATTTAAGTTGATGGTTAAATTGTCATGAAGACCATATCATGATATTAAATTTGCTTTACAAAATTTTAATGTATTAATTATTTTACATTTTTCGTTATAATAAATTAAACTAAATTATTTTATGATACTAAAATTTAAAAGAGAATTAAATTGTTTTACAAAATTTTATAATGTTATTAATTAGGGATTTATAAGGAATTGAATAATAACAGACATTTTTTGGCATACACTAAAAATCTTTTAAAAAATAAAAATTCTTAAAATAAAAAATTCACTGAAAATTTACAAATTTGGTGAAAAATTATTTAAACCCTGTTTTTATTTACGTTTTTATTTATTTTTAAAATATTCCATTTCCACTATCCGATACAATAATTAAAGAATGCAAAATTTCGTTGACTTAAATGGGATCTCCCTCCATAGAACAATATGAAAACAGGCGGGATGAAACTTGCGAGGAATTTCAAGGTAACGGGGTTCAATTGTAATACATTAAAATATGTAGTAGCAAAATTATTGGTTAAAAATAATATTATTTAAAAAAATGATTGGACAAAGAATATATTTAAAACGAGCTCCTAGTGTTCTTCAAATTATCTAAATATTATCTTCATTAATTAGCGCGCTGAACGATGGGTTATGGTACTGGCCTTCGGTACCGGAGTTCGTGGGTTCGAATCCCACAGTGGCATGGATGTTCAAAGCCGTTCGGAATCTGCTTTAAACTGTAGGTCCCGGTCTTATTAGCCCTCGTGTTGCAAAAAGTAGACCGTAGAACTCCAAACCAAACCAAACCAATCATTAATTAGTGCATATGTATGATTTAAATCGAACATAAGTATCTGATATTACTTAAAATACAATTTACATAAATTATTTATTTATTTTTTACAATGTATCAACATATTTTTCTTTATTTTGATGCGTTACTAATTATATAGTCAGATATATAGTCTTAAGTTCTGGAAAGGTTTGTACGGAAATATTTAATTGAAAATATCATAAAAAATGAAAAAAAAATATTTAATGTAAAAATGTAAAATAAAGAAAGAAAGAAAGAAAGCAGCTTTAAAATTTTTGGAATATCTAATAATGTGAGTACAGTTTAACTGAAAAGATGCTTATTTAAATTTTAGAACAGCCGTTTGCTACAAAAATTGGTTTAAAAAATGTAAATAATTGCGAATCAGAAAATTGACATCTTTCTCCAATTATTTACTTAGCTTGATGCTTTATGAACTAAACAATTTGTATTTTTTTTTCCAATTCAAGCTGTCATGTTATCTTGAAACTATAAAAAAAATAGTTGGAATTTATGTATATAAGGAAATATATTGTATTATTTTGTTATTAACAAACATTTATATTGTCCATTATTTAGATATTTTTAAGTTAATTCGATTTCAGAAATAAATAGTAGCAGTTCCTTACACCATTGCAATAAAATTTCTCCCTTATGCTTCTCTTATCTTATATATAGGATTGGGGAAAACTCAAACCGTGTGACAGGAGGGTACATTTTATTTGTCCCGTACATTCTCTTCCAAAAGATGTGCAATTGTTCCCCTGGCATTTAAACTTCCCGTCAAAGTTCAAACAATCGTGAAATTGTGTCGACTTCTGCATCCTCTCTTTTTCTGTATCTCTCTATCAGACCGTTTTTATTCTGCCCCATTCTTTTCGAAAAAAAAAAGCGGAGATGTGAGTGACCTTTTTCCACGTAGTAATATATCTGTTGCATGTTTCACGACGGCATGAACTCCGGATTATTATTCATGAGGATTTTTTTTTTTTACTGTTGCTTCCAAAACCTTGCATTCCCGTCCTTAGATTCATGTTGTTCCGAATTAAGTGCAGGGTTGATGTTCTCCAGTTTAATATTTTAGAGGATAGGTGTGTTTTTTTCCTCTTTTGTACATAACATTGAGAAAAGATCTCTGCTAGTTTAACGATTTCACGGAATATATTCTACACGGCAGGACAAAAGATGTATATTTATGGTTAAACTAGAGTAAAGTCCAACTTATAGTTGTATTTTTACTGAAACACGAATAGTAAGGTTTTAGGTTTTTATGTACTTTCAGCTATGTTTAAATTCTATGGAATAGAATATTCTTCGAAAACATACATGGCACCGGTAAAATGAATTTAAACTTTATTTAATTGTAAAGCTTTATTCTAACTGTAATTACATAAAAAATTTGATAAGTGATGCATGAACTGTGGACGTATATTTGTTTTGAAGCAAATTTAAATCACTATCAGAAACGTAAACATTTTCTCAAGATCTTTACAAGAAAATTAACCACATTTATTCATTTTATATAAAAATAAAATGTGCATTAGAACCAGATTAAACCATATAATTTTCGGAAATAAGCCATAGTATAGTAAAAATTCTATGTTAGTAATGGCAGTGTCACTTTCAGTGAAACCTTATATCTATTTAGCTTAATAGAAAATAGTACACTGCTATTAAATGGCGAGTTGAGATGATTTGTAATTTTCAGTATACTTATACTGTAATTCAGCAGAAAAAGAAGTTCTTTAAGAAATTATATAACTGCAAAATTGAACTAATACTGACGATACTTTAGACTAGAGAAGTAATATAGTTTAGCAATGTATTGGTTCATGTTTCTGTGCTTCAATGAAAGCATTATTTGCAGTTTTAGCTATCGAACTTAAAATAATGATAAGTGGAACTTGAAATAATGGTAAACCTTGCATTCCCGTCCTTAGATTCATGTTGTTCGGAATTAAGTGCAGAGTTGATGTGCTCCAGTTTAATATTTTAGAGGATAGGCTTGTTTTTTTTTTCCTCTTTTGTTCATAACATTGAGAAAAGATCTCTGCTAGTTTAACGATTTCACGGAATATATTCTACACGGCATGACAAAAGATGTATATTTATGGTTAAACTACAGTAAAGTCCAACTTATAGTTGTATTTTTACTAAAACACGAATAGTATGGTTTTAGGTTTTTATGTACTTTCAGCTATGTTTAAATTCTATGGAATAGAATATTCTTCGAAAAAATACATGGCACCAATAAAATAAATTTAAACGTTATTTAATTGTAAAACTTTATTATAACAGTAATTACACAAAAAATTGATTTGTGATTCATAAGCTGTTATATATCTTTTAAAGAAAATTTAAACCATTATCAGAAACGTAAAGTTTCTTTAAAGAAACCTTTAAAAGATAAATAACTACATTTATTCATTTTATACAAAAAATATGAATTAGAACCAGATCATGCCGTATAATCTTTGAAAATAATTCATAATACAGTAAATATTGTATGGCAGTGTCCATTTCTCCTGAGACATTTCATAGCAATTTAGCTTAGCAAAAAATACTACACTGCTATTAAATGGCGAGTTGAGATGATTTGTAATGTTCAGTATACTTATATAAGAATGCAATAGAATTCTTTAAGAAATTATATAACTGAAGAATTGACATAATACTGAAGATACTTTAGACTACAGAAGTGATATAGTTTAGCAGTATATTAGTTCATGTATATGTCCTTCAATGAAAGTATTATTTGCAGTTTTAACTATAGAACTTGAAATAATGGTAAACCTTGCATTCCCGTCCTTAGATTCAAAGTGTTCGGAATTAAGTGCAGGGTTGATGTGCTCCAGTTTCATATTTTAGAGGATAGGCGTGTTTTTTCTTCTTTTGTTCATAACATTGAGAAAAGATCTTTGCTAGTTTAACGATTTCAGGAAATATATCCCACACTGCAGGACAAAAGATGTATAATTATGGTGAAACTGGAGTAACGTCCAACTTATATTTGTATTTTTACTGAAACGAATAGTAAGGTTTTTATGCATTTTCAGCTATGCTTAAATTCTATAGAATATAAGTTTTTTTTTCGAAATAATACATGGCACCAATATAATTACTTTAAGCTTTATTTAATTGTAAAACTTTGCTCTAACAATAATTACATAAAAAAGTTGGTAAGTGATGCATGAACTGTTGACGTATATTTGTTTTAAAGCAAATTTAAATCACTATCAGAAACATAAAGTTCTTCTCAAGATCTTTACAAGAAAAATAACCACATTTATTCATTTTATACAAAAATAAAATGTGAATTAGAACCAGACTAAACCATATAATCTTCGAAAATAAGCCATAGTACAGTAAAAATTGTATGTTAGTAATGTCAGTGTCACTTTCTCCTGATACACCTTATAGCAATTTAGCTAAATAGAAAAGACTACACTGCTATTATATGGCGAGTTGAGATGATTTGTAATGTTCAGTATACTTATTATAATGCAGCAGAAACTTGTAAAACTTTAACAGTAATTACAGAAAAAAGTTAATTTATTATACATGAGCTGTTGAAGTATATTTGTTTTAAAGCAAATTTAAACCACTATCGGGAACATTAAGTTTTTATCAAGAAATTGATAAGAAAAATAACCACTTTTATACATTTTATACAAAATTAAAATGTGAATTAGGATTAGGTTAAACCATATAATCTTTGAAAATAAGCCATAGTACAGTAAAAATTGTATGTTAGCAATGGCAGTATCACTTTCTGAGACAACTTATAGAAATTTAGCTTAATATAAAATACTACACTGCTATTTAATGGCGAGTTGAGATGATATGTAAAGTTCAGTGTACATATATTATAATGGAGTAGAAAAACAATTTCTTTATGAAATTATATCTCTGACAAATTGAGCTAATACTGACAATACGTTAGACTAGACAAGTAATATAGTTTAGCAGTATATTAGTTCATGTTTCTGTGCTCCAATAAAAGTATTATTTGCAGTTTTAGCTATAGAACTACAAATAATGTTAAATGTCATAGAAAATCTACTGAATCTTATGTTTCCTGTGTACAATCCGACCTGCAATTTAACTTGATTCCCAACATTGGTTAATTCTCAGTTTGTGCTGAATCAGGGGGTAACTGGCGCTTGATGGACACTATTCAAATTGGCATTTGTCCAGACGTGATAGATTATGTAAGACTATTCCTCACTTCCTGTAGTTGCAGGAATTATGATAGGACAATATCCTAGTACATCACTAACTGTCTATTTGCCTTAGTCAAGATGTGCGAGCTAATAATCTGATGTTTCTGCTTGATGTGTAAAGCCTACATTAGATTATATTCTGTAACTTATACATTATTTAAAGTAATATTATATATATATATATATATATATATATATATATATATATATATATATATATATATATATATATATATATATATATATATATATATATATATATACATATATATATATATATCTCTCTCTCTCTCTCTATATATATATATATATATATATATATAAATATATATATATATATATATATATATATATATATATATATATATATATATATATATATATATATATATATATATATATATATATATATATATATGTATATATATATATATATATATATATGTGTGTGTGTGTGTGTGTGTGTGTGTAATAATATCAAAATCTAAACCCTAAAGTCTATCCAAAATTAACCCTTTTCCCCATTCATTATTCTAGATCTTAATTTCTTCTCTTTATATTAACCATATTTCCCAGCCATCCAATTTAAACAAGGATGTTTTCATTCCTTCAGCATAACCCCGAAATTCTTTCTATGATTCCCAAAACAGAAAATGATATAGCTGGCATTTTAATTAGGAAGTTATAACCTTCCCATGAAAATTTGTAACGATAAGCAGTAATGCTCCTCTGAGTCGCCACACTTTACAGATGGCTCTAGTCAAAGGTTACATTCTATAAGCAAATAACACGTGCTTCAGCATTTTTCCCACACACGGGTTTTAGCCGTCTCTCGCAGAAGGTTGGCATTAGTATTACTTAGAGAGAGATCGTTCTGACTCCGTCGGGTTCAGACGTATCTGGATTCTGAGCTATTTTTATCGGATGAAATAAAAGTTAAGCCCGGCCACGACGAATGATGTGCTTCTTTCTAACGGACGGTTAGCGGGACACTTGGCAGCGCAGTATGCCAGGGCTGAGGAAAATAATAGGGGCAATTTCAAAAGAAGTTTTAAGTGTAAATTTCGGGGCCAGTTGGTCCCTGGACGATTACATATATATATATATATATATATATATATATATATATATATATATATATATATATATATATATATATATATATATATATATATATATATATATATATATATATATATATATATATACATATATATATATATATATATATATATATATATATATATATATATATATTTACTAACTGACAATTACATTGAATTTCCCCGGTACATAAATTGTATAGCTATTCCTTTAATTTTTTTTCTAAATAAAATATATATATTTAAAGATCCAAAAATGTAATTAGTACAGCTTTTCGAAGATCACTGTCTATTCTTAAGAATTAAAAAATTAGTTATTTATGTTTGGTTTGGTTTGGTTTTGGAGTGCTACGGTCTAATCAATCTTTGCAACACGAGCGCTAATGAGACCGGGACCTACAGCTTAAAGTCGATACCCAACGGCTACGAAAATCCATGCCATTGTGGGATTATTAGTTATTTAGAAATGTTTCATCTGCGATGGCTTTATATTTCACAGACGTATCTGGAGTTTGGAGAATAATATGATTTTTTCCCTCTTCGGTAATATTTAAATGAAATTCAAATAAAAAGAGAATTCATAGGACATGATAAATCATTTTGAAAGAAAATATTTATAAAGATATTAATCATAGTTTGTGAATTTCTTTTAAAGAGGTTATCATAGAAAATATATTAAAGATTGCATAAAAATTTTATTTCTTAAAAATTAATCTTTGAATATGTAAATAATTTTTATCAGGATTGAAAATCTGAGAATGTAACAAATATTAGATAGGGAAATATTAAACATAAGAATATTGTTAAACAAATATTGAAAATAATATTTTGTACGTTAAAAGTAGTTATTGTAAAAAATTATGATATAACAGGATTGTTATATGAGAAGCTATTATATAGGGTAATATGCATTGTCCTCTAGACGACTTTCATTTTAATAAAAATATTTCGTTTCTTCTATCTTTGTTCCAATTTATAATAGTAGTTGAAAGTAGCATATAATCTTAAAACGATAAGGATTTTTAGAAGAATGCTAAAAGATTACCTTTTTTAATGTACATCAGAATTACATAAAAGTATATTTATCTTAAGAGCTATTAGGTTATTATACAATAATCTCTTACATTATATATATATATATATATATATATATATATATATATATATATATATATATATATATATATATATATATATATATATATATATATATATATATGAGGTCTAAAAAAGGGTTAGTTGAAAATTACTTGAGTTATAAACGATTTTAATAAGGGAACTCTTTTATAATAATAAAATAAATGAAAAAGACTCATGCTTGCTTTACCTTTTGGAATAATCTGATCAAGCGAAAATATATTTGAAATATTTGAGGATTAAGCGAACCGATATGTGTTAGTTAGCTCCTGGAAATGGAGCTGTCAACACACTCTCAGCGTGTCTCTGCCATGAACAAATGAAAATGGCTCTAGTTTTGCTTTTAAATGAAACTAGGAATTAATAAACTTATTTTTATCAAGAAAGACTGTTTTCCATTCTCCATAACACTGGACCATGTCATTTATATATATATATATATATATATATATATATATATATATATATATATATATATATATATATATATATATATATATATATATATATATATATATATATATATATATATATATATATATATATATATATATATAGATAGATAGATAGATAGATAGATGTAGATATATAGATATATGTATATATATATATATATATATATATATATATATATATATATACATATATATATATATATATATATATATATATATATATATATATATATATATATATATATATATATATATATATATATATATATATATATATATATATATATATATATATATATATATATATATATATATATATATATATATATATATATACTGTTATTATGTCTCTTATAAGGTGGTACTTAATCCTAAAAAATTCGAATGCCTTAAGGTAAGTTATTTCCTCCAATAATGCTTATTTCTCTTTATTTACGAGAGATCCATTGGCAAAGATATAAATTCCATGCACTTATAAGATGAAGAATGCTAAAGATATGTATGCTATATATTAGTACAGTAATAATAGATTCCAAACAAATTATTTAATATGGGACTTATACTGCTATTCTCTGCTGGTATTCTATATTATTATTATTATTTATATGCACGTAGTTTCGAATTTCTAATAATGTTTATAAAAATACTTCTTAATTAAACTTGAAGTTGGAATTTTCTTATTGTATACACAAAAAGTGTATTGATAACACTTTGTGTATTGATTAACAAAGTGTTTCAAGTCTATATGTTGTATAATAAATGAATTGCTTGTTAGGGTTAATTCAATATTTTTTCTTATACATAAATGTGTCTATATGCTAGAAAATTCCATAATTATTAATAGTTTTCTTTTGTTAGCTTAAATCTTCAAGAATATATTAAAAAATATAATTTTACAACTCAATTTTTGTGATCTATTTTAACTGGGCTCGGCTCATTTTTGATTTCGACCTCTCATATATAGATCTTATTTTGATACAAGGTATTCTGCATAAAATAAGCCCAATTCGATTTTGATTCATACAAATTTATAGATCTTATACGCTTTCATTCTTCTATTAAAATGCAATTTTGTTTAATGCTTTAAGTACATAATATTCTGGAACTTACGTCTTTTATCTCTGTATCTTTTATTTTTTTAATTTTCTCAAATATTATTTTTATTACTAATAGTTACAATTCTTAATGATTATTTATCAAGACATTCATCCTTAGCATCCCTCTTTAGGCAGAGTTTAATCATTGTTTGTTTAAAATGTTTGTGTTTTTATTTTAATCTAATATAGATTTCAAGCGTATAAACGATTTATCAAATTGTGATTGTTTTTTTATACTGAAAGCCGAAATTAGGATCAAAATAAAGTCGGCTAATAAATGTTGCTACTGACTGAAAAACAATGTCCAAATATGTCAATTGAAAAACTAAACTGAGGAACTGCATGTGCTACTATATGCTGGTGCAACTTGAATATTAAATTTAGACACCCAGAAAGGAACGGAAACTTTTAAAAGAAGAGTATTAAGAAATATATTCAGGCCTGTAAAAGAGCAAGTGTGCTGGAGAACCAGATATAATTTTGAATTATATAGGCTTTATAAAGAGTATCAAGCCACCTGAAATAATAGATCTAGATGTTCGGTCTCGGCTGGAGATCCCCTGAAAACAATTCTACTAGAATGCACACGTTTAAAAATTTTGAAGGATCCCGTGCCCAGGGATGACCACCTACAAGATGGATGGACAAAACCAAAAAAGCACCTCAAAACTATGAAAAAAACTGGCAAAGAGTTCCTTTAACCCCTTAATGCACAGTTTTTTAAAAAAGGTCGGACAAAAAATCAATTTTTTAATGTAAAAATACAATTTAGAATGTTGTCTTACCAAAAAAAAATTACAAAAATACAAAAATAATCAAAATTTTTATTGCAATTTTGGATTTTGATAACATTGCAGATAATAGTCAAATATTGTAATATTACATGCACATTGAATTTTATATTATCTTTCTTTTTGAATTCCCATTTCAGAATAAACATTGTTATCAGTAAAATTCTTATTTATTAGGTATTATTAAGTATTTTTATATATTTTATATAAAAAGTACTTATTATTTCTCGACTGCATTCGAGTGTGAAAAATTATAGCAACATAATGTACAAAGCCGCTCCAATTGTCTCGGGTGTGCACAGTTTCGCCAGTTTAGCGCACTCGAGTTAACTCGAGCGTGCTCGTTAAAGAGTTAAGCAATTGAGTTGGAAGAAACTTGCTGTAGAGACAAGTAAAACATGTAACAGGTTGTTACGCTTAAATTAAAAAATATATATATTATTCTTTTTATTACTGTCTGAAATGTAATAATAAAAACATAACAAAGTATTGATTTTGGGTAAAAATGACTCACCAAGGGATTAAAGTGTTAAATCAAAAAATATTCACACAGACTAGAAATACTAATTTTACCTTATTTATATAAGACTATATATATAATAAAATAATTATTAACTAGCTTTTAACTTGGTACGGGATCTTAAAAGTATTCTACAAGAAGAAGCTAAAATAAAAAAAAAATGAAAAATAATACATGTTTAATTTCCAATTTTTCTTTGGGAAATAAAAATAAATGCTGTAAATTATATCGATACATGGTATATTGTAGTCATAAACATGAATGACTCTAAAAGAATTTGAATGCTAGTTTATATGGAAATATTAATAATTTGTAGAAAGTTAAGAGTAAAACACCACCAAATGGTTGATAAGAAATTTACGGTAGGAAAGTTACAATCAACTTTATGTAGTTCACATGAGAATTAATTGGTTGCAATCTTGTAGATGTAACACTGTTGTAACAGCTCTTGCTGATAATGTTTTACACCTTTTTGAGATCTTAAGTAAAAATATGTTACATATATTATTTTCTTTTTCATACTGAAAGTATTTTAAATAAATTCCGCACCATCGTATAGTCTTATAAAGTGTTTCAAATACCTGAAATCCAGGAATACATGAACATTGGAAAATTTCCCTTCCTTTCAACTTTTAGGTACAAATTAAAGGAAAAATTGTAATTAAGAAAACTCCCCCTAGTAAACTTTCCCCTGACACTATAAAATTTCTTTGTAGCCGTTTAATGTCTTTCTACTGATTATTTTCTATAAATTATTAATAATTTCATATTAACTAGGATTCTACTTCTTGTAGCGGCATTTCTGCATTTTACAAACACAGTATCAAATATCGATATAATTTGAAGCATTAGTTCTTTCGATTACAGTGGAAATGCTCATTTTGATATTTCTTTGATAAAATTTTATTCAAATGTCAACAGTTTAATTGTTGCGTTTGTGCATATCCACAAAGAAACTTTAGGTTTCGGAACTTTATATATTCATTCTGAACACACTTATTCAGATTATAACTACTTTCGTTGGTACCTCTGGATACATGCATACACTCCGTAAAAAGTATAAGTGGTTATCTATAAAATGTTTAATTTTTTTGTTTAGAATTGTTATAGGATCTTGTTGTGAGTATCCTTTTTTGACGTAAATCATCTCTCTGTATAATAAAACCATTTTAATGATATAATTAAATCAAAATACATTCTGCTAAGTATGAAATTCAAACAATTTTGATTTTAAATATAGTACCACAATTACTGCACTAGACATCTTATGTGTAAGAAATAATATATTGAACGCTTATAAATGTTTGATTTCAATTAAGTAATATTATAAAGAAACATTGAAAACGAATATTTCTGTATATCTGTACAGTATATTTTTCTTAATAAACGGAGTAACTGCAAATAAGTAATGCCTTTAGAAAAAAATATGAAGTTTTTGCATTCACAACTGTGAAAAGAATGTAAATCTGCCTCTGAACAGAAAAGAGTTTGATGAAATAATAAAAAAAATATTTTTTAGCTGGTGTTAGAATTAGAATTAGAATTAGGGTGGGGCGTCCCACAAGGGCACCAGCACTGCGGCCCAAGACCTATTGTACTGAAACCCCCCCATTCACTGGAGCAAAGAGTTCCAACACAAGGTTAAGAAATATTAACCGTTAGATCTCAGAGAGACCAATAGCTGAGATAAATTTCAGCAGTAATTTAACATTGAAGTTAATCAACTCCCACGGCTAGATGAAGTAATACCCAAGGAATTCAAATCTCTTGGCGCAGTAGTAGTCACATTCACACAAAACATGTGAAGAACTCTCCTCTGCCATATGGCATCCCCTACATACCGGGCTATCCATAAGGCCAATAATGTTGAGGTGCCTCTTAAGGCAACAATGGCCAGTCAACAGGCCAATGGCCACCGTTAGCTCTTTTCTACTGAGCTGAAGTAGCTCATTAGCCCTCATTCAGGGATATCCCTGGTTAAGCTCCTTGGCTTACCTTTGATTGCCAGAATCAAGCCAGGCCCTATATATCTCCCCCATTAGGTGGTCCCTTACGGTTCTTCTCACTACATTATGAAGAAGACCAAGTCCAGGTTCTGGCCCAATGAAGGGCAACTCAGAACCATACTTAGCGAGATTATCGGCAACCTCGTTGACAAAAATACCACAATGACCAGGAACCCAAACTAGGGTTATCTTATTGACCATATCCAACTGGTTAATGGTCCTGTAGCAATACCACAAAATTTTGGATGAGAAGCAGTACCTGTGCAAGGCCATAAGTGCAACCTGACTGTCCGAGATAGCGGGAGTTAAATATAACCGTTAGTTTAGATATAACCAGTTGATTAAATTTATTGGATTGGTAAATAAGTTATTTAAACCGTTATGAGTATCTTTGATTTACAAAAATTAAAGAAAAGAACATGCATTATAAATGTAAAGCAAACAAATGAAAAATTTAAGGAATTAAAATGAAGCTCTTTTTATTTCTAAATTTAATATTATTTCTAATAAATAAAAAATACATATTATTATTAGTTAATTTTTTATTACTATCATTATTGATTTTGAAGAATCTAAACTACATGAAACAAATCTCTCTTACTACTTTAAAATGAATATAAAATTCAATCAGTAAAACTTACCGCCTCAAACTCCCATAATATATAACTGATGATGAGTCTTACGGGATTTTCAAGAAAATTAATCATTGTGTTATTCAAGAATTGGAGCGATTCCAATTTTAAATATTTATTTTAAAATATTGGCAAGTTTTGCTGTACTTTAAGGACACCGCTATAAATTAAATATTAACAGATTTTGAGCCTTCTCTAATACTGATAGAAGAATTTAAAAGGATATAAATTTCCTTGTTCTCCTGATTTAGCTGTAAATTTATTTGTTCTGAGTTGGAAATAAATCATTTTTATGATCCTAAAATACTTTAAGTATTACATTTATGCTGTAGATAAGTTTCATGATTTTATGTTTTAGCTACTTGTGTAGGCAAATATTGAATATTTGATTCTATTCGAAAGGTAATAAATCAAATTAATGTGTATGGCAGTAAGTTCATGTTTCACAGTTTGATAAATTTATTATAGAAACTATTCTTCAAACTACATAGATAAAAAATGATATCCATTAACTTTTTAGATAAAACATGCCAATGTTTTTGACTTATATCTAAAAAAATAAGAGTAATATTTTAAAATGAATAGTTAATAGTACTTACAAATGTAATAAAAAATTTTCTCTGAAATTAGAAAGCTCAAAATAAAATATAGAATATTATTTTGCAGATGTATTTTATAATATTATAGTTTCCCATTTAAAAATATTTAATTCCATCAAATAATACTCTTATCACATTAAACCAATAAAAGATTTTTATATTGTATAGATAAATCGTCCATATCTATATTATAATAATATATTAATTATAATTTCAGCTATAAATTTTGTTTTAAAAAATGTAGTAAATTATAAGATCTATCAACACCCTTTAAAGCTTGAAGAACCAAACCTAGTAATACTTAAAGAGAGGCAGCATATTTAAACCAAATGTAACTACTATAATTTTATCATCCATATATTTTATAATATATTTTTTCCAGATAAAAATATTAAATTCCATTAAATAATACTCTTATCACATTAAACCAATAAAAGATTTTTTATATTGTATAGATAAATCGTCCATATCTATATTATAACAATATATTAATTATAATTTCAGCTATAATTGTTTTTTAAATGTAGTAAATTATAAGATCTACCAACACCCTTTTAATCCTGAAGAACCAAACCTAGTAATACTTAAAGGGAGGCAGCATATTTAAACCAAATGTAACTACTATAATTTTATCATCCATATATTTTATAATATATTTTTCCCAGATAAAAATATTAAATTTCATGAAATAATATTCTTATCACATTAAGCCAATAAAATATTTCTTATGTTGTATAGATATATCTTCCATATATATATTATAACACTATGATAATTTTAATTTCAGCTATAAAAATATTCAACAAAAGTGGAGCAAATTATAACATCCATCAACACTTTTTTAAGCGTGAAGAACCAAACCTAGTAATACTTAAAAAAAGGCAGCATATTTTAACTAAATGTAAATACTATAAGTTTATCATCTATATATTTTATATTTTTCCCAAATAAAATTATTAAATTTCATACAATAATATTCTTATCACATTAACCCAATAAAGGATTTCTTATATTGTATAAATGTATCTTCCATATCTATATTATAACTCTATATTAATTATAATTTCAGCTATAAAAAATTCAACAAAAATGGAACAAATTATAACATCCATCAAAGCCCTTTTAAGCTCTAAGAACCAAACCTAGTAATACTTAAAGGGTGTCAGCATATTTAAACCAAAAGTAAATCCTATAAGTTTATCATCTATATATTTTATAATATATTTTTCAAAGATAAAAATATTAAATTTCATTAAATAATATTCTTATCA
Source organism: Pardosa pseudoannulata (assembly GCA_032207245.1). Taxonomy (NCBI): domain Eukaryota; kingdom Metazoa; phylum Arthropoda; class Arachnida; order Araneae; family Lycosidae; genus Pardosa; species Pardosa pseudoannulata. Next base: position 7,486,023 of record CM063506.1, read on the forward strand.
CAATAAACCAATAAAAGATTTCTTATATTGTATAAATGTATCTTCCATATCAATATTATAACTCTATAGTAATTATAATTGTAGCTATAAAAAAATTCAACAAAAACGGGTAAATTATAACATTCATCAACTCCGGTTTAAGCTTAAAGGACCAAACCTAGTAATACTTAAATGGAAGCAGCATATTTAAACCAAATGTTAATACTATGAACTTATCATACATATTGTACAAAGTTTGACATGTCGAGATGTCATTCGATTGGCATATATTCATCTGTAAAGCGTGGATGTATTTTTGATGCCTCTTCATATGGAGAAAATATCACCGCCTATATAATGATTCCATAATAAAATAATCAAATACCGTGCTGCACTATATCAATGAAATCCGTAAACATGCCGTCCCAATTAATAAATTTAAGATTTTTATTTAATTTCAAATATAAAAACATGAAAATTCACAAAAATGGTTAAAAAACTCACACTGTTTTTCAAGCTTAATAACAAAGTTATCATCTAAGCCATAATTCATAGTTGAATCTATTATTTACTTCAGCTTAAAATCACTATTACCTCAAGGATGATGAATCACTTCGCGATCCTAATACAGATGTTAGACGTCCCATTCTTGGTTAGTGCAGCGTAGACTTAGCCTTCCATACCTCCAGTGTTTCGTCAGGACCAATCATTCTTGGTAACTAAACAATTATTCTGCTTAAGAATTAAGAGAATTCTGCTTAAGATTGACCGCCTAACCGGTACATATGCTTAACACCCCTGGTGCTCTACGTTCCGAAATCGGAGATTGATACCATAAGACATGGTATAAAATATTTGCCTATTTTATATATTAAAAATATTTTTTTAACCCTTGGTGGCAAACAGCCTTCTCTAAGGATTAGGCTTTCAAATGTTTACCACGAAACAGTTCACTCCGCAACAGTAGAACAAAAAAAAAAGAAATTTTTTTTTTTTAATTTAGAGAATATAGCCGTGAGTTATCATTTAAAAAAAGTCCATAGTTTAAATAACTAAAACGAAACCCTGGAAGAAGGTATCATTATGCTTGCTGTTAATATTAAGCAAAAAAAGGTTAAAACTAGCGAAAGAAGATTAAAAATAAACCAAAACTAGAACGAATCCCTAGTTAGGTGATGTTAAATGGTTTACAAGATAATATTAGGAACAGGATACTTTTACATAATTAACTTAGAGAGGGGGTCTCCAAGCATGAGTCCAGCCTCGGAAGTGATAAAAAACATACACTTGTCTGTACAGATATTTGAATTTGTGCTGTTGTAGCAATGAGCTTTACAAACATCTTGAAAAACATGTACATTAAAAATTAACAAGAGAAAGGAACATAGATTGACAACAAAAAGAAGATTTTGTTGAAATGAGAAATAATTTATAGAAAGTCAATCTATTATTACTTGAGCTATTTAAAAACAAAATAAATTTTTTAATAAACAAAATTAAAAATCTTTTTAAAATCTTCCTCAAATTTCTAGCAATACCTTAATGATTTTAAAAGGATAAAATTTTGAGTACTTCAATTAAGTTTTTTAAAAACAATACTCACAAAATTATCTCTAAAGCATTTTTAAAGGGGAAAATTAGACATGATCGCAGATATTCTTATTTTCTAGTCTAGTATTTGAGTTGTTTATATTATTGCAGTGAGTATATAACTAAGAAAATATATTAAGAAATTTAAAAATTAAATCTCTTATAATTAAACTCATCTGAATAATTCAATTCTGAACTTATGTAACTGAATTAATTATATTTATCTTAGTATCAGATATATTAATTTTTTTAACAATCATTACAATAAATAATTATAATATAAATAAAAAAATTATTTCCTTAACTATCCTCCCCCCCACACACACACTCGCTTTTACCCTTATCATTTCTTCTTCACCTGCATGTGCAAGTATATTCAAGTATTGTACCGTATTGGGTGCTCAATGCTCAAACCTTTTCTTTATTTACCCTAGTAGCAAACGAATCAAACAAACAAGAAACTGCAAAAACCTCTCTGTGTAGGATACAGGAATCCTTTGATCCCTATTTTCTTTGTTTATACTTTCGGAAATAAAGAAAGGGAAGCAGAATTGGTAGGATAATTATTGGATAAAATGTATTTTATAGATGTACTTATATGAATGGAAATCGTGATCATCAGTCGACAGCAAAGAAGGAACTGATTATTTTAGAAGGCATTTTAATTATATAACGTAAAAAAACAATAAAAATCAATTCAATTCTACTATAAAAGAGACAATATGAAAGCGTTCAAATTTCATTTTAAATCAACCGAACACGTTATAAACTAAACATATTCTGTAAGATTCAATAAAAACTTTTAATTGAGATTGTTAAAAAACCTTAAATATATGAGAATTAAGACTTTTTTACACAATATAAATAGAACTCGAAAATATAAATACATTAAAATAAATATCTACTTGTATAAAATAGTTAAAACTGGTATATGCATTACATCGTTTTAAGTACATCGTTATACCGTATTCTCTAAATGTGCACACACACACACACACACACACACACACACACACACACACACACACACATATATATATATATATATATATATATATATATATATATATATATATATATAGTCTCACTCCAAAAAACATAAATTAATTTTGTTCTATACACTTTAGAAAAGAAAGTTTCAGTTCGTTATTTAAAAAAAAAATGCTAAACATACATATATAATCTGGTGATCTAGCAACACTATTTACACCTATTCTTGGTCCCGTGATAATAACTTTTGTTATATATTTTCATGACAGAATTTTGTTACTGAAACGTAAAAATGACATAATCCTTACTTTATTAATGACTGCACAATTTTAGCCATTTTAACAAGTAAAAACTTTCTCTGTGTGGTCAAATTACTAAACAAAACCAACACTTCAACACTTTATAATTAGTAACGTAAGCTTTAAGGCAGTTCCAAGATATGTCTTCCATTGTAAGAAGTGATCAGTGGTAACTTACTCGGGAAAAGTGTCAGTCTACTAATTAAAGAGTTCAAAGTTTGAGGGTATAGTCGAATAATCATAATCCTTGTCCATCAGTGGTGACTGGAGCATGTAAAGTAGATTCGTATTCTCAAGTAGATTGGTACATTACAATATGATTCCTCGACAAAATATCAATTGGTGACTTCAATTTTTCAATGAAGTTAGTGATACATAGGTAAATCTGGTAATCCTGCAATATTATTAAGTCCCGTGATATTACCTTTTGTTAACCATTTTCATGACACAATTTTGTTTATGCAACGTAAAAATGACATAATCATTACTTTATAAATGATTGCACAATTTTAGGCATTTTAACAATTAAAAACTTCCTCTGTGTTGTAGAATTACTAAGCAAAGCAATCATTTGAACACTTTACAACTAATAAGGTAAATTTTCAAGGTAGTTTTAAGATAGGAGTGCTATTGTAAGAAATGATCAATGGTAACTAACTTAGGAAAAGTGCCATTCTCCTAATTAGAGATTTCTGACTCTTAGTTGCTTTCAAATTCAAACGAAATCTTTGGAGGTTAAGGGGTTTTCTTCTTTATCCATGCTTCTTGACTAAGATCCAGTTTGATTAATAATATTCTTTAATATAGAAGTTAATAATGTAAGTATGCTAAGCATATACTAAATAATAATAAGTATACCAAGTTAATAATATAAGTATTCCTTAAGCTGCATTTGCTTTCTAGATATTCTAAAGGAGTAACACTTTGCAGCCATATTAGGCAAAAAGATATCTATCCATAATACAAGGTACATTAGAAACACTATAAGAATTAAACTATGATAAATGCTAAGTTATGCACCAAACTTTTTAGTTAGCTCAAACATAACAAATAACTAAAACTTAAAGACGTTCATAAACACGTTGTAATATCTACCACAACATTAATAAGCTAACAGTCCCTTGAATTTAGCCACTTCGTATTATAAACATATTTTATAATAAAATCAACTGTAATTTTTATTTATCAAAGGGTTTTTTCTGAAAATAATTCTTAGGTATTTGAACAGTTTTTTTTACATTACGTAAATATTAAAAAATATTTAAAAAGTCAAAATTTAATAAAAAAATCAAATATCACGTATATCTGAAATAAGATACTTTTTCGTTCTAAAAAAAACTTTCGCACTTCCTAACTGAACTGCACATCAAGAAACAAATGATAATAAAAAGCTTTTAACAATTAAAGAACCTCCTCTTTGTAGACTTATTACTATGCAAAACCATCACTTGAACACCTTCACTTATTTTAAGGGTATTTTTCAGGGCACTTCCAAGATGAGAGTGCCGTGATAAGAGATAAAAAACGATGAAAAAAATTCTGGTGCTACATTTGAGTTGTACTTTCCTCATCAAGATTTTTTTTATAACTTCTTAAAACGATCTCTCTAACATCTTTGAAAGTTTCGAAGGAGGGCAGTTAATGTGCCTGTCTTCAGCACTTCTTTGGACGAAAGCCAAAAAAATAAGGCCTTCTTCGCATTTGAATTTGACGAGAAGTTTTGAAGGGTTTTTTTTTTATTCCGGTGAGAATAGAAGGGGGGTGTAGGGATTAAATTGGATTTTCTTTTCCTTTATTCTAGGTTCTCATCTGGATTGATTCATGCACTGATAGGAGTTACAGAAAAGTGTCATAAAATTTTTTATACACATAATACATTATGTGGTGATTTAGTAAACCTTTTTTAAAATACAAAATTACATACTTGGTACACAATTGCTATTCAAATTTCCCATTATCGTTAAATTAATAGTTTTAATATAAATCTTTTTTCTTAAAGAAATGAACCCTTCCTTACATACATACATACACACACATATATGTATGTGTATTCACAGATGCATTACTGAATTACTGAATATATTCTTCTCCGGTCATGTGAGAGACTAGACTATATTTTTTTATGCCTGAGCTTCCTTAGTAAAATAATTCCTAATTGAAATTCAGTTGTGAAGACCTCAAAAGAAAAAAGTCCAACTTTATGTAAGTTCACATTAATTGGAGTCCAAACGTATCACACAATACATCATCTTTTCGGTGCAACAGCTCTGTATAGACTGCTCAAATATTATACACATGTATCACAGATGCTGTCCCACAGCAAGGAATGCATGTAATTTTTTTCCCATGAGACTAAAGGTGGTTCAGAAATTTTGGGATGCAAGAGGTATTTGATCATTTAATCTAGATTGAAAACCCCACATGCAGAAATTTCATTATTGCAGAAGCAATATAGTTTTCCTGGAACGGCTGCAAAATGTGGTCAGTGAACAGAAAATTAGCAGTGGTTCCAACATTAGTTTTAGGAGACGAGAAAAAGTAATTAGGTTGGATAAGACTCATTTAAATGACATTCTATTGAAGATTATTATAAATTATTAAAAGGAAAATAGGATAATTCAGAACATCTTTTCCTGGGATGTATAAATAATTACAGATGTGTGTATAATATATAAAAAAATCATTAACCCTAAAATTACTTAAAAAATCTCCTAATTAACATTTTATTTAGTCTTTAATATTTATATCAAAAACGTCATTCATGAAGAATTTATTCTTGTTCCTCTTCTGGATACGGAAGATTAAATTATTATCTGCTACAAGTATTTAATTATTCACTTATTCTCATTTCAATTCTTCAATAGCATCTAAATTTTAATGCGAGTTAACGAGACTGTGCACAATTTTGATGCACAAGTTACGTACTTATTGTATTAACAGCTCTATCAAAACTACTATCTGCGTATATCTTCTAAAAAAAGAAAAGTCACGTTATTATTCATACTTGGAGAAGGGCATATTCACAGTCATGCAGATGTACAGTGATTCTTGAAGTTGTTAGACGAGCTCAGTGTCTCTCTCTTAGAGCTATAAGCTAATTTTTAGCTTTATCTGTAGTTACTATCTTAGTCTCTCTTCCATAACAAGAAAAGCCACGTCATTATTCACTCTTGAAGAAGGGCCTATTCACAGTCATGCAGATGCACAGTGATTCTTGAAGTTCTTAGACGTGCTCAGTCTCTCTCTTAAAGCTATCAGCTAGTTTTTGGCTTTATCAGTATGTGTTATGTGCCATCGAATAAGGATTTAACACTGTCAAGAAAGGCACATCAATCACAAATCTGGACTTTTTTCAGGTATTACTCTGATAGAAACTTCTTGGTCTTTTACACCGACACATACATATATAAAAATTATAGACATATATAATAAAATTTATGTCTAGTATTTTTAGGTTTTAGTGTTAATTAAATCACAAAATCATATTTAAAAAAAGTTAGATATTATAATTATAAAAACATTAATAGGTCATCTGAAAATATTAATATCTTATATAATATTATGTCAATTTAATCCTCTATGAGCTTTGAATCTAGAAGCAATTTCTTCAGCATTAATATGCATCTTGCATTAGGTTTTAAAAACCACCAGATTTAGGGTGCTTAAGCGGATAGCCAATAGAGGAAAACAAAGTTTTGCATACATGTCAAAGATTTCCATTTCTCTTCTAAAACTGGAGCTTAAATATAAATAATTCAGTTATTTTTATTGAGTTGTGTCTAGAGAAAGTTTTTGACTTTCAAATGCGAATTCGTTTGAAACAGTTAAAATAACTTTGGAAAAGCTAAATTTTATGCAGAAAGTAGGGCAGTCCTTTAAAATACTTCTACCAACAAAATTTAACCAAATGATAGGAGCCACAATTTTCTTTTGTATGGCAGAAGCATTACGACACAAAGAGATAGTATTATTTGTAAAAAGTCTACATATGTATTTAAAAAGAATATATTTGTAACTTATATGTTTAATGTTTCACATCATGTGACATTATCACATTATTCTACTTAATAGCATATTCTACGGTAGCCTGAATTTAACTTTTTCCCAAACACTTTTTATGTATATTTATTACTTATATCATTAAATGTATGATTTTTGTCCATATGTACATATACAGGGTGTTTCAAAAATGACCGGTATATTTGAAAAATCAATAAAAACTAAACGGACAGGAATAGAAATACATAGTTTATTGCAATATGCTTGGTACAATATTAAATTTTTAGGCAGAAAGACTTTTAAAATTAGAAACCATGCGATACAACAGATGACGCTGCAGCCTGGAAAAATCTAAACTACAATATTTTACAGACATCTACCATGCGCAGCAATAATATGGCGTATACTCAGAACGAAATTATCAGAAACCAGGGTAAATATCTCAGACGAGATGGTTTCACATGCAGAACAGATGTACAGTTCCAGTTATTCAATTGTGTCTGGATAGTGGTGGTACACCTGGTCTTTTAAGAGTCCCCACAGACAAATAACGTATTTTAGATTTTTCCAGACTTCAGCGTCATCTGTTGTGTAATATTGTAACTAATTTTAAAAATTGTCTGCCTGAAAATTTACTATTGTCCCAAGTATATTGCAATAAACTGTGAATTTCTATCACTGTTCGTTTAGTTTTTATTGATTTTTCAAATATACCGGTCATTTTTTAAACACAATGTATATCTGTATATATATATGTATATATATATATATATATATATATATATATATATATATATATATATATATATATATATATATATATATATATATATATATATATATATATATATATATATATATATATATATATATATATATATATATATATATATATATATATATATATATATATATATATATATATATATATATATATATATATATATATATATATATATATATACATATATATACATATATATATATATTATATATATATATATATATATATATATATATATATATATATATATATATATACATATATATACATATATATACATATATATATATATATATATATATATATATATATATACATATATATATATATATATATATATATATATATATATATATATATATATATATATATATATATATATATATATATATATATATATATATATATATATATATATATATATATATATATATATATATATATATATATATATATATATATATATATATATATATATATATATATATATAAATATATATATTAAATCATAATATTAAATTTAAAACTTTAAATCATTCCATGTTTTTTCACCTAAGATTTTTTATAAGATAAATATTTTTTATCTATTTATCCATTCCATTCTCTTGTGAAATGTCTATCAATATAATTTTTATTTATTTTTTATGCATTTATTTTTTTATGCAAATAAAATGAAGGGTAGATAAATTCTATTTTCTTATATGCTTTGACATAAATGTGATAATATATGGCTTGTATGTAATAGCATTTTAAGCTTTTAATGTTATGTATCTTAATTTATAATAGAATATTAAAATAAATATAAATCTTTAATCTTCTTTAAAAGCATAACAATATAGCATATTGCATTCTCTCAAAACAAATATACTTTTCAACGACAACTATACTTCTTTTTCTGCATTTCTTTTAGTACATCTCTTTTGTGTTATGTAACTTCCGAAAACTAGTAATTCCAAAAAGGGAACATCCCATGTCTCACGATCTTTTTTAGTATAATATGGAAAAATTTCCATACTTTGTTTTCATTTCTTTGAAAGTAAAACGTCATTTTAAATATCAAACATTCATTAAAATTATCAATTCAGTTTTCTTTGCTTTCAAACAATTATACCACCTTCAATATATGGAATATGTTATAGGTCTAAAATCTGACTAGATTTTAATTAACGTTAAAATATTTCTTAGCCACTGTTAGACAGAATGATAAAATTCAATGTACATTAGATTTATTCGACATTCAAAACTAGGAATTTCACACTTTATGTGAATATAAATAATAATAAACTAATTAGTTTTAACTAATTAGTTCTAAAAAGTTTCGACAGTTTTATGACTTCTTAATTTTATATATAGAGCTAATAGTTGAAAATACTATTTATATTACTAATGAACGAGAGTAAACCAAACATAAATAAGTAAAGTTCATGTAAAAGTTGTTTCCAAGACTTCGTGATGTATTTATACTGCAGCTATTCTGTAGGTGAATAATCCAGATTGATGGAAATTGATAAAATTTATTAAATATGTGGAAGTATAAGGGTTATTTTTACACACGTTACATATAGGATTATGTTCGAGTATATTTCTTTATCCTTTAGGTGAAATATTTTTTATTTCTTTCTCTAAAATGAAATAAAGAAAACGTATCTGCCTCTTTATGAAATTATCTGTAAAAACAAAGAATAGAATAACACTAATATTGTAGCTTGGTATGAAATATCCACGATATTTATAGTAAAATAAATAATAGTTCTGTAATTCTTAAAATAATGTCCTTCAAAATTACAAGAGTAAACCAAACATAAGTAAGTAAAGATCACGTAAAAGTTATGTTTACGAGACATCGTGACGTATCTATAATACATGTATTCTGTAGGTGAACAAACTAGATTGATAGAAACTGATAAAATTTTCTCAATATGTGGGAGTAAACTGGTTATTTTTATACACATTACATATAGGATTATATACGAGTATATATGTTTATCCTTTGGACGAAATATATTTTATTTTTTCTCTAAAATAAAATAAAGAAAACGTATCTACCTCTTTGTGAAATTATCTGTTAAAACAAAGAAGAAAACAATAATATTGTAGGTTGGTATAAAATACTATCGCTGTTTATAGTAAACTCAATAATATTTCTGTAATTCGACCAAAAATACGAGAGTAAACCAAATATAAGTAAGTATAGTTCATGTAAAATTTATGTTTACGAGACTTCGTGACGTATCTATACTGCAGCTATTCTGTAGGTGAATAATCCAGATTGATGGAAATTGATAAAATTTGCACAGTATGTGGAAGTATACGGGTTAGACACTTTACATACAGGATTGTGTACGAGTATATATGTTTATCCTTCAGTTGAAATATTTTTAATTTTTTCTCTAAAATGGAATTAAAAAAACCTATCTGCCTCTTTATGAAATTATCTGTAAAAACAAAGAAATAAATTCCACGAATATTGTAGCTTCGTATAAAATGCCAACGCTATTTATAGCAATATTAATAATACTTTTATAATTCTTAAAATAATTTCGCCCAAAATTACGTAAATGCTATTTATTCTTCAACAATGCAAAACATTTTTTATTTCTTAAATGTTCAGAGTTATTAAGTATTATTAAAGTAAATATTTCAAAAAAAATTACCTCCTACATACATCCGGAATTTCTAGTTGTATTCCCTAAAGATAAAAAAAGAATATCCTTGATACATAGTGATACAATTACGTGTCAAACGCTGACGATGCATGAAAGTAAAATTCCTTGTAAGTACACATAATTGTAACATAAAAGGAAAATTGTACTTTGCCTTAAGGAATATGTTAAAAAGCGAGCCATAAATCATATTTAAGTGAGCCGAAATTGCCACGGTGTTTCAAAAATCAAAATCTTGATAAATGCTTGCAGGAAATCATTTTTCATGAACGGGAAATATGGAGCAACATTACACTCTCTTAAAATAATGTCTGCGCCTGTCGAAAGAGGCAACGCCCAACGTGAGTGATTGTCCCTCTGAGGTGGAATTGTCCCTTGGAAATTAAATCGGACAGCAGTTATCATGTCTCTTTTAAGAAAATGACAAGGTAAAGGTTGCCGCAGAGCTAGTTCTTGCTCACATAAAGTCATTAACACAATTCGGATGGATTGTACTTGTTGGTAAGATATAATCCTTAGTGGTACAACTTGTTCAAACGAATAAAAATGGCAGTGATTATTTACTGATAGATGTAATATATAAGTTACACTAGAATGATTGGATAATCTACCTTATCTAAAAGTTGACAAAAAACACTAAAAATTATCATTTTGATGGGTTAAAATGAAATCGAGTACTTTTTGGAGAGTAAATCTGACAGCAATTATCATGTCTCTTTTAAAAAAATGACAAGATAAAGGTTGCCGCCGAAATAGTTCTTCCTCACATAAAGTCATTAAAAGAATTCGGAAGGATTATACTTGTTGGTAAGATATAATCCTTTGTGGTACAACTTGTTCAAACGAATATAAATGGTAGTGATTATTTACTGATAGATGTAATTGATAAACAACACTAGAATGATTGCATAGCCTTCCTCATCTAAAAGTTGACAAAAAAAGGGCTAAAAATTGTCATTTTGATGGGTTAAAATGAAATTAAGTACTTGCTGATGAGTAAATCGGACACCAGTTATCATGTCTCTTTTAATAAAATGACATGGTAAAGGTTGCCGCAGAGCTAGTTCTTGCTCACATAAAATCATTAACAGAATTCGGATGGATTGTACTTGTTGGTAAGATATAATCCTTAGTGGTACAACTTGTTCAAACGAATAAAAATGGCAGTGATTATTTATTGATAAATGTAATTGATAAGTGACACTAGAATGATTGGATAATCTTCCTCAACTAAAAGTTGACGAAAAAAAGATGAAAAGTGGTGATTTTGATGGGTTAAAATGAAATCAAGTACTTGTTGGTGAGTGGTACTAATCAGGGACAGAACTTGTTCAGACCAATAAAAATGTGCAATAAGTATTTACTGCAGGATGTTAGTTGATAATTAACACTAGAGAGATTAGAAATTTCCCCTAATGATTCCTTACTTAAAATGGCTCATTTTGGAGTGCCATATTGAATTAGTTAATTTGAAGGATGAAAAGGAAATTACAAGTATGAATTATTCAATGACTTTTTAATATTAGGAAATTGTTAAATACTTAACTTTAGAACAATTTTAAACCAAAATATTGTAAATTATTATATATTTGGATAAACATATATGTTATAAACATATATGATATACGATTCTGAACAACTTAAAAAAAATCTAAACACAGACGTTGACACATAAAACATAAACATAATAAAAAACTATTTTAAAAATAATAGCAAGATTTTTGGAATTTGGATTTTTGGAATAATCGCAAGATTTTTGGATGCTTAAAACTGATTTTTTGTAATCCAAATAGAAGTTTAAAAAATTAACTACTTCGAAATGAGTTACATAGAATATTCTATAATTTTGCTAGTAATTTGCATGATACATTCAAAGCTCTACTTTCTTTTACTAGTCATATCTCTATTTATATTTTCTAGTTGTTAGACTTTCCTTATACATCTATATATATATATATATATATATATATATATATATATATATATATATATATATATATTATATATATATATATATATATATATATATATATATATATATATATATATATATTATATAAAGAGAGATAGCGAGATAGATAGATAGATAGATAGATAAAATAGCTTATATTTTTCTAAATTTGTACCACCAAAATTATATATGTTATATTACAATGTCCACACTAACGTGTTTTATTTTAATGTGTAACTTAAGTTGGAGTGATCTAATTTAAATTGTAATAAATCTGTATTCTAAAGACATAAATAATCATGTAGAATAAATTTTGGTATAATCTTGTGAAAATTCGAAAAACGTTGAATTAGAATAAAATTATAAATTATTACTCAATAAAATATCCTTACTCTTTTATTATCTGAATCATATTACTTTATTCTGCAGGTAAGACAAATATATACAAGGAGAAGAAAATATATGCTTGTTTATGGAGAAGATTTTATTTAATGTTACGGATAGTGATAAAAGGAACTTTTGTTTTACATTGATTTTTCTATATTCCTTCATGAAGTTCTTTAAGACTAATAACTTTAAAATTTTATAACAAATAAAGCTAATGACACAACCAAAATGTATCACATTTTTGTCAAATTTAATTAAATAATTTGAAATTTATGATCAGTTTCAGCCACATTTTCAGCCGAGACCTAATTCCAGTAGAAGCTACGATGCCCCTTCAGACTATCATGTAAAAAACTACTCAACACCGCTATATATTTAATATCTTGTGCATGCCTTAACCCTAATAGCAGAGCAAACCTTGTAACAAGTCAGAAATACTAGATTAGGCTATTTCTAGGCTGTATGTTCTCTTTACTTATCTTTAACACTCCTTTGGCGAACATCCAAAAAGATGGTCTCGAATATGAATTTGACGAATCCACCTTAGAATGGGTCAGAAATATAAGATTTTTTTCTTTTACCTTTATCTACACTTTTTCTTTCCTTTATTAAAGAATTGTGCCAAAGGGTTTGTAAAAAAGTAACACTATTTTATTCTGAGTATCCACGTTTAGCCATGTATATCTTTAAAAACATATTCGACCTTGTAACAAGTATTTTTTATATTGCAATTAATTATCTTAAAAACTGATTTGTTCAGTAATATTAAAACATTTATTGTAAAAAGAGCAATATAATTTTTTATGATGAATCAATAATGACTATTATAAATAGTACTTTATTTTTAAAATTAAAATATCCCATTAAATACAGAAACCATCTTTAATGTCATAAAGACTAAAAGCTGCATCTTATAAATAAAAGTCATTGCATGTGTGAGGGTATGTTTGTTTGTTTGTATGTATGTATGTATATATGTATGTATGTTCTACATCTCCTCATAAACTATGTGTCCGATTTTGAAATAAATTGGTATAAATATGCTTTATATCACTGCAGAAAATACTGTCAACTTTAAAACGTTCCAAATCCATCCCTTCCCCCCTTTTCGAGCGTTTTATGTCATTATTTCAAATACGATTTTCCCCGGTTAAGAGCAGGCAATTAAATATATCCCTTTATCTCTTGATAAATAGGTGAAAATAACATTTTTTCAAGCATTATAATGTCATTTGTTAAATCTCATTAATTCATTTCTTATTTTATATTATTTAAATATCGCCTGCACAATTTTAATCCGTTTTATCTCTGAGTTTAAATGTTGTTTGATGGATTTTTTTTTTTTTTTTTTTTTTTTTTACATTTGACTTACATGGTCTTTGATCTACCTTACGGATAATTCACGTTTTACTATATAAGATATATATTATTGTTGCCGATCTACGTCAGATAGCAGTACATAAGTGCTATTTTTATACTAAATGGAGTGCAAAATATGCCTTTTAGATATGTTTCGATCTTACAAACATCAATTACAACAACAAATTGTTGAAAATTTTTGAATATATTTAACAATACGGTAAAAACAAATTTGAAAAAAAAATCACGTGTAACACATTGGGGAGAGATTATTAGAACTGCTACAAACTGCTTGCATGGGAGTTTAGCAGGCCTGACACGTGTTTCTTATATAAAAAAAATTGTACTTTTAATCGAAAAATGCTTTTACATCTTAAAGCTTTACACCGGTCTCTGTTAAATTAATATATCATGAGAATATGACTATATTATACATATAATAGAAATAACTATATTTATTCAACAATGACTTGACTTAAACTCCCTTAGATAAAAAATATAAATTTGTATTTATATTTTTAACATTAAATAAAGCTGTCTTAAACTAAATCTTAATTATGAGACATACTTTAATTTTGATGAATTACGAATTAAAAAGTTAGAAACATATACGAATAATATAAAAAACATAAATTCCATCGCCTTACCACCAGGTATAAGCAATATTTTTGGTCAATAAAAAGAAATTTTGTTGAGTTTTACTTCCCTCTCTGTATGATCGATACAACACCTTTAGCAAGTTTTTAATGGAAAAACTTTAGCTATTTTAAAGAGATGGGAATAAAATACTTTCTAAAAGAGCTAAAGTTCAACATTAATTCATAACTTTCCTTTTTTCCTTGCCAAATGTAACTTTCATAACACCCCCTGAATTGTAAAAAAAAGCCATACTTTCCGCACAATCTTCTTTACACCCAAATAAGAGGGTGAATACATGAATAATCTGCAATTCATTCGGATGTAAGGTGCTGTTAATGAAATTCTTTGTGAAAAGATTTTAGAAAAATCTTTTTAGCTCTTTGCGAAAACTGAGGTTTAAATATTATAGAAATTATTGGAAAAAACGCTTCACAGACTGGGAGGCAGACTAAAAAGATTCTAACTGTAAAGAATTTTCTTATAAATATGTAGAGAAAGAATTAAATATGAAATAAAAGTAATGTCACAACATATATCTAATTTATATAGATCAGTGCTTCCCATAGTTTCGTGTTATTATTTCTTTATATAATTTATTTATTGTTCAACATAAACCCTCAAAGTAATATTAATTCAATTATACAAAAGAAAATTAAAATATTTATTTTTAAAAAATTTAAAGTTAAAATAATCATGAATTTATCAAATTTTTAAAGTTATTAACTTTAAAGGGAAAAGAAATTTGAAAAAAATCAACTGTGAGAATACAATTATTTTTCAATATCTTTAAGAAAACTTAAGACAAATAGTTTATTCGTTATTAATATACTACTTACAATTCCTTTTATTTGTTATGAAAATTAGCTTAGTTAATATTTTATAATATTTTATTTATACTTTCTGTAATAGTTGGGATAATATATTTACTGAAAGTGTAGTATTATGAATAAAGCCTTCCGTCTCTCGTGTTTTTATTGAATTTCTTTCTTTCTACACTTTATTCAAATGAGTTTGAATTACGTTTTAATTTCAAGAAATAGCAAAACATAAAATTTATATTTGACTGTTAAAAAGTTAAATATAAAAATATTAAATAAATTGAAATATTTAAATTGAAGTATTTTATTTACTGTTTTACATTATTTCTAATTATTAATTTTTATTTATAATCTCTATTAAATACACACACACACACACACACACACACACACACACACATATATATATATATATATATATATATATATATATATATATATATATATATATATATATATATATAATATATATATATATATATATATATATATATAATATTTGTAGTATTTATTGATGTATTTAATGATTTTTGATACTCTATTTAAGTGTTTTCTAAATATTAACAGAAAACTTTCTGAAAATCAGTTTTATGATTACAAAAATTTCTTAAAGATCATTTGAATAGTAAAAAAACAGAAAATATAAAATTATAGCATCCCATTAGACTATTTTCTAAAATTTTATTTTCCTAAGTTTTTAGATTTTGAGAATACTTACTAATAGTTAAACAACTTTTTGCAAAGTCGATGAAGTCAAACATTTAATACAGACAAATTCCATAGAGTATAGTATCAAAAAAGTCTAGAAATCTATTTGATGAAATAAAGTCATAGGATTGGTAAAAAGTAATTAGAAAGAAGACTACAGAAAAGTTGCCGGAAGCTAAAGAACCATCAGAATCTTGTAAGTAAAAAAGAATGTTAGAATTTGAAAATGGAGAATCTAAATCTTTTATTACACTTCCTCGAAAAGTTAGAAAAGGGGCTATAGAATAGAATCGAAAAGACTAAATTTTCATAAAATAGTCTTCAATGTGAAATAAATCCATCTTATTTTAAAATTCGTACCTTGTTCTGTGATCCCCCTTACATAAAAATAATTATATAAAATATAATGAATTAATAAAAAGACTAAATACATGAAAGTTACATATGCTTATTTTCTATTAATACTTGCGTTATTATTTTAATTAAATATAGTATGTATTTCAATAGAGTATGCAATATAACTACAAAAATTTAATAAAATAGAGAACTTTTTTATTTTATCATTTTATATGAATTTTAAAAGTGTAGTCATATGAAAATAGATGTATCAAATTACAAACTCTAAAATAGTTTTATTTATCTTTTCTTGAATATTATTTTCGGTAGGATATAAAAGTTATGTTTACTTACATAGCTGAAAACAGTAGTCTGGTCTTTTTAAATTTAAGAAAACTTCAGACAGTAAATTTAAAATTTATGTTGTAAATCAATTGAAAATTTATGATATTTATAATTTTATATAACAGTTAAAATTGTTGGGTTTGATTTTAAGGGCTATGGTGTAGTTTCTCATTACGTAAAAATTGCTGACACCGGGACCTACTTTTTATAGCTGATTTCGGACGGCTACAGTGAGAATCAAACATATGTCACCTGATACCAAAGTGATGCACCTTACCCATTTCGCCATCACTCGATGCAGTTTTACTTGAATTTATATTTTAAATTTTGTGCAACTCTCATTGGTAAAAGCAGTTTCCATCTAAGTAAGTTTTTATTTTGATTTGGTAAGGTGTGGAGCACTACGTTTTGCTGTTTTGATACACGAGGTTCTTATGAGAGCAGAACCTACTGTTTAAAGCCAGTTTCGAACGGCTACAAATCCTACGCCATCCGTCAACCTAGGATTTGAAACTGTGAGATGTGTCCAGTACCGAAGAGTATCGATCTATTATTCTGCCATCGTTTGGCATTCAGTTTTTTTATAACATTTAAGAGTTAAATGATATACTGAAACAGATTTTTATGGGAATGCTTTATGAACAGATTGTTTTATATTTAGTAATTATTTTAATGCAGAATCGTTAATAAGTGTAACATTTTAAACTCGTGAAAAAATAAAACCAGGGAAAAGAATTAGATACAAAACACTATATCACAGTATAATATTATAAAGAATTAAAGATATCAATTTCTTAAATAAATATCATTGAACCTTTAAAAACTAATAACAATATATATAGACAGAAAAGATACAATATACTAAAGTAAAGTAAAGTATACTAAAGTAAAGGATCATGAAAAGTTTGTGACAAAATGAATGTCAGAAGTTTGAAAATGGAGAAGTTAAATCTTTTATTATATTTTTTCGAAGAATTAAGAAAATAATTTTGTTGTGAAAGAGTCTCCAATTCTTAATAATAGACATTACTTTTAAGCTGTAGCCTTTTTATGGGATTCAAGTATCTCATTTTGTATTACAATAGAGTTGTATATTGTAAGTATGGATTAGAATAAGTAACATATAAATTTAAATATACTTTATCTTCATTACATCATGGGATACTTTTCTTTACAAAACAAATGCCAATAGACATTGCTTTTAAGCTGTAGCCTATATATGGGATTCAAGTATCTCATTTTGTGTTACAATAGAGTTATATATTGTAAGTACGGATAAGAATAAGTAGCATATAAATTTCAAATATAATTTATCTTCATTACATGATGGGATACTTTTCTTTACAAAACAAATGGCAATAGACATTACTTTTAAGCTCTAGCCTTTATATGGGATTCAAGTATCTCATTTTGTATTACAATAGAGTTGTATATTGTAAGTACGGATAAGAATAAGTAACATATCAATTTCAAATATACTTTATCTTCATTACATGATGGGACACTTTTCTTTATAAAACAAATGCCAATAGACATTACTTTTAAGCTGTAGCCTTTATATGAGATTCAAGTATCTCATTTTGTATTACAATAGAGTTGTATATTGTAAGTACGGATAAGAATAAGTAACATATCAATTTCAAATATACTTTATCTTCATTACATGATGGGATACTTTTCTTTACAAAACAAATGGCAATAGACATTACTTTTAAGCTCTAGCCTTTATATGGGATTCAAGTATCTCATTTTGTATTAAAATAGAGTTGTATATTGTAAGTATGGATAAGAATAAGTAGCATATAAATTTCAAATATACATTATCTTCATTACATGATGGGGTTCTTGCTTTTACAAAACAAATACCAGTATTAAACTCCTATAATTTAATAAATAAAAAAAAACATAGGTACATACACTTTCAGTAATTTGATAAATAATTAATAAGTATAATCATGGAAAAGAAATTGTGGCATAGTATGAAATAATATTTTGACTTTTCTTTACTTATTTTCTTTTCTGTCCAATAGAACTTCAGTGACTACATGCCTATTTATTAGCAATGTATTATTCCTTTTCGGAATTCATTGTAAACAAAATATGTTTTATTATCAGTTGTTTTTGTAACATTGGGTTCACATTAATTATTTAATTCGGAGCTAATTTTAAAAAAAATTTGGGATTTTTATATTGTTAATTTAATTACATTACAAAATTATTCTTCGACTTTTCTCTAGACTTCAAATGGTATTTTATTTTCATTCTCCATAAACTTTGAATTCTCTATTCATTTAAAAATAGAGTGCTTCATGAAATGAGTAGTTATTAAATTATCCATACATAGGACTAAAATGAAAGTTAGTTATTTACTTTTAGTCATTTTCATATAATGTATATAACTATTCAGTAATATAAATGTGTATGGATCAAATGGTTCTTAATTTCAAATTATCAAGAAGTTACTGACCACTGAGTTATTTACTTTTAGTCATTTTCATATAATGTATATAACTATTCAGTAATATAAATGTGTATGGATCAAATGGTTCTTATTTTCAAATTATCAAGAAGTTACTGACCACTGAGTTATTTACTTTTAGTCATTTTCATATAATGTATATAACTATTCAGTAATATAAATGTGTATGGATCAAATGGTTCTTAATTTCAAATTATCAAGAAGTTACTGACCACTGATTTTTATAATACCTAAAAGTATCATAAAATTCTATTTTATTCAAACATTTTGGTTCGAATAGATCAATTGCAGTAGTTGTAACTGATTTAGATTATTTTTTTTTGTATCAAAATTCAAATTTTTATGGTAAGGGCTGTGTAACATTCTAGAATCTGCCGATATATGCTGCTATATCGGACTAAACCGCAGTGTCTCTTGAGTCACGATGTAACTCCTGAAACTGTAAAATAGTGGCTTATATAAATTTTTGTCCGTATAGAAATTATCAATAAACTATAAAATCTTTTATTAAAAAAATATAAAATATTATGAATTGTCCGCAATAAATCAAAGAAAAAATCTAAATAAAGGAACTCGAGGTAGTGTCAAACATAATGATGTTGCTCATTGCTAATTCGTACTTTCATAGGCACTGTAAAAAAAATTTATTTACAAATAAAAAGCTATTTTTCGACTATTATTATCTATTTGTAAAACATTTGGATGAATGTTTATTTAAAATTTTTATTATTTTAGATAAATATTATGTCTACTTATAAATAATTTTTAATTTTTTAAAAATTCTTCAAAATATTACTGTATATCAATTTATATTAAATTTAAATAGTTTTTTTAAGAAATTAGATTAAATTCTATTAATAATTGATATAACTGTAAGTGTCCAAATTGTGAGCACACATGAAAGTGTTAAAACTGTTAATTGTATTTTCCATGTATACATTTTATTTAAAGTTATTTGAACGTAAGAATATTTTTCAATAGAGGTAAACTTGTGACTAGCTAAGGAGGCATACTGAAATTTTTCTGGATAGCCAAAGTAATATATTGAAAGAAATTTATTTGGTATTTATTATAAATCTAAAGAAATTTATTTAACATGTAGAAAAAAATTTCGCATACATTATAAAGTGAGAGAAATATATTTGACATTTTATGAATATTTCATTTTAACATGTTTATTTTTTAAAAGTAATATTTAACTGCAAAAGTGTGAACAAAACAAATATTTCTGTTATTAGAGTAACATAGATCGCCATCCATATAAGTGGACCCATATAAGTGGCCTGGATTTAGAAATGTTAGTCGTTTGAAATGGTTGACATAATGACATAATTACCATTGACATTTTGTGTTGTTCTTATACTAGAATTTCCCTGATTGGAGAAAGTGTAATCGTTATAAAGAATGCCTAGCCAGAATAAGTGGATTTTGACACTAGATTTACGGATTGAGCCAATTTGACTCATTAAAAATTTAATCACTATATATATATATATATATATATATATATATATATATATATAAATATATTATATATATATATATATATATATATATATATAAAACTTTAATATCACTTTTCAAAATATATTTCTTGGTTTTTAGTTAAGTAATTAAATATATAATAAACATTCATTCCTCTTCCCCGCAGACCTCTTTATTTCGTATTATCAAATGTGGTATACCTATTTTCACGGTTTTTTTTCAATTTGACTCATAGAATATATATGAAAATAAATAAATATAGTAATAAATATAGTATAAGGTAAATAAAGTAAATATAGAGAAGAAGTCGCCAACACTTGCATTCCAATGACAGAAATTCAAGCTACTGACACACAGAAGAATTGTCAAGTTCAACAATCATGCAAAAGAAACAGATGTAGAAACCATTGTGCTAAATGTAATAGAAATGTTTGCTGAAAATGTGTTTCAAAAACAGATTTTAATCAATTTTTTGTAGGAGTCAAATTGGCTCACTTCAATGAAAATAGGTATATGATCAACATCCGTAAATCTAGTATTAAATAAGGATAGTTAAATAGTAAATGAGCTTCTGAATTTCTAGAAAATTACCTATATACTTAAAATATGTATCTTTACAATTATAAAATAAATCATAAAAGTTCACAGTAACATAGAAGATGTCTCTAAACCATTATTTTTTCTCCCCTATTCAATGAAGTGAAAAGATATGTGATGTACCTGAATAAATTATATTTTTACAATCTAATTATAATTCATTTAAGAAAATATTATTTTTTATTTTCTGTTTTTTACTTGTGACTTTTTCAGGATTGCATAGTGGTAAAACATAAATGGTATAATTCTGCTAAAACAAGAAATTTATATTTTCAACGAAATATTTTGTAAAATTAGTTATCATAGAAAAGCATACTATGCAGGTATTTTAAAATATATTAAGACATTTTGCCAATATATCATTTACAGTTGAAATAGAGTTTAATGCTATATCAGTTGTAAACAGAATAAATAAATATTTATTTGTGTTTGCTCAGTACTTAGAAGTTATGAACAAAGTGATACAACTATTGATACAGCTACAGACGCAGGTGAACGTCAAGTGCATAAAAATTTCCCCGGCTTGGTAAAATGACTTATTGATTTATATATTGCTTTGCATCTACTGTAGAAGAGAAAAAACTGGTTCACCTATGAATTTCGGGGATTCTTTAGCATTATTAAACATTTTAAAAATAAAAATCAATTCAACCCTTTCCAGAGAATAAATGATTTCTCAGCGAAAACTTTTGTAAAACTCGAGTGTGATCAATAAATTTTATCGCCCATGATATTATCTGCAGCAAGGTTTATAATAAAAGACTAAGGACGATAGATTTGCGGATAAGTAATAAATATTTATGACTTTTCCTGCTCGGGGAAAAGACAAAAGTTTTCGTTCGGCGATAAAGATAAGATGCCGGGGTGCGAAATTTATGTTTTAAAAGTTTTCCTTCGCGCCATTTTGTTTAAGAGGTTTAGGTTCTCAGTTTTTCGTACAAAAAATCTAATGTCCGTAGTTCCTTCCCCATTTTATTTGCTTATTTATATTGAAAATAAATTAAATATTCTGGCTTAACTATAAATAAATAGCATAAATAAAGTTATATTCCCTAGGACACTATTCTATTCTAGTATGTATTTTCTAGGTTAATATTCATTATAAAAGTGGATGACGGAAAAATTTGATTTTCCTTTTAATTTTTTGTTCAAAATTATTGTTTAAAATGACATAAAAAAATTAAAATCTTTCATTTTTGTGCAAATTAAGAAAATAAACATGTACGGTTTCAGGGGTCTTGCCTTCGGCAAGGAGGACAATTTGAGGAGGACCGAATATTACAGTTAACAGAAAATATATAGTGATTGAATATGTAGTGATGTATATAGTGGAATATATAGTGATATAGCGATGTATAGTGTGTGAGAGAAAAATGAAAGTGATTATATATATAAGTGTATACATACATATATATATATATATATATATATATATATATATATATATATATATTATATATATATATATATATATATATATATATATATATATATATTGTCAAAATTTTCATTTAAAAAAGTTGTTATGTAGCCTGGTGTCCATAGATTATCTCGAATATTCCGTTATTTTAGCGGTATTTCAGTTGACACGTTCCCAACATTATCTACAACACGTAAAGGGGTCAAATGATGATTAAAATTAAAAAGTAAATATTTTGGGAATGTATGAAGTTTTAACTTTAAAATTTTAATCAAAATTTGTAGTCTATTTTTAAATTGTCTATTATTTTTACTTTTCTATTTTTAAATGTATATTGTCATTTTACGATTGTTTCTAAAATCCCAGATTAGTACGTTCGTCAGATGGTGACATTTACGGATGTTTACTAATTCTATTTTTAAATTTTTTGGCATATATGAAAAGTATATTACTAACTAAAGGGGCAAGAAAGATGTATTGAAACGATATACTTACTAGAGCTGAAACAAAATAGTTAATTTCTGTAAGTTTACAAAACAGATAACTGTTTCCAAAAAGTAATAAAAAAATTTGCCTAAAAATTAGCAAGAATTACATTAACAGTTAACAGAGTTAACAGTTAACAGTTAATTAGTTAACAGAGATATTAAACTTTTTAAAAATTTTCAGTGTAAGATTTCATATAAATAAAGCACTTTAAATACAAGTGAAATCAATTGGCGTACTACGATCTTTATTCAATTAAATATTCTTTATTTCACTCTGAAGTTATATTTACAATTTCATGTACACATATACAAAAAATTTAGCTAACAGTCATATGTATCTGAAATATCTGATGTGCGTATTTGAATTTGGTATAATTGTGTGTGTTTTTACATGTTTTCCAATTTTACAAAATTATCTGCAATTATAAGATTTTATATTTCTTCAATAACTATATTTTAGGATACAACAGGCGGTTAAGCATGCATGTAACTCTGCAGTTATATTTATAATTTTATGTACACATATACAAAAATTATGCTAACAGTCGTATCTGAAATAACTGAGGTACGTACTTGAACTTGGTATAATTGTGTGTGCATGTCTATGTTTTCCACTTTCGCAAAATTATCTGCAATTATAGGATTTTATATTATTTCTTCAATAACTATATTTTAGCATACCCCATTCCTGTTAGGCATGCATGTAATTTTATGAACTGGAGTGAATGAGAAATGTATAAAATGTAAAAATTCAATATCATATCTCATATTTTACTATGATTTCATCTCTAGGAATATTATTTTAAATCAAAACTTCTAAAATGTTATATCAGAGAAATATTTTTATTTAATCTTATTATATTGTTGAAAATCAATTCTAATACATTTTCTTTGAGAGAAACTTAAACTATTATACTGTGGACAGAAAAGTATGTTTAAAATTTATATACTTCTCGTATTTATCTATTTTTACGCTTTATTCCATTCTATTTACGTATAATATTACATAACAATGTGGAATCCCATAATAAGGTTACAGCTTAAAAATAAGGTGGATCCATTAAGTATTGGAGACTTTTTTTATGATAATTATTCTTTTTCTATCCCTCCGAGAAAGTATAATAAAAGATTTCTCTTCTCCATTTTCAAACTTCTTACATTCTTTTCTACTTACTGACTTTTGATGATCCTTTAGCTTCCGGCTACTTTTCTATAGTCTTCTTTCTAATTACTTTTTACCATTTCCATGGCTTTTTTTCAACAAATAGATATCTTCATTTTATTTTATATTGTACTCTATGGAATTGTACTCTGTATTTAATTCTTTTCCCTTATTTTCGTTTTTTGAAGAGTTTCGAATATTATTTCATCTAGATTTCTGAATGAATAAGAACATTTAAAATAAATGTAATATTTTAGTAAAATTTTCCAATGGAAAGTTATATATATATATGTATTGTAAAAACTACTCAAATAATCAAAAGATAGAAAAAAAATCAAACAAAAATTTAAAATATCATTTGTGCTACATTTAAAAGGCGAACGATAAAATTTCTTTGAAACGCTTTTGAAAATAGCAAACTCTATAACAATAAAAGGCTTTAACTGCCTAAGGAGAAAAATTATGACAAAGATATAGATTTCAATACAGTGAAAACATTTTCAAAACAATTATTTAAAGATTTAATATATTTAACGTTGTGTTACGATGTTTCTAGCTTTGCAATATTTACCTAAAAAAGAATTTTAAACCTTTGTTTTAAATGGTCATGTTTCTGTTTTCTACTATTTATCCAAGAAATAAACAAATCTTACAAAATCTAAACTTCAATATATATTGTTCATTGTGGAAAGCATACTGGCATGGTCTATTTATATTAATCAAAGTAGTGTAGGTATGTGATTATTATTTATTATTGTAATATCACGTAAGGTATTTGTTCATTCTAATTTTCTCTTTTCTGATTTGTTTAATTTATAGTCAAGAAAGAAATGATTACAAAGGAATGGTTGGATATTTAAGTTTAGAATCGCTTGTTGAGGTACAAATAGGTTAATCAGGTATTGACTTACCTGTTATGTACAACCAGTGATAAAAATAAGCTTTTAATTCATTTCGCTGGAAAAATACTTCTTTTAACAGCTTTGTTTCGAAAAATGTATTCTTCACTTTTTAGTATAACACTGTGAATTTTTAAGAAATTAGAAGATATCATAGACAAATAAATTAATACCAACATATATTTATATTAATACATATTATAATCCCTTTAATACATATTATATTCCCTTTTATAATTTTTTCAATGGATAAAATCATTTAATTCAAAATTCCATTCTATTCAATTATCCTAAATATTTTGTGTATAATATACTAAAATATCAAGATAAATATAAAACTTTAAATTGAAGAACTATTTTAATATTTCTTAATTATAAAAAATAAATCTATAGAAGACCTTTTTTGTGTGCCCATGTGTACTAATATTCTTTTAGAATTTGAAAAGTACTTAGTAAATTAGCCTTAAAATTTAGATTAATTCAAACTTTACCTAGTCTTTTGAAGATTAATGCCGTGTTGTATATATATATATATATTTATATAATATATATATAAATATATATATATATATATATATATATATATATATATATATATATTTTATATTATATATATATTTATATATATTATATATATATATATATATATATATATATTAATAATATGGATAATATATTATATATATATATTTATATATAATAATATTATTTATAATATATAAAATATCAATATATATATTTTGTAATATGTATATATATATATATATATATATATATATATATATATATATATATATATATATATATAATATATATGTATAATGTATATATGTATATATAATATATATATATATATATATAGTATATATATATATATATATATATATAATATAAATATTATATATATATATATATATATATATATATATATATATATATATATATATATATATATATATATATATATATATATATATATATATATATATATATATATATATATATATATATATATATATATATATTCATCGATATATAATTTTAAATAAATTTTCATTCTTAATTTAATTAAATATAACTAAAATGATACTTTTCTGTGCAATTTTTTATTCAGATGAATTACTGTTCGTCAATTACAGAAATAACTATCATTATTCATTTGTAAAAACAATTCTTATGCACTATTATTTCTCGTCAATCGTGAAATTCTAATGTCCATCACAGTGTTGTAATTCATGATAAAATGAATGTAAACAATTTTAGTGTCAATATTTTCATGGTATCAAATAATACTCATCCAGAATTATTGAGACAATCTGTGGGTACTTCTATAAATACCATTTAAATAATTTATATATTAATAAAGAACTATCTGTATTATAAAAAAATATATCAAATTGTTACTTACTTGTATTGTGGTTTTGGTGAAATTTAGTCACATTTTTAATTAATTAAACTTAAAAAATTATGCATATCGAAATTGATTTACTAGCTTAAACAGTTCATGTAATATTTATAACTGCTCATATATTAAAGCAGAAAACTGAGAATATGTTTTCAGTTTTCAATGGAGCAAGCAACATTTAAGACGTATTATCTACACAAAAAACGTTTTTACTATAAAAATAAGGAGATTTTTAAATAATATTTCGTGAAGTAAGTGCAAATTGATCATCATAGTATGTAAACCAGATTTATTAAAAAATATGCTGAAATATTTTTTTTTCAATTTATTTTACACTTATTTAAAAATCTTTCAAAGATGCAAAACACATTTTTAAAAACTTTTGTAATACAAGAAATATTTCACTCACAATGTGATCTGAGTCATTTCTATTTACTATCACTAGAATAAATGTAATAGAAAAGCTGTTAAAACATTTATTAATATTAGCATATTTTAAAGAGTGGGTTAGTTTAATTCCCAAAATAAATCAATTAAATCCGAAAAATTTTGTAGGAATAACGAATTTTCTTTTTTTCCTGTCGTAATTTTTATTATTCTTTGGATATCGAAAAATAATTTTGATTCCAAAGTTCTTTTTTCTTAGATTACTTTGACATAGTTTTCCATCGAAGTTAATAAACTGAAAGCAATACATTTCAAAAAAAAGATTTTTCAATATTTCGGGATTATTTTTAAAGAAGAAACTTTTGATTGTTCTTGGATACACTACTTGGCTAATATAGAAACCTTAATTTCTTTTTCTTTAGCATCAGACAATGTTTAAACTTCATAACGTACCGGATTGTAACTACAAAAATTTGATGAAATTCATCATTTTTTTCCTATCTGACTTATTCTTATATAGTGTTATTTTTCTTAATTTGTAGTGCTATGATTTGCTGATTTAAGCAGACATTGGAATATAGTTTTTAATAATAAACAATTCCTTTTTTATCTAAATACTTTGCATTTTTAAACAATAAATTCTTAAATTATTTGAAAAAATAAAAATTACTGTCTTTGCATTCTTAATTTTTTTATAAAATAAGTTTGGTTTTAATGTAGATACTGAATAAGACTTTATATTTTAAGGCTCTTTTAATATATTATGTTGAAGAAAAATAGATTTATAAAGACAGATTTATCTTTCATAACTCTCCAAGGAATCTCTTGTTTTTTCCCCTTTTTCCCCTTTAAATTAGCCTCTTAATGTGATTGAAACTGTGTTAAGCACAAACAAAAAATATGAATAATATGTTTTATTGTGTAAAGAATTTGGAATTTTATTAATGTTTACTTGTAATCCTTGTATTGTTTGGTTTTATATTTTGGTTAAAAAATTTTCTATCAGAGAGTTTCTGAAACCTTCGCTATTTCAGACCCAGTTTTGAACCCTAATTTGTATCTGTCGTACTTCTTATGCAATATCAGTATAAACATTACGGTATTCTTTTTCTATCTTGGCATCATAAATACTTATGTTTGGAAAACTGTCCTGCTGTACAGTCATAAGGGGATCAACAATAATTGTTAGATTTGATTTCAATGAAATATAGCTGATATATACATATATATATATATATATATATATATATATATATATATATATATATATATATATATATATATATATTATATAATATTTATATATATGTGAGTGTATATTATTTTATGTATATGCATACGCATACATGTATATGTACATATACATTACATGTACACACACATGCATTTGTACACACATATGCATATATATATATATATATATATATATATATATATATATATATATATATATACATTACTGTGTTATAGAATAGCATACTTAAATAATATAAAACTAGTGGTAACACATGTAATAGAGATTAGACTTTTTATTTTCATGGATCCTCTGGTGCTATTCATTATATTTTCCCCTCTCTAGAAAAAAATAATTATAATTTCAACTCTAGATAGTCTAGCATATTATATACAAAAGTTATATTCAATCAAAGTTGTCTTATGGAATATTTTTATCTGTTGTTTTATCAGGCAATAAATTAAAAATATTTCTTACAGCAGGTATATCAATTGCTATTTATTTTGATGTTGAAATTGGTAATATTAAATACATTTTGCAGCATGGAAAGAATACTATTTATAAATGAATTATATTTGTGAATATGTTTTTTTTCTTATCTCTTATATTTTGTTTTACTTTGTTTACGATAAATTATTATTACGTTTATAATTAATTAATTTTTGTATTTTCTTAAACGCTTGTTCCTTCCAACATGTTCAATTATTTTATTTATTTTGTAATTTCATTTTAGACTTCAACGTTTCTTATTTAACGATAAAAATTGAAGTTCACGAAACTGTTACGTAGGATTTTTATAATAATGGGAAATCAAACATTTGAATCAAAATTGTGCGACTTGATTTAATTCTTTCCGTGATTAGAATGCATTCTTCCTTTAGATCCATTAGTTGTTTGGCGCCAAATGTCTTCTAAAGGAAAGGAAATTTATAGTGCAATAAATAAGAGTTCTTTAAAAATCTCCTTTTTTATGAATAGTTTTTCCCTTTTCAATCAATCTCTTACCTCCGTTAACGAGAGAGGAAAGTGCTCTCCTATTTTCAGATTGATGGTTTCAAGGTATGTTGCAAGCAACGTTAAAATTGCACTTCCATTGCAATGAACTTCGGTTGAGAATAAACGGTTTGGTATATTATGTTTTTATGTATATTTTTTGCAAGAGTTTAAAGAAGAAATATGTGTTTAAAAATTCCAGGATGTAGTCTTCATATTAGTTTATGTTTTTTTTTTTTTTTTTTTTTTTTTTTTTTTTTTTTTTTTTTTTTTTTACTTGTTTGAAGTACTAATATTACAGTTATTTTTACGAACCACACTTTTTGATATTTTTGTATATATCTATGATAACAAATATAATATATATATATATATTTGTATTCAAAAGTATAAAATATCAAAAAATAATGAAAAAGATGTTTTAGGTAAGTCATAATTCCTTAAACTACTAATAGCTTAATCAATCTTTTTTATATGTTTTTTTTTAAATAAGTTTGAACTATGACTATTATTACAGGTATTTTACGAACCACACTTTTTAAAAATATAAAAAAAAATCATTTAACAGATGTTTTCGGTGTAAGTTATATTTCCTTAAATTATTAATAGCTTAATTTATCTTTTCTATATATATTCTTTAAAAAAGCTAGAACTATGATTAATATTATATGTCTTTTTACGAACCACACTTTTTGAAACTTTTTCATATATGTATGATAAAAATATAAAACATATATAAAAATATCATTGTATTCAAAAATATAAAATATCAAAATACATGCCAGAGAAGTTTTAGGTGTAAGTTATATTTCCTTAAATTACTAATAGATTAATCTACCTTTTCTATATATTTAAAAACAACAAGCTTGAACTATGAATTTAGGTGTAAGTTAGTTTAGGTGAATAGTAAGTTAGTTTAGGTAGGTAAGTTTAGGTGTAAGCTTTAGGTGTAAGTTATATTTCCTTAAATTACTAATAGATTAATCTACCTTTTCCATATATTTAAAAAAAAACAAGCTTGAACTATGATTAATATAACAGGTCTTTTTACTATTGCAATGAACTTCGGTTGAGAATAAACGGTGTCTTATATTATGTTTTTATGTATATTTTTTGTAAGAGTTTAAAGAAGAAATATGTGTTTAAAAATTCCAGGATGTGGTCATAATATTAGTTTTTTTTTGTTTACTTGTTTGAAATACTAATATTACAGATATTTTTACGAAACACATTTTTTGATATTTTTGTATATATCTATGTAAAAAAATATAAAATATATATAAAAATATATTTGTATTCAAAAGTATAAAATATCAAAAAATAATGCAAAAGATGTTTTAGGTAAGTCATATTTCCTTAAACTACTAATAGCTTAATCTATCTTTTCTATATGTTTTTTAAAAAAATAAGCTTGAACTATGACTAATATTATAGGTCTTTTTACGAAACACACTTTTTGACATTTTTGTATATATTTATGATAAAAATATAAAACATATATAAAAATATAATTGTGTTCAAATATATAAAATATCAAAAAAATCATGTCAAAGATTTTGTTGGTGTAAGTTATATTTCCATAAATTACTAATACCTTAATCTATCTTTTCTATATATTTAAAAAAAATATAAGCTTGAACTATGACTAATATTACAGGTGTGTTTAAAAAACACAATTTTTGAAATTTTTTTGTATATCTATGATAAAAATATAAAATATATATATATAAAAAATCACTGTATTCAAAAATAGAAAATATAAAAAAAAATCATATAAAAGATGTTTTACGTGTAAGTTATATTTCCTGCGATTACTAATTGCTAAATCTATCTTTTCTATATATTTAAAAAAAGAATAAGCAACTGACTAATATTACAAATGTTTTTACGAACCACACTTTTTGAAATTTTTGTATATATCTATGATAAAAATATAAAATATATATAAAAATACCATTGTATTCAGAAATATAAAATATAAAAAAATCATGCAAAAGATGTTTTAGGTCTAAATTATATTTCCTTAAATTTCTAATAGCTTAAACTATCTTTTCTATTTAATTTTAAAAACTTAAGGTAGAACTATGAATAATATTAGGTCTTTTTACGAATCACACGTTTTGAAATTTTTGTATATATCTATGATAAAAATATATAACATATATAAAAATATATTTGTATTTAAAAATATAAAATATCAAAAAATCATACAAAAGGTGTTTTAGGTAAATCATATTTCCTTAAATTGCTAATAGCTTGATCTATCTTATCTAAATATTTTTTAAAAAATAAGGTAGAACTATGACTAATATTACAGGTCTTTTTACGAACCACACTTTTTGAAATTATTGTATATATCTATGATAAAAATTTAAAATACATGTAAAATATCATTGTATTCAAAAATATAAAATATAAAAAAATTATGCAAAATATGCTTTAGGTGTAATTTATATTTCATTAAAAGACTAACAGCTAAATCTATCTTTTCGATACATTTTTAAATAAATAAGCTTGATCTATGATTAAATGCATAAAGTATTTTTGCCTTTAGAACTGTATCCCAGTACTACCATTAAATTAGAAAAATATAAGTAATATATCATAATTAAACTAACGATTAATCTTAAATCATACTGAAAATTTAAACTGATGAAAAAGCTGATTATTTCTATTTACAAAATACAAATTTTATTTTAATTATACAAACTTACAAAGTACTTGATCCTCATTAAGAAGTAAATTTAGAAGTAATTAAGAAGTAAATTTATAGATGTTATATACCATATAAATGCTATCTAGTGATAAAAGTTAGTATAAGTTTTGTATATCTATATATTCTCAAAATTAACTGCTATAATAAATCGTGATAAAATGTTTTTAGAATGTTTGGAATTTTAAAACCCCTTGAGATACCTTAAAATATTAACTTAGTAAATTTAGTAAAAATACCTAAAATCTGAGTGAAAACTCGTAGATAAAATCTTTTCTGTTTTTGGCAGAACGCTTTAACAGAAGAGACAAAATGGTTTAAAGGAGAAACTTCCAAACACAAAAATTTTTATTTATCGTAAATATTTTTTTTATTTTTAAACTTCTAAATCCAAGTCTATTTTCAATAAACTTATAACATTTTTTTCACTTATTCCTTTAGCAGAAAAATAATTTTAAGAAGATTTATGATAAATGGAATGTCAGAAACTTAAATATCAAACTACTTTTTATTCAGTTCTTTATTGTTAAATCAAAATTTCATAGGTGTGTAAGAATGATTAATTATATTCTTCTAAAAGACAATATTTATGCTTGTTCTTTTCTATTATACACCAAATTTAAAAAGCACAACTGTTTGAAAACTTCGAGTAAAGATTTACAATCTGTTTTGTCACTTTAACATTTACTCTCGATAGGTTTGAAAGCCATTTATTCATAAATCTCTACCCGGAAGAGTTGAAAAATGTTCTAGAGACAATTCTCCTAAGATTTCCATTCAAATTCTTTTTATTTTGCATTGACTATTACTTTTAGAATGAAATAAATAATAATGAATTAAATAATAAAAATCTTATTATAATCCAAAATAACCGCGTTTGATAGGATAATTATTCAAATTTGATTCAAGAATCTTTTTCCCTTCTTTTTTTGTAATTTGTATGTTTTGAAAGAAAAAATGTGAGTGATGTTTATGAAATTTTATTAACATGTTAAACATTTTTTATTAAGTTAGCGTACGTAAAATTTTCGTAAATCAGTTTTATAAAAAAGTATCAATTTGCTTTTACTTTAAAAATTAACTGATAAATTTTTTAGATGTTAAAAGGTTTTTTTTATTAGAAACGATGAACAAAAAATCTATATGAAAAGAAAAAATTGTTTACATTAAAGCAAAAATAATCTAATATGGTTTGCTGTCTCGCGTGTCTGTGGCTCTTTAATAAAAGCTGATGAATTGCTTGAATTAACACTGTTGCTCTTTAATAATTACTGGCTGAAACTTGATGAACAAATCTCTTTCAAAGCTTAAGTTAAGTATTAATTATGCAATTCATAACCTAAAGAAGTGTGTGTTTCGCCAGGAGTTGTTAGTGGAAAATTATTTAGGCATTATATAAATCACCATGACGTTAAATAAGAAGTACTTATCCCAAAGTATCATCAAAGCAGGCTAAGTTATAATTAAATTTGTTTATTCTTTATGAATCTAAAAAGTACTTTTGAAAAGAAATTGCACGAGTTGACTATCTGAAAACTATCGAGAAATGTCTACTACTAATGAATTGAATTTTCATAAAAGAAACTGTTTTCACATGGGTGTTTTTTCATGTTTAAGAAATTTATAATGATTACACTGTTTATCTTTTCTTATGAAGCATATTCTAGTATACAATAAGTATACATTAATAACAAAGGTGTTGAAAGAGGGTGCTAATCGAGCAAGCATTTGATATTGAATAGTTTATTCTTACATGATATAGCTTATTGTGTGTGGGAGAAACATGGAACGTATTAATGTGTAAAGCATTTGGAATTTAATTAATGCTTACTTGTTACCCTTGTATTCTTTGGTTTTATATTTTGGTTTTAAAATTTTCTATTACATCGTTTCTCAAACCTTCACTATTTCAGACCTAGTTTAGAACCATAATTTGTATCTGTCCTACTTCTTATGCAATATCAGTGTAAACATCACAACATTTATTTTGTAACTTCACTTCATAAATACTCTTCAATTTTAATAACAAACATTACAAACTACTAAGAATGAGTGAACTTATTGATGTTTAGAAAACTTTGTCCTGCAGTATAGTCATAAGTGGCTCACCAAACATTGTTAAATTTCATTTCAATGTAGTATAGCTGATATATATATATATATATATATATATATATATATATATATATATATATATATATATATATATATATATATATATATATATATACGCATTACTGTATTATAAAATAGCAGACTTAATATAAAACTAGTGGTAGCACATATAATAGAGATTAGACTTATTATTTTGAGAGAGTTGTTGTGGAAAATTATTTATGCATTATATAAATCATCAGGGCATTAAATATGAAGTACGTATCACAAAGTATCATCAAAGCAGGTTAGGTTATAATTTAATTTGTTTATTCTTTATGAATCTAAAAAATGCTTTTGAAAAGAAAATGCATGAATTAACTATCTGAAAACTATCGAAAAATGTCTTAAGTAGAATTTTCATAAAGGAAACTACTTTTAAATGGGTGTTTTTTCGTGTTTTAGAATTTTATAATGATTACACTGTTTATCTCTATTTATGAAGCACATTCTAGTACACAATAAGTATACATTAATAACAAAAATGATGAAAGAGGATGCTAATTGAGCAAGCATTTGAAGTTGTATATTTTTCCTTACAAGATATAACTGAGTGTGTGTGGAAGAAACATGGGACATACTTTTTTTCAAAAGTTTAGAATTGCATCGCTAAAATCTACTGTACGCATGACTTACTGGCTCAAGGCACTAGGCTCTAACATATTGTGTTCACAAGAAAGACAGTATCCAGTAAATGCAAAAATCTCATTTCGTGTAAACATCTCTAAATGAATATCTAAATTGTATTCAAGGAGTGTATGAACCACTGAATCCCCAAAAAGGAGCATACACTGCTGACATATGTATCACTATTTGCATGACTACTGTTTAACTGCAGTGGTGAATTTAACACATAAAAATCTCAAAGAAAATTACTTTTAAAATTTTTTTATCCAATTCCTTATATAGGTATAATATATGTTCTCACATACATATTTCAAAATCCCATAAACAAGATTGGTAATAAGATATTGATATCATGCACAGATTTTTCACTGAAAAGTCATGTTATAATTCGTGTTCTGTTATGTGAACTAAATAATATTTTTTTTCAATAAAATTTTATTGTTTAAATTTCTTTACTTGAAAATCTGCAACCAATCATTATTCGCTAGAAATACATACATACATACATTCAAATATATATATATATATATATATATATATATATATATATATATATATTATATATATATATATATATATATATATATATAATATATATATATATATATATATATATATATATATATATATATATATATATATATATATATATATATATATATATATATATATATATATATATATATATATATATATATATATATATATATATATATATATATATATATATATATATATATATATATATATATATATATATACATATATATATATATATATATATATATATATATATATATATATATATATATATTATATATATATATATATATATATATATATATATATATATATATATATATATATATATATATATATATACATATATATATATATATATATATATATATATATATATATATATATATATATATATATATATATATATATATATATATATATATATATATATATATATATATATATATATATATATATATATATATATATATATATATAAATCATGTTAGAATGGTATAATATTATACAAGAAAAGGAAGAATTTTAAACAATGTTTATTGCATGCTTATAATAAGATCTATAATTTTTATTACATGATTAAAGTACAAATTAGTAGTTTATAATTTATTAAATTTTATTTAATATAAAATGGATTTATAGAAATGCAGTTTTTAGATTGTATTGTTTTAATGTGTAATTTAAAATTTAAATGAAAGAAAAATTGAATAGGTCTATTTAACTAATTTTCGAATTCCAGTTTTTAATTATATATCTATTCGAGTCTTAACTATAGAAGAACCATTCTGGAAGAAACATTCATTTAGAGATTACCTAAATAAAGACAATCTGGTGGATTGAGAGCTCTGGAATACTTCCAAATAGGTTTTAACCTGAAGTTAGATAAACTATCTTTTATATACTGTCTTAAGGCAATCTGCCACAGTCGGGTTGAATTGCTTTCTGGCTGTGTATCCCTTCTACATTTATATATTTATCTTTTTATATACATGTCTACAATTCTGAAGTTAAACAAATGCAACAAATGCATTAATGTAGATATGGGATAAGAGGTAAATTATGCTTCATATCTTTTGGCGGCTGAAATTGCAATATAAAGGGTCAGGGAGATAAAAAATGACATAGAAGTACTACTCTTAATATAATCTAGAATAAAGTGTTATACTTAAAATTGAGAAGATGTTATAATATATTTCAGATATCCAAATAATAAGACAAAATGAGATGACCTGAGTCGATATTTCATTTTAAAAACTTGATTTTGCATTCCATTTAAATTATTCTAGACATAATACAGATATTTGAAAGTTGCTTAATAGGAATAATAGTATTAAATATAATGTTTTGTAATTTCGTCTATCTTATACACGTATTCTTTTAAACATTGTAGATATATTGTATATTACCACAGGCTCTGTAATTGAAATTAAATTTAACTTAGAGAAAGGACTCCGCTTAATGTGATCAGTTTGGGACACCGTAATTTTGATAACAAAAAACAATATGCAAATTAAGATAAATTTACACCCTGTTTAATTCACGCGTACTAAATTTCAAAATAATATAGAAAAACTCACCTCAAGGCCGTAGGCAGTGGGAGGGATTTGGGGGACTGGTCCGACCCCCCCCCCGAAATTTTGAAAGACAATGTCCCACGTTTGTGTATGTGTGTGCTATCTGCCTAGCTGTTCATGAACATAAACAGTTATTCTCTTAAAAAAACCCGCTCAGACCATAAAAGTCTTCCCTTTCAGCTAGCCGGAAATACAGCACTGTATTTCCGGCACTGTATTTCGGAAATACAGTGCCGGAACTTTCTCTTTCATAAATTGAAGTACCATTCACAAATAAAGATGTCTTTCTCTCTTGGTCCCCCACCGAAAATAATTTCTGGCTACGGCCCTGACTCACCTTATATTTGTGTAATATATATTATCGTTTAAAACCTAAGAATCGTGTAGGTAATTAAAAAATTGATCAATTGTTGACAATCTACAATTTTTCTAAGAAGATCATTGATCATTGATTAATTGTTAAATTGTTAAATCATAATGTTTTTTAATTTCATCGGAGAAGTGTTTACTCCACATTTCAACACTTTCAATGCATTTCTCATTTCAGCATTTGTAGGAGGTGGTTCAGTATCAAGAAATTCTTTATCTGACTCATCAGTTCCATTATTTGTCTGTTTTCCTATAACAATCTGACATACTTCAGATTCTGTTAATGTGGAATGTTAACTGGAATGTTTTGATCTACTTCCACCCATGACTCGAACTCTTTAGGAGTCATATGTGAAGGATTTTCTATCATTTCTTGAGATATCTGGTCACTTCCTGCGTAGGCAAAACAGTTTTTGATCGTTTGAGCAAAAACTCGATTCCAAGAAGGTGTTTCACTCCGTATTTTCATTTTGTTTATGTCTTTTAGTAAGATCATCACGAATTTTCAAAATTTTGAGGTTCTCAATAGAGATTGAGAAATGTTTAATTGCGCTGACTCCTTTTTGGTAACTTCTCATAAAGATTTAAAATTTCGATCTTTTCTTTTAATGTTCAATCATTTTGCTTTCTGCTTCCATATTGACAAGCTGAATGTAAGCGAGCAAGACATAAAATGTAAATACACTCCTTATCAGGTCC
This sequence comes from Pardosa pseudoannulata, assembly GCA_032207245.1. Taxonomy (NCBI): domain Eukaryota; kingdom Metazoa; phylum Arthropoda; class Arachnida; order Araneae; family Lycosidae; genus Pardosa; species Pardosa pseudoannulata. The sequence continues at coordinate 7,524,095 of CM063506.1, forward strand.
GATAAGAATGTGTTGCCTTCTGCTTATTTCATAACCACTGACCACCAGCAGGGTGTGCTTATTACTGAAATATTCCTGGAATGTGTTCACCCGCCTCCTTTGTTCATTCAACATTCACTTATGTGGAAGAGGGATAATTCTCAGATTCAAACAACAGCGAAGGAAAAGAAAATAATGGATTCCTTCTGAAATACATTGTGAATATTCCTTTGCCAGTTTAAATGAGGCTTGAAAACTGATAACATTAACCGATGTAACGATCACATAAAGCGATAATTTAACATACAAGTAAATAGAGAAAATCGGGACCAAGTTATTTCGATAACAATAAGCGATTACCACACTCTTATTAAAACAATAGGGTGCTTAACCGAGATCACATTAATCGGAGTCCACTGTGTATGTAATATAGACGCATTTTGGAGTTACATAAATAAATTAATTTCATGTTTATTGAAAAATTTTGAAAGGGGATTATATATCCTGTTATGACATCTGTTTGGTAAATATTTAGGGAAATATTCTAGACATTCTTTTTCTGATAATAAAATTTAAACTTGGATAATCATATATGCGTTTCTAAGATTTGAAATCTATGGTTTTATAAGAAGAATTTTAAAGTGTAAATGGATAATGTGATTTTGTAAGTATATAAAATGTATTTGATTATTACACTACGATGACATAAAGGTTCAATTGTATAAAAGGCTCAGAAATTTTTCCTACGTATACAACTTCCAACAGCAATGTTAAAATACAGCAATTTGCATTGGTTGAAACAAAGCTTTTTATACCCAATATAAACTAACGATACCTTAGAATCCTATAAATCATTATTACACCTCTGAACTTTTATTTCCTTAAACTCTTACTAACTTGTCCGGCGAAATGTCGTTCCAGGAAATATAAGAAACGTAACAGCTTTTCTTTTCTTAATTGGACAACATTTTCGAGATTGTTGTCTGTGTTTTTAGGCGAGAAAAATTTCTATCTTATATCACTGCATACATTCCCTGTTAAATGTTTGTTTCTCGTATGATCCAATCATTTTCTCCTGTTACATTTTTTTCTCGCAATTTGTTATGTAAAAGGTATCACGATGCACTGGAGTTTAAAAATAGCAGTTACATCTTAAAAGCTCGAATATGTGACGGTGAATATTAATATTAGAAGCAAAGTCATATAGAATTTTTCCACTGTTGTTTCATTAGGGTGTGGTGCATGAATATAACCTTCTATATCCACAATTAAGAAAATGGTTTATTTTATTTTATTTTAACACACACTATAAGGCATTGGTAACAACCAGCCGCCAGATCCCTTCAATTTTGATTATTTTTAGGAAATATTATGGTAATGTTTCCCAATTCCAGCCTATCTTCTAACGAAAGGAGTTTCAACCTTATACATTGATTGTTAAGATAAATGGAAGTATTTCCATTACCTTTCTCTATTCGAACTGGCTAATCCTAAGATTCAAGACTAGTATGCTAACTAGTATGACATCTTGAGGCTCTAGATATAATTTACCAATCACCAGATACCATTTATTTTAACACACACTATAAGGCATTGGTAACCCCCGCCGACAAACCCTTTCAAATTTGATTATTTTTAGGAAATATTATGGTATTATTTCCCAATCTTCTAACTCCCCTATCTTCTTATGAAAGGAGTTTCAACCTTATAAATTTGTTTTGACTGTTAAGATAAATGGGAGTATTTCTATTACCTTCCTCTATTTGAACTGGCTAATCGTATGATTCAAGACTAGTATGACGTCTTGCGGCTCTAGATATAATTTACCAAATACCAGACTGAAAATTTTACCTTTTTTTAAATATCTTTGTTACTGTAATTTGAGATCGATTCCTTACTATATAAAAGTAAAACATTATTATTGGTATTAGAAATGAGATATATCATGTTGTAGATATAATATACAGGAAATTAGACTTTATTGTTAATACTCCCTCTCTAATTCATGGAAGTATATTTTAAGGAACTGGAATTCAATTAAGATATTCTTAACTATTTAAAACGATATTTCATTTTAAACATAAAGAACTTTATAAGGAAAACAGGTGTTTGTAACTAATTGCAAATAATACTAATTCAGTTACGGAGATATTCTCAGAAAGATATAAAGTTAAAGGATAAAAAGCACTATATATTTTTCCATTTTTATCACTGTAATGAATACGTTTTAGAAATATATTCTTAAAAGCTTTAGTAAATAATAATCCTTCGTGTACGTATATATAGATGGCAAAAGTAAATCGTATTTCTTCTCCTGATAAAAAAAAGAAACGTTATTACTACATTTCAACTATCCTTTCTATTGTATTTTGAAATCATATCCTTTAGTTTATTTTATAATATTCAATATAATAATAGTTAATAACATAATATTTAGTAATTCTAATTATATGTGAATACATAATCCCAGATCTCAAGTTTGTCAGTTTTTACGTTTCAAAATAGTATTATATTTTTACAGAAAATC
>CM063506.1:7536600-7589100 GCA_032207245.1 Pardosa pseudoannulata
GTATTATTTTCGTACTTTTTATCCTGGAACTTAGATATTACGTAAATAATTTTCTTTTATATTTGGCTTAAAATGATAGATTAGTTACATATGTGATAATTTTAAATTTAATTATCGATTATTTTATATTGCAATGAAAATTTTATCACTAGTATTAACAACAAATGCTTCATAAAAATCTGCGAGTCTATTTCCAGGACTAATAAATATCTATCGTTAAATTTATGTATCTTTGAAAATTAAGAATTTTGTTTATTTCTGTGCTTGTTGTTTATACATAACCACACAGTTTGACTAAATGAATTCAACTTGATTCTAAGCTGCATTCAAAGTATTGGAGACTATAGAGGAGTATGAAGATAAACAAATTATTAAGCTTGTACCAGAAAATTCACAGAAAAAAAACCAAATCATTTTTATTTGCTTCATAAGGTATTTTACAATTCAGGAAAATAAAAAATTTTACTGATACCGTCATATAAGGGGCATATATGTATGCTAGCATGATAAAAACAACAACATTAAACATTTTAAAATATGCAATGTTGTTGTTTTTGTTGTTACTAATTCCCCTAGTTAAAGAGAACCAACACCAGGACCAATAGATCACATCATGATAGGTTCATAACTTTAGATCCCCAGGCTTGGCCTGTCAACTTAAGAGGTAACGTTTGAGAACTTAGAGGATATTGTGAACAGGAACATTTTTTATGTGCCCCAGCTTCCACGGATAAAGGCGATAAGTCTTTAGCTGGGTGGAGCTTTCAAATTCTAGATTTTATCCATTTTTTTTTATCTTCTTTTCACAACTTCTGTACTGATTCACTCATTTAAATTCGCTTTCTGTTGTTAAAAGATGCAGCATATTACGAAGACTTTAAATCACGCACTTTGTATCCTTAATAGTTAAAAAGTTAAACATACAAAAAATAAATTCAAAATTCCTTGTTATTCTAAGAAATTTAAACAAACTTTTCATATGTGCAATAAGAACAAACAAACAAAGTCTAGATTTCATCCATGTTTTTTTTTCTTCTCGCAACTTCTGTAATCATTCACTCAATAATTTAAATTCGCTTTCTCTTGTTAAAAGATGCAGCGTATTTTATTTCATGATGAATAGAAAAATTTGTACTACGAAAACTCTAAATTATGGCACTATGTATCCTTAATAGTTAAAAAGTTAAACATACAAAAAATAAATTCAAAATTCCTTGTCATTCTAAGAAAATTAAACAAACTTTTCATATGAACAGTAAGAACAAACAAACAAATTCCAGATTTTATCTTTATTTTTTATCTTCTTCTCGCAAATTCTGTAATCATTTACTCAATTAAAATTTACTTTCTCTTGTTAAACGATGCAGCATATTTTATTTGATGATGAATAGAAAAATAGAAAAATTTGTACTACGAAGACTTTAAATCTTGTCACTATGTATCCTTAATAGTTAAAAAGTTAAACATACAAAAACTAAATTCAAAATTTTTTTATCCTTGTAAGAAATTGAAAGAAACTTTTCATACGCTTAATAAAAACAATCAAATTCTAGATTTTATCCATGTTTTTTTATCTTCTTCCCTCAACTTCTGTAATCATTCACTCTATAATTTAAATTCGCTTTTACTTGTTAAAAGATGCAGTATATTTTATTGGATGATAAATAGAAAAATTTGTACTGCGAAGACTTTAAATCTTGTCACTATATATCCTTATTAGTTAAAAAGTCAAACATACAAAAACTAAATTCAAAATTCCTTGTCCTTGTAAGAAATTTAAACAAACTTTTGATATGCGCAATAAGAACAAACAAACAAATTCTAGATTTTATCTATGTTTTTTATCTTCTTCTCGCTACTTCTGTAATCATTCACTCAATAATTTAAATTCGCTTTCTCTTGTTAAAAGATGCAGCATATTTTATTTGATGATGAATAGAAAACATTGTACTACGAAGACTTTAAATCATTTCACTTTGTATCCTTAATAGATAAAAAGTTAAAAATATAAAAAATAAATTCAAAATCCCTTGTCATTCTAAGAAGTTTAAACAAATTTTTCATAAGCGCAATAAGAACAAACAAAAATTTCTAGATTTTATCCATGTTTTTTATAATTTTCTAGCAAATTCTGTAATTATTCACTCAATAATTTAAATTTGCTTTCTCTTGTTAAAATATGGAGCATATTTTATTTGATGATGAATAGAAAAATTCGTACTATGAAGACTTTAAATCATGGCACTATATATCCTTAATAGTTAAAAAGTTAAACATATAAAAAAATAAATTCAAAAATCCTTGTCATTCTAAGAAATTTAAACACACTTTTCATATGTGCAATAAGAACAAACAAACAAATTCTAGCTTTTAACCATGTTTTTTTTTTTTCTTCTCGCAACTTCTGTAATCATTCACTCAACAATTTAAATTATCTTTCTCTTGATAAAAGATGCATTATGTTTTATTTGAGGATGAATAGAACAATTTGTACTACGAAGACTTTAAATCATGGCTCTATGTATCCTAAATAGTTAAAAAGTTAAACATACAAAAAATAAATTCAAAATTCCTTGTCATTCTAAGAAATTTAAACAAAAATATTCATATGCACAGTAAGAACAAACAAATTCTAGATTTTATCCATGTTTTTATCTTCTTCTCGCAATTTCTGTAATCATTCACTCAATTTAAATTTGCTTTCTCTTGTTAAACAATGCAGCTTATTTTATTTGATGATGAATAGAAAAATTTCTACTGAAGACTTTAAATCATGTCATTATGTATCCTTATTAGTTAAAAAGTCAAACATACAAAAACTAAATTCAAAATTACTTGTCCTTGTAAGAAATTTAAACAAACTTTTGATATGTGCAATAAGAACAAACAAAGAAATTCTAGATTTTATCCATGCTTTTTATCTTTTTCACGCAACTTCTGTAATCATTCACTCAATAATTTAAATTCGCTTTCTCTTTACTCGAAATCCTCCTCTCCCGGTATATTTGGAACGAGAAACCAAATGATCAAAATAATTCACCGGAGAAAGTTAACCTATTTATTTAACAACCTTCAAACAAAGCCAGAAATATATCACCTTATCGCCGCTGTTTCCCAAAAGCAAAGTAATTCATCATGCATGAAATTTCATTTAACTCCCCACCGCCTGCACCTTGCTCTCGCATTTATTCACATCCTTTCCCTTATCAATAGAAAATTTCAGGAACTTGTTCATTAATATCTTTCATAGTCTAACGGCATCCCTCATGGCACCATATACAAATTTAATATCGATCCATTTGCTTACAGACTGTTATGGAATAAATATGCGGTTTTTATACAACAGGAAATTAATTAAGTTGTTCGTAAGTCTTTTTAAGCCTCCTGCTTAGCTCTGAGGTGTTCTATAATCTTATATTCTCACTGAAAGTGTTATTGGAATTTCTGCTTTGATGTTTTTATATTGATCATCCATCGATCGCATTTTTAGGTACATTCTCCCCAATAAATAGTTTTGTTAAATAAAGGATTTTGTCATAGCATGCGCTTTATTTGTTTTATTCTCTAATGAATGCCGCAGAATGTTGTGGAATTTAAACATTGTGCGTAGCAAAAATAGTGATTTCTTTATCGACTAGAAAATATTTTCTTAGCATATAATTTATTTGAAATTTTCTACTAACCAAAAAGAAGAATTTTTATAAATTGTACATAAATTTAATAAGTGACGCAACGTTAAATAAGAGATTAGAAAAGTAATATATTGCATGGGATTATAAATATCATTTTGAGAAGGCAAAAAGATTATATTTTTTTTCGTTTAGTTTGGAGCATTGCACTCAGATTATTTTCTACGAAAAGTTAAATTATTAATGGACTTTACTGCTTAACTCTTGATTACTCATTCATTGGGCGATTCAATGCTTTTTTAGCTTACTTAATACCAACCTAAAACCAATGTCATGTTACAGGTAATTCGAAAAAAAAATAGGCTCAGGAAAATGTAATTAAAAATATTTTCTTAGAATATAACTTATTCAAAATTTTTCTCTGAACCAAAAAGAAGAATTTTTATAAATTGGTACATAAATTTAATAAGTAAAGCAACGTTAAATATGTGCTTAGAAATTTGTAGATGTAAATTATTACACGGGATTATAAATATCAGCTTGAGAAGGCAAAAAGATTATAATTTTTTTTCGTTTACTTTGGAGCATTACACTCAGATTATTTTCTATGAAAATGTAAATTTTGAATGGACTTTACTGTTTAACTCTTGATTACTCATTTATTGGGCGATTTAATACTTTTTTGCTTACTTAACACTAACCTAAAACTTTTTAAAGTTACAACTTCTAGCAGACATTGAATGTATAAACTATTATTATTTATTATTCTAAATAGTTACAAGTCATTTTTACATTTTTTCAGCATTTGTTTTTTCATTTTAAACTTCAGAAATCGTCTTAGTCTTTGTTTAAAAAATGTCTTCAAAATTCAGTACATATGATAGAAATTTTATTGTAATTGCTTATATGAAAAACACATTTATACACTTACTGAAAACTGTTTTTTCCTTTAGACTTTCGGAACACTAATAACCGATACAAGTCAACGATATGCGAGTATTTTATTATATGGAATTGACCAAAGTCATGTTACAGCTAATTCAAAACATTTTAGACACAGAAAAATGTAATTATATATATTTTCGTAGAATATAACTTATTTAAAATTTTTCTCCTAATCAAAAGGAAGAATTTTTATAAATTGTACATAAATTTAATAAGTAACGCAACGTTAAAAAAGTGATTAGAAATTTTAGAAGTAAATTATTGCACGAGATTATAAATATCATCTTGAGAAGGCAAAAAGATTATAATTTTTTTCGTTTGGTCTGGAGCATTATAATCAGATTATTTTCTAAGAAAATGTAAATATGTATAGATTTTACTATTTAACTCTTGATTACTGATTCACTGGAAGATTCAATGCTTTTTTTAGTTTACTTAATACTAACCTAAAACTCATTAAAGTTACAACTTATAACAGACATTGAATGTATTAACTATTATTGCCCATTATCACAAATATTTACAAGTCATTCATGCATTTTCAGCACTTTTTTTCGTTTTTAACTTTAGAAAGCGGTTTTTTGACAGTGTTGCGAATATAAGTGTTCAGTAAATTGTTCACCAATTTCCAGTTTTCGTCTTTGTTTAAAAACGTCTTCAAACTTCGGTACATATGATAGAAAGTTTATTGTAATCGCTTACTTAAAAAAACACATTTAAAAACATAATAAAAAATGTTTTTTTTTTCTTTGGATCTTGGGACACTAATATCCGCGACAAGTCAACGGTTTGAGAGTATTTTATAATATGGACGCTGCCAAAGTCATCTTACAGATAATTCGAAAAAAAAAATTCAAACATTTATTGCAGTGATGACATTTTAAATCATGATTACTTCTGCCGAAAGGCCACGATGTATCTCTTTTACTATCGTATAGCCTCAAAGGTATATAACAAAAATGAAAATAAACTTTTAAAATATAATAATAAATTTCGTACAGAATTAAGGATATTACGATTAATTTACTTTTTGATTTCTATTTATTAAATAGTAAAGCAGATATAAAAGTAATTTTCATTAGTTAGTTCTGTTTAAAAAATGCTTTTGGTCACAATCTCAAGCATAAAAAATTGTTTTAATTGGATAGGGAATGAAGATATATCTTTTAAACTCAGGGTTGTAATTTTGACCGGTCAAAACTCATTTTGACAAGGACAATGGATAAAATTGATATTAACCGACCAAAACTTGTCAAAAGTGGTCAAAAATGGTCAGAAGGGGTTAAAATTGTTAAAAAAACAGTTTTAAATGGTCTTAATTTTAATATATAATATATTTTGTCCTTAGAAGTGACTTTTAATAAGCAATAAAAATAGTAGGCAGTTAAACAAAATATTACAGTAACAAGTTCATGAAATCTAACATGCTTATACAGTATAATAAGAACGTTTAAATTTTAAAATTGAATCATGCGCATGCAATATTAAAAATGTAGTCCAGTTTCAGCAAAATACATAAAATACAGTTACAGTTAAATAATAAAACATGAGTTGAAGTTAAAAACATAAGTTGTAGTTAAAAGCGCAAATTTTAAATTTAAAACAAATAATATGACATTTTACAATTATTATTGTTATTAATTGATAATCATTTTAACTGCAATCACAGTAATTTTGTTATAACTGTTATCAGAAATCTATAGAAAGTTATTTTGAAAGTTTGGACTAATCCAAAATAAATTACGAAATCAATTAAATTTAGAGGCAACTACAAAACTTGTTACTTGTAACCGTTTTTTGAATTCAACATAAATTACTTCTAAAACAGCTTGAATAAAAAAAAAATAAGTAAGACTTTTTTTTGTATTTTGGTGTTATGTTATATTTGTTTTTAGCTGGTGTTAGTTATATTATGACATTTTTAACAAATGTAACTTGCCTTTATCATATGCTAGTAAACTATGTTCGATTAGTATTAAATATATTGAAAAGTGAACTTCAGTGGTCAAAATTGGTTAAAATTGATATTGACCAGGACGGTTAAAACCTGTTAAATCCACTGGTTTCAACCCTGATGATTAAAACCGGTACAACCCTGTTTAAACTAGTTTGATGAATTTTATTTTAGTTCCTATTGTTGGTATTTTTTGTTGCATTTAGGCAACAGCAAGATTTTTAAGATCTCATTCCCTTCGACAGTTTATCTGCACCTTATCATTAGCTTCTATAGTGAAAAATAAATAAAACTTTTTAACACTTCTCTATTTCTGTTAAATATTTCTCTCTTCAAAATCAGATAATAAAATATTGATGCAGTTACATTAAATATTCCTTTGATACTTCAAGGGATTCTTTTGTCACATATTTTAAAATACAATAAATATCTTTAAAACAACTTTCAGTTTGAAACTCTGGAATTAAACAAAAACAAGAACAATATAACAATCACATTTTTTCCATTTGCTTCGCTTTGTTTCAGAAGATATAGTAAAAACAAAATTTCTCCACTAAAGCTGTCACGATTGTTCAATAAACTTAACAGCTATTGTCACTACCGCTTGCTGTTATTCTGAAACGTATGTTTAAATCTTTACTACTGACAACTTTTTTTATATTTCTCATCACACTAGAAAAATTCTTTTTTGCTAAACCTTTACAAACTAAGATTTTCTCTCATATCATAATTATAGTAGTGCCGTCTCAAAGTGGAAGATATTTTTTCCAGACAAACTGAATGACAATCAATATGTCTGTGATAAAAATACTTCTCCAGTTTTGATTGAAAACAACAAATTTTCTTTATTTTTTATAGCTCTCATGTAAAATGTGTTTCCTGTAAAACTTATTTCAAAGACTATAATTATTGACTTTAAGTTTGAAATCATTGTGATTTGTTATAAACTTTAGAAACTTAGAACTTTTCAATGAACTTTTTCTGAAAAATATAACATTTATTTTAAGAAATATTATGCCGGACATATATGAAATTATGCAGATTTTGAAAATGTAATAATACAGCCAAAATATAAGGAAAATGAAATTATGTAAATATGTAAATATTTAGGAATAATTTGAATTCATTATTAACTTAAAAATAGATTGAAATTAAATATGCATGAAAAAAGAATTTTAATTGGCTTACCGTAACAGGTATGTGCAAAATGAGAGAAAGGCAGTTTTGATTTGAAATTTGGATTGTTATGTAGTCTTTTATTGCCTCAAACACTGTCATTTTTGTTAATTTTCATAACATGAGTTTTATTTGAGTCTTAGATCTCATTTGAGTATCGTACAAGAAAATACGAGTCTATCAGATAAAAATAATTTCTAGTATGACATTAGTCGTTCAATATTAGTGTTATAGTGAACATTGATTTCAGTGGGATTCTTTCCGATTTATTGATTTATGGATGAATGTTTGTTATTGAAGCTATTAACACTACATTTAAATATGTTTATCATATAACTATTTTTACTGAAGTGAACCAATTTGACTCATACAAGAAAATTGAAGTTTTTTTGCAAAGAAAATAGTTCCAAATTAATTTAAATAAAATGTTTATTATCAAAAAATTCATGGAAAATTTTTTTGCATATAAAATATGTTTTTGAAACCCATTTTCCGTGAAAACTGCTATTTCATTTAGCACAATGATTTCTACATCTGTTTCTTTTGCCTGATTGTTGAACTTGACAATTCTTCCGTGCGTCAGTAGCAGGAATTTCTGTCATTGGAATGGAAGTGTTCTCGACTTCTTCTCTATATTTACTTCTTATCTTTTCAGTCAATTGGAAACATCCCAAGCCTGATAGGAACAATAAATTTCATGCTGTGCGATTAACTGTTAAACCATTATTTGAGTCAAATTGGCTCCCAACCGTGAAACTAGGTATACCACATTTCATTATGCGAAATGAACAGGTCTGCGGGGAAGAGGAATGAAAGTTTACATATATATTACTTAACTAAAAACCAACGTATGCGTTTGAAAAGTGTTATTAAAGTTTTATATATAGAGAGAGGAAATTTTTAATGAGTCAAATTGGCTCGGTCAGTAAATCTAGTGTTAAGACGTTAATAGAGTTATGCTTCTTGAACATTGTAAAGAAAGCAGATTTAATGTATGTGGGAAGATATCAAGTAATCCTATAAATGTACTGCACTTCATTAGTTGAAATCAGACTTTGTGTTAGACAAATGTTAGACTGGTCAAAATCTACAGTAGATATGAAATTAATGACGACCCCATATAATCATTGTATGCCAAGGGCTATAATAAAACATGATATGGGGATATGTACACCTCTACTTTCTCTTCAACCATTCATCGGTCACCATTCATAATCGTTTTTCTTCTCTTTGATTTCCAGCAATGTAGTTCGACATAGAAGTTTTGTGGTTGTAACTGACCTATTTTTTATGAAAGCTTTGGAACTACTGTAACGGTATCTGCATTCTCTTGTCCAAATTCACGCACAGGATATGAGTAGATTCTATGTTTCACTCCCTCTATTTGAAATAATTTTGTACCATAATAAAGCAATGCTATTACACTTCTCTATAGCTACAAAAGGTAAAAATAACTACTAGTTTTGGGAGTTATATGAATTAATTAAAATGATAAAAATATTGTTTACAAAATTTAAACAATAGAAATCCGTTTACACGAAAACTGAATAGTTCATAAAATATTCTTTACAATAAATGCAAAGGACACAGTGATAAATTTATAAATGTATGGATGCAAATTTGTTATTGAAGCTATTAAGACGTTAGGAGAGTTGATCTTCTTGAACATTGTAAAGAAAGAAGAATCATTGCATTTGGGAAGATATCAAGTAATTTTGTAGACGTATTGCATGACATCATTTGAAATCAGACTTTGAAGTGTGAGACTGATCAAAGTATACAGTAGATATGAAATTAAGGACGACCCCAAATAGTCATCGTACGCCAAGGGGTTAATAATAAAACATGATATGGAGATATGTACATCCCTCCACTTATTCTGCAACCATTCTTGGGTCACCATTCATAATCGTTTTTTCTTTGTTTGATTTCAAGCAATGTGGTCCCACAGATCAGTTTTGTGGTTGTAACTGACCTATTTTTTTATGAAAGTTTTTGAACTATTGTAATGGTAGCTGTATTCTCATGTCCAAATTCACGCACAGGATATGAGTAGATTCAATGTTACACTTCCTCTATATGACATAATTTTGTACAATAATAATGCAATTTTATTAAACTTCTATATAGCTACAAAAATAAAAATAACGACTAGTTTTATGAGTAATATGATTTAATTAAAAAGATAGAAATATTGTTTACAAAATTTAAACAAATATAAATCCGTTTACATGAAAAACTGAATAGTTCATGAAATATCCTTTAAAATTAATGCAAAGGACACAGTGATAAATTTATAAATGTATGGATGCAAATTTGTTATTGAAGCTGTTAAGACGTTAGGAAAGTTGATCTTCTTGAATATTGTAAAGAAAGAAGAATCAGTGCATTTAGGAAGATATCAAGTAATCTTGTAAACGTACTGCACGGCATCAGTTGAAATCAGACTTTGAAGTGTTAGACTGATCAAAGTATACAGTAGATAGGAAATTAAGGACGAACCCAAATAGTCATCGTACGCCAAGGGGTTAATAATAAAACATGATATGGAGATATGTACATACCTCCACTTTTTATGCAACCATTCATCGGTCACCATTCATAATCGTTTTTTCTTTGTTTGATTTCAAGCAATGTAGTTCGACAGAGCATTTTTGTTGTTGTAACTGACCTATTTTTATGAAAGTTTTGGAACTATTGTAATGGTAGTTGTATTTTCTTGTCCAAATTTACGCACAGGATATGAGTAGATTCAATGTTGCTCTCCCTCTTTTTGGGATAATTTTGTACAATAATAATGCAATGCTATTAAAATACAGCTACAAAAGAAAATAATAATGACTAGTTTTCGTAATCAGTTAAACGATTTAATTAAAAAGATATAAATATCGTTTACAAAATTTAAACAAATAGAAATCTGTTAACACGAAAAACTTCGTAGTACATGAAACACACTTTAAAAAAATGCAAAGAACACACTGATAAATTTATATATGTATGGATGTAAAAAAGTCCAAAATCGTTCAGCCCGTATACTTCTTATATTATTTTAAAAAGTAACTTAAATATTTATGTCTAAACCCATATAAAAATCCCATTAATACAGGCTCCAGTACCGAATCTCTGCAGTAAAACATCTCAATAACCAACATATTTTACATACGGTCTATTGTGCTAAGCAATGTTATCAACTTTCAGCTACTGAAAGTGTTCAGCCCAATACTTAATATAATAATGTTAAATAATAATAGATTTATTATATATTTCCAAACCCATATCCAAAGCTTATATGACTGCTGTAATATATCCCAATAGCTAAAATACTTTAAGCATGGTGTAATGTCGTAAATAATATAATCAACTTTCGTTTATTGAAGGTGTTCAGGCTGTATATTTAATATACTAGTATTAAGTAATATTAGCTTAAAATGTATATGCCTAAATTGATATCCAAAGCCCTTAGCACTGCAACAATATTACCTAAAAGACCATATATATTCAGTGTTGGCTATTGGACTAAGTAGTGTGATGATCCTTTGGTTACTGAAGGTATTACTAATTTATTTTTCTAATAAGGATTTATTATTATTTCTTTTCCATAACATTTCTTTCCTTTAACACGAAATTGGTTTTCTCAACTAAACCCATGAAAGTACATGATCTTAAAATTCTTTATAATACATATTGTTCCATAAAACGTAGAAGTAGCATTAAAGGATTATTTAAGAATTCTGTGGATAGTCAATTTTTTAACAATATACATTTTTTGCATATCATATATTTAACAAGGTATTGTGACAATTTTCACGAATGTCACTAAAATAAACGGACAATGTTTAACCACGGAATGAAAGCTCAGTTAACTCATATTAAAAACAAAATCTATTTCCCCTGTTTTTCTATTGTTAAGTCTTACAATAAATAACGCTAGCTCGTTATTCAAACAATACACGAATGAAAGCAACATTAACTGTGGTTGTATTCTCGGAAATCATATTTGCCACGTAAGCAACAATAGGGTATTTCAAATAGACCAGCTGCGTTCAGCAGATTAAAATTCCACCGCGGTATATTATGTAGTAACATATCTATTCACCTCGTTGTCGGTTAATGTTTATTAAATTAACATCTAATCCTCTGGGAACATCGAAGCAAACTCGTCACATCTCAAAATATGACATTAGAGGCGATACGGTGTTAGAAATTTCGTTGATCTTACTAGGATATAGTCCAGAAATATTCTAATTATTATTGGACAGACAGTATCCGAATTTAATAAAACTTTCTTACTGTTACGGTTCATATTTCACTGATTTGCGAATATTAATTTTTACAAATTAGTATAATCACATTGCTTATGGAAATCATAGAATTTACGAAGTACTTATTAACACGCAGTTATGAAATATAAATTAGTTACAGTGATGAAAATTTGTATAGATATGCATTGATGCAAAACTAGATAAAATAATTTTACAATTTTCCCTGAAAAATCATTTAAAGAAATTTGCTAATTTCTAAAACGTTCCTTGCGTTAATTTTTCTCCAAATTTTAGATTAACATTTTCTTAAAAATATGTTTTGAAAATTATTGTTTTTTACTTTATTTACAAAGCAATTTATTAGAAGTATTTTATGCTTGTTCATTTAATTTTCGTGAAAATTTAGGACTTTCCTGTATTTCCTGTAGCTTCAATTTTGCAGAAATGTATAAAAATCAAACTTTAAAAAGATTTTTAAAAATTAACAAATTAAAAATATTGTTCAATAATCAAATTTCAAATGATTTTAATAGTTGTAATGAAAGGTATATTTATATACATTTATAAAGACATATTCATTTTTAAAGACTTAATGCAGAATATGTGATTTATAAATACTTTTTTAAACACTACTGCATCAGACTTGTGGAATGGTTTGTTTTTGGACACTTGTTTATAGTGTATAATTGTACACACGGTCATGGATCATGGTCATGTACACACACTCATTTTTACCGATTCGGGTATGTATAAAAATTTTTATAGTAGAAAAACACTGTAAAATTTTCCATTTGTATACACCGGATGGTATAAAAATAATGAAACATAATATTTTATAGCACACAGTTAAAAGTCTTTCATAGGATTATTTCTTGTTATATTAAAAATTCCAGGATTCTAGGTAGTTAAGGTAAAATGATTTGCATTCAACATTTAATACAAGAAACGAAATATATAAAACTAAAATGTAATTATTACGTTTACAGATATTTATGCTATAATATATCATTAGAATAAAATGGTAAATATGTTTGTTTTTGAATGAATTTTTATTGTATAGTACTATACATATAAGTTAAACTTTCTAAACTGATATTTTTTATAATATTTCTTTATTCTTTATTTTATTAAATTCATTGCTAATTTCATCCAAAGTATTTGACGAAAAATATAGTATTAATCACTTAGTTTTTCCTTTTTCTGCCATTAATGGACAAAAAAAGTATGTTTTCAATAAATAACACAGGCCTGCAAAATTGAAATTTTTGAAAAATACAAGAGAAGTTTTTTCTTATTTTTATATTATTTGGTATGCTGATTTCGAAAATGACCTCCATTTTTTTCCATCACGTCAGGATTTTTTGTAAAATTGATGTACATATTAGTGGTAATATCCTATATGGAAAAAATGCTCTCGAACTGTTAGCTTGTACTGACTGGCAACAGTGGGTTTTATCTATTCATGTGAGTTTATTTAATCTGTTTATGATTAGGCATATTAATTTTTAAACAACAATTAAAATTAAAAATGTATACATTTTGTATATAAAGAATGAAAACCATCGCAACCAGAACGCATGAGCTGCACCAGGGCGAGACAAAAAGTTCCCTCGTTATTAAATTTTTTACATTAATTTTATAAGAAATACAGTCCTAGAAAAACCCCAACTACCTGTTTTTCCGTTTTATTAAGGTTTATATATAATAAATGTAAGTTTGAAATATATTTGAAACTCAATACGAAACAAAGACATTTAAATTTAGTTACGTTCATTTTTTCCGTTAAAATTTCTTTTTGACGTTCTTCTTTTATGTTCAATCTTATCTTCATCTCTTGCTAACATCCAACAATAGTCGGCAAGCATATTCTTATTCCACCTACCTTGATATTTTCTCTCCATATCCTTCGTGTCTTGGTGGAACCTTCTCCCTGTTCTTCGCTGACGGACCCTAAATTTTCGGGAAAAAAAGTCCAAATGCGATTGGAGGAAATGCAATTTTACACACATGGAGCAGCCCAACACTTGAAATTTGTCTAGCATGTTACCAACAATTCTTTTAAATTTAGGATCTTTGTGATTGCCCAGAAATTTTTCCACAACATCTTTGAAGGCAACCCAAGCTTCTCTTTCCTTTAATGTCATAGTTGTCTCAAATTTGTTATTTCTAATAAGTTTTCGGATGTCTAGTCCTACTCTCTTTCAATCCAGGAAACTTTTTACACATATATTTTAAGCACTCACCATCTTTTGGAAGAGCCTTAACAAACTGCTTCATAACACCTAATTTTATGTGTAGGGGGGTAGTAATATTTTTTTTTTTTGATCAACTAAGCTTTCTCGAATTACATTTTTGGTACCTGTCGCAAGATTCTGCCTTTTGAGCTAATCTTTTCTGACACAATATTGTGTTTTGTCACGGCTGTCTCACTCACAAATAAAACACGGAAATTTTGTATACCCGTTTTGTTGATCGAAAAGCATGGTGATGATTTTTAAATCACTGCAAAAGATCCAGCCGTGGTTTTCATATTTTATTTTGTTGAGAACGAGAGCTAGGTTTTCATACCTTTCTTTTAAATGCACCGAGTATTCAACTGTCACAGACGCCCATTGATTTCCTTGATGAAGTAGGACAGCTTTAAGGTTCCTTTTTCACAAATCTATAAAAAGCCTCCATTCATCTTTATTGTAGGGAATCTTAAATTTTCTCATCAATCCAGGAACATCTGAGCAATAAATGAGGTTCTCGTCTTCGTCAAAATACTGAATAAATTCCTTTTCACGATTCCTGTACCAATAAAAAGTGGTTCCTCTGGCCAATAAGTTTTTTCTTTCAATCTGGAGCCTAATAAATGAGTTGCCTCTTTTACAGACTAAGTACTGATGCTTATATGAGGTCACTGATAAGGATTCGAGCGTCGCTATAGGTTAACAGAGATTGCGACGGGAGGGTGGGATGATGAGGAGGGACTTTGCGCGTTCCTAGGCTCTTCCCAGGCTCGCGCGCTTCCAGGAATCTCTAATTGGTGATCTGGATCAACATTGAAGCTTTAAAAGCCCTAAAATACTAACTGAGCTGTTGTAGTTTACCACAGAAGGGTAATTTTGAGGGTTTCATCACGGTAAAATGTCAAAACACGAAGGAAAGTATGAAAGCAAAATACGTGAGAAATATTCATAAAATACCACATAAAATTCAATTTTTCAAAAAAATGTGACGTGATAGACATTTTTAATGATTCTTTTCAAAATCAGTACTAAAAATGCGTTAAGTTTAGATGTCACATCCCTTGTATTTTTTTCATCGCAGGCCTGTGTAATTATTATGTGCAAAACTCTCTATAAGCATTGGTACGTGTAATGCTTAAAAGCTGAATTAAGGGAACACAAAACTTATTTCTTTCGTGTAATGGAAAAACAGTAAATCCTCAACTACAAAAGTGATCACACTTCCTTAGCAAATAAATATTCACTTTACTATCATAGATATGTTTGAAGAAACACTGAAATCTATGAATATCGTTAAATATGAGAAAAAGGAGAGTTGAGTAGTTAACTATGGCTTTCAGTCGTAGTTTTGACAATAATAGAAATCTTATTTTTAATTTCTATTTTAAAAGTTGTTTGTAAAGATTTTTAGATTATAAAAACTTTAAGGCTTTCTGCTGTCTTTAGTTTGAGTTATTGTTAGTAGTTAAATTCAAACATATATTTATCCATGTTATTTAAACAAAAATTTCTCCTTAATTTACTATTCTTTCTAACAAATGTTTCTATTACAGTCTCCATTTTTATTGGGATGTTTCATTGATTAAACAATTCAACCCGGGGTTAATCATACTATAGGATTTCTGCCATTGTAAAGTCTGTTTTACTTGTATTTTTTGTGATTAATACAAATTCTTACCAATACTGTTATTAAATGGGGACATAATGGCTTTAAAACTGAATAAAAAAATTAATTGTAAATGAAAAATGTTATGAAGTATGTTTCTCAGCGATATATTATGTTTTTATTTTTGATATTTAAACTTTAAAGATAATTAGATTATCTTTGCAAAATTATCGCCATTATTTTGTACGCTTATGTTTAACATGGTTATTTAATGTAATATGTTTAACATTTTAACATGGTTTTTATTCAGTTATACACTTACACATTGTTAAATAACGCTACATTATTTAAAGCATCGTATTACGTGTGTGCATTTTGTCTACCTTTTAAGGGTAATAAAAGCCAATAACTATATTTACCTAAATATATGAAGTTAACCAAATATCTGCAAAAATTCATATATTGTTTCTTTGTAATCCATTTTTCAATTTATTTGTAACTTTATACTGAATTTAATTAATCATTGGTTTAATCTAATGCATTTGTTCATCAATCATTCAAAGCACCATATGTTACTCTTATTACGGATGTATAAATGTTTAAATAGGTAATAAAATTTACCCAATCTTAAGCACTCGAAACTATCTTCCGTTGCTCTGTAAGCAATGTACTCATGCGAGAGAAATGCAACTAAGTGGCCCACAGAATGCCTTGAAGCTGGAACTCTCTTAAGGCGAGATAAGTAATTAAAACAAACCAGCTGGGAAGAGCAAATTAAAATTATAGCAGAGGAACTTATGAAATAATAAATTCAACCAGAATGTATGCCGTAAATATTCATTAACTTAATAAGGAGCGGCTTCAAAGCTGGAAATTTCAATTGTTCTGAATTCTCAATGGGTTAGCATGGTTATTTGTGAATTTTCGTAATGTAATTGTTGATACGAATATTTAGTGGAAAGACTTATGAAATGAAACATTAAAAAGGCTTATTGCTCTATATTCGAGTCATGTTTAGATTTGCAGAAATAATAGCAGAATTAATTAATATCAATTCGAAATTCAGTTTCATCTTGATGGATACATATTTTCACGTGGTGATACTAGTTTTATCCCCACCGAAAATTTTACTTTTTATCTTGCGAGAAATGAAATATTTAATAACTTAAAATATGTTTATTAAGCACTTTAAAGTTAACGATTTTCCGCAAAGATAAAAGATACTTTTATTTGGATAGTTATTTTGCTTCATCGCTTTGCTTCTTTTCAATACCAATACTATTTAATTTTTTGAAGTTGCAGTGCAGTGATAAATTAGATAAAAATCTGATATTTAAAATTTGCAAGAACAATATCAGTTACTTAAAAATCTTACACTATAAAACTTCAGTATAAATCTTAGACTCTAAAAACCTTTATTAATGTACATTTTGTGAATAAAATTCGAAATTACAATGAGCTTTAATTTTTATCTACAAAATTTTAGAACACAAGAAGGAAATTTTAATCAGAAATGAAACATATTTAAAAAATGGGAAGAATGAACAAAATATTATTTGTAAATTATCTGAATTTTCTGTATCTATCCTATATTATCATGAACATTTATAAAACCTGTTTTAAAAAAATCTAGAACCAAATAAAAGACTTCATTATAAAAGACATTAATTCACTCAATATAAAGTAAGATATGTTATGCACAGTTTAGAATAAAATGTTTCCTTGATTAATAATAATATTCTAATTTTATAAATATTGTTTCGCTCAGTTAAAAGAAGTCAAAATATTTTTTTCAAACTACAAAAAAAATAGAGCAAATGAAAACAAGTAAAACCCTTAAACCAGAAAATAACAGTTTAAAACTGTAAATCAGAAACTAATTTTCAAATTCATATCATTTTAAAGCTCATTAACTTTTATTATACAGTGAAGCTCAATTTTTTTAACACGAGTAATATATTTCATTTTATACAATTATATGTGATAGTTTTAAATTTTTAATTTTCTAAGAGATTTAATTTTTTTTTCTTAAATTTAAATTCAAAGATATCTATTTGAAAATATCTCCGATATCTTGAAATATTTAAAGATTTTTATTAAAATCTTAATTATTTTTTAGATAATTTTGCACCTTAAAAATATAATTAACTTTTGTTTAAAATTTTAATCTCTAATATATATATTTTTTATTTACCTTGTAAGTGAATTTATATATTTTCATTTCTTGTAAATATTTTGTTTTTCAAAAAATACATACTCTTTGAAGTGACAAAACTAAGTGACATTTTTAAAGTTAGAGAGGTGTTAAATAAATTGTAAAAAATCATTGTAAAGGAAGAAAATGTTTTTATTTTAGTCCAAATCGAAAAAACTATTTATAATAAACAATTTAAATTTAGAAAGGCATTATGTCTCCTTAAAATAGATGAGACTATTGATTTTTGAAAAAAAAGACATTTTTTATTGGCGAAAACGAGGTACGAAAGAAACACATTAAAATAATTTACTTGTACAATAATAATAATTTCCTCCATTTAATTTAATAAGTGCCTTAAAATACTCTAAAAAATACCTCTTTAAATATGCTATAAATTTGAATGTAAAGGATGGCACTGTAGGAACTATATAAGAATTTCGTTTAAAATTAAAAAAAAAATACAATAACAGATTTCCAAAGGAATTGTATAACAATTAGCTTAAATTTTATATTTTATGTTTAGGTTTTGATTAAAATTATACTGGATATTAAAATTTACCTATATTCAATTCAACACATGTAGAATTGTATGCATAATAAAATATATCAAAAGCTTATTTGTTAAAAGTTTTAAGAAATGGAAAATGCCAATAAGGTTTGATGGAATAAGAAAAAAAAGATGCGTGGAATGTGAAATGGAGAAAGTTTAAAAATACTTGATTTAAATTTAAAAAAATTATATTTCATTTAAAAAC
This sequence comes from Pardosa pseudoannulata, assembly GCA_032207245.1. Classification (NCBI taxonomy): domain Eukaryota; kingdom Metazoa; phylum Arthropoda; class Arachnida; order Araneae; family Lycosidae; genus Pardosa; species Pardosa pseudoannulata. Next base: position 7,555,356 of record CM063506.1, read on the forward strand.
ACTCATTTCATTAGGAATGTTTACACCAACACTTATGTGTTTGAAACAAAAGAAATTTATATTTTTTGTGAAATTCAGGAATTCATAAAGCATTTTGTGAAAATTACGCATTTAAACTACATTATTTTTAGTATTTTATAAAGATATTTATTGTTTAGACATGGTTTAACAGCATAAACAATTTAATGAGCAATGAAATAAAAAAAGAAATTCTATAGAAGAATTATTTTGCATTTACTGGCGTTAATTGCACAAAATGTTTCCTCGTGCTTAATTTTTCTAACGTAATATCCGCAGTGTAATTTACAAATCTTCTGAAAAAAATTGGTTCTGTCGTCCATAACGCTGTTTATTTCTTAAATTCCACTTGATCTTATGTATAATCATTACAAGAGTTTTTTAAATGTTTCTTGTGCCTGTTAAAGAAACATAATAATTTTTTAAACTGATTTTCTAAAAGTACCCCAGATGATAATAGATTTCGGATTTTTTTTTATTATTTTTACAAATATCCACCAGTGTAAATAATTGTTATACTAAACCTTTAAGTGAAACTTCCTCCTAGGTAAGAATTATTTTAATTTTCTATGATTTAATAGCAATAAATATTTAAAAATTACCACAATTTCTCTAAATTATTTATTATTCTTTATGTTTGTAACTATCTATCACATTCAATAAAAACTAGTTTCCTTTTATTCCCATTTAAATATGAATATTATAATGATTTTTATCTTAGCAATTTAAGCCTTTAAAAGAAAAATGATAATTTTTTAAACTGATTTTCTAAAAGTACCCCAGATGTTAATAGATTTCGGATTTTCCTTATTATTTTTACAAATATTCATCAGCGTAAATAAATTTTTCACTAAACTTTTAAGTGAAAACTTCATCCCAGGTAAGAATTATTTCAATTTTCTATATTTTAATAGTTGAAAGACTTGAAAAATACCACAGTTTCTCTAAATTATTTATTATCCTTTATGTTTGTAATTATCTATCATATTCCTTGAGAACTAGTTCCCTTTTATTCCCATTGAAATATGAGTATTATAATGATTTTAATCTTAGCAATAATTCAATTCTAAAGTCGATTATGTAGGTGTCAAGCCATTTTAATTAATTTTCATCAGTTCTAAAATTAATATGCCACAGCATCTTAATTTTGTCATTCGGTATATGAGTTAAGCGTCCGATAGCTACGTTATCATCCCTTTATAGGCATCATATCGATGACTTGAAGTAAATGGAGACGCAGCTGTAATCCCAAAAGATATATATTTTCTAATTAAGCTTTCACGATTAAAATTGTCAAGTATATTAAATGCATTAAAATGCTCCTGAGAACAATTACTAAGCCAAATTAGAAATATTTGTTTATTGATGCAAACTTGTAAGAGTTACAGCTTTCAGACAGTAATTGTATTAATAAAATACTGCATGAATTGTTATAAACGATCTGATAAATTGTAATGAAGTTAAGGTTACAGATAATCACCATCTGGTTGAAATTTGAGATTAATTTCGATATTTATATCTGACTGAAGTGTGAAATTACAATGAAGAATAAAAAAAAACTTTATTTATTTTCTTCCTCCTAAAAAATATTGGAAAACAAACTCTAATAAATTTAAGGTTTTTTCATACACACCGTTTGAATTTAATAAACATTTGAAACACTGTAAGTACATATTTAATTGCCTTATACTTTTGAAATTTGCCAACTATATATCTTTAAGCAGGTTTTTAAATTAATTTAATACAGGAAAGTATGATATTTTCACGATTTCTTAATTAAATATATGTTTTTGATAAAACTACATTACTAGAATATAATGCTTACAATCTTAGTACCTTGACATAAATAACATGATAAAGAACTAAATTTTATTAAAGTTCAGTTATATATCCGAAAACAGAGAAGCCGTATAATGCTTAAAGATATGCTCCCTATGAATTTTCATCAAAATTGCTTCTGAATCAGTTAATAATCAAAAACTTTTAAAAGAAATAATATCATACCTAGAAATTTTAAGATCTATTAAAATATATTTATGATAACATTTATCTTTGTTAAGAAAATCCGTCTAAAATTAGCATTTTAAATATAAAATGTAAATGTAAAATATTGCAAAGATTATAACGTACTTTTACATGAATATTGTATTTTTAACATGATACAGAACTATATTTTTATCAAGGTTCAGTTATTTATCCTATAGACAAAGAAGCACTATAATGCTTAGAGTAGAAACTCCCTATGAATTTTCATCAAAACTGCTTCTGAATCAGTTATTAATCAAACATTTAAAAGAAATAATATCCTACCTAGAGATTTCAACATCTATTAAAATATAATTACTATGACATATATCTTTAAGAAAATCTATCTAAAATTAACATTTTAAACATACACTGTAAATGTAAAATATTGCAAACATTATAACATACTTTTACATGAATATTGTATTTTTTATATTTCAAGGAAACACTGAAATGCATTCAGATTCAATCGATAACACGTGTTCATAATCAAATGCACTCCTCTAAAATGTTCATATTATAGTTCCATTCTGATATGGAATAGTTTTGGATCAAATGTAGTCAATTATACTTTTGTATTGAATTTTGAATCTAAATCCAAGTTAGGGATGAGATTGAAGGGTATAAGAAACGTTGAATTTCTGTTTAAAATTATAAAATGTTTTAATCATATTTCTTTAACAAGAATCTATAATATTTTTAATTCTAACATAAGTTTCTTAAGTCTAACAGAAAAAAAAAAAATTCGATTAAAATGGAAGCTTGTTCACACAAGTTGAGACTTACAACAACATTCCGTAAAAATGTACCTAGTAGACGTTATACAAACCAATTACTTTTATTTTTATTTTAGAAATTTAGAATTTAGAATTTATTTTTTGTTTTAGAATTTTAGAATCTTTTTTTACAATTTGCAAAAAGACAAATCTGGATATCGATCTTCAGTTACATTAAATATTTACATAAATAGTTATTTCAAGTTATACAGTGTTTCAGTAGCAAAATATTTGCTATATATATTAAGGGTATTAAATTTCAATAAAACTGGAAAATACTTTAAGACTTTAAATATAATAACCATTTACATAACATTATAAGAGGGTCTTTAAAATGTTTAATAATAGATACATCACATTAATTTTCGGTATATCTTATTAATAATCCTATTAAGTAACATATTTTACAGTATTACCTAAATATAGTACCTTTAATTTTTTTAAGTATATATATATATATACATATATACATATACATATATATATATACATATATACATATATATATATATATATATATATATATATATATATATATATATATATATATATATATATATATATATATATATATATATATATATATATATATATATATATATATATATATATATATATATATATATATATATATATATATATATATATATATATATATATATATATATATATATATATATATATATATATATATATATATATATATATATATATATATATATATATATATATATATATATATATATATATATATATATATATATATATATATATATATATATATATATATATATATATATATATTATATATATATATATATATAATATATATATATATATATATAGAATTTATATAAGACATTTAGAGGATGGGAAAAATATTTTAAGGAATTAGAATGAGAGGCAGGAGATTTTAAAGGAAATATGAAAGTTAAATAACTTTGATGTATTACGTATGTATGTGTAGGAAGAAGAAAATTTAAAAGGACAGTTTTAAATTCTAAAATATAATCAATACAACCTAATTTTTGTATACCTTATTTCCAAAGAACAACTTAGAATACAATATAACATAAAACTATAATGTATAAATTTCAAGTAGGTGATACATTTTTGTTGTAAAAATAAATTATGACCATTGTTTTTATTAATATAGTATCATTAATATTTCAATTTTGATAATCATATTTATATTGACCTGTATAATTTATTAGGGATAATATTTTATGAACTGATCATATATTAGTTATTAGGTCAATTTTAAATAAATTCTCATTTATTCATTTATTTATTTTCCTTCATACCAATGATTTTTCGTTATTATTGTATTTTAGACATCGAACTAATCTTGTGACTTTAAAATTTTCTTTTCCCCCAAACTTTCCTCTTCTAAAGGGTTATCCCCGAAACCAAATAACGAGAGCATTTTCATCTTAACCACTACAGAAAGTATACTTAGCGGAGATCACACATCGATTGCGTACAGCCCCATTTAACGACCGTTCGTAAAGCACTTAACTACTTTTCTTGAATTGCTATGAAGCACAAATTACGAGCATTAGCGTGGTACATTTGGATTCTAATGCGATTCAGGAGCAGTTATTTGCATATAAACAAGTGAAGTCCTCTCTACGCGCAGAAAATAACTTTTAGGAATCTCGAAATGCGATATCAGAATGATAGAAACGAATAAAGGAAGCTAGAAGTTCATGCCTAAGTGCACACAGGCAAATATTACGTAGCATTATTTACGCGTGGGGAAATATATCCTTATTCTACATAAATAAGAGTTTATAAATCGTTTATGCAATGATCTGTGAGATGCATTCCCTATTTAAATGAGTGAACGCTACTAAATCATAAATCATTTTCTTATATTTTTATTACTTTTATGCAAAATGTATCTCCGGAGTGTAGTTATTAAATATTATTAATGAGCTTTATAGTAGAAAAATACTGAATCCTTTAAGCTCTGAAAGGATTTATAAGTCCTTTTTAATATAAAAACAAATATTATTTAATACATACCTTCAATCCAGCCTGATATCTCAGTCCCTTTATTTAACATAATAACAAAATTAATTATTTTCTGTGTTTTTATAAATTTAAATGTATTTTCAATTTTGATATAAAATATGTTCATAATTTGGGTTTTAAAGTGTTTATATGAAGCAATCATAACGAATAATGACATTATAAATGTATTTTTTAAACGTTTTCAATACCGAAAGTTTTACGCACTTTTATTGCATAGCTAGAATTACTGCTATGGGTTGTTTTTTATTCTGTGTTAATGTTGTTTTTTTGTATTTCAATAGAATTTACTTAAAATAAGCCCTGGAAATTTTACACTTTATTACAAGCTTTAACTGAATAAGTAGAGAGCATTCTTACATGAGACCATTATATCGAATGCCGCTTCGTTCATAGATACTTGCAAACAGGCGGAATCAGCTGTAAAGTAGTCGATTACTAGTCTGATTAGCACTCCTATATCAGTAAAAACATTAAATATTACAAACAATAATATAGGAACTGCTGCATTCCCTAATTAAAAGAGTGAACGCTACTAAATCATAAATCAGTTTCGTATATTTTTATTACTTTTATGCAAAATATATCTACGGAGAGTAGTTATTAAATATTCTTAATGAGCTTTTTAGTTGAAAAATACTGAATCCTTTAAGATCTAAAAGGAATATAAGTTCTTTTTAATATAAAAAGAAATATTATTTAATATATTCCTTCAATCCAGTAGGATATCTCAGTCCCTTTATTTAGTATAGTAACAAATCTAGGTCTTTTACGTGTTTTTATAAATTTAAATGTCTTTTAAATTTTGGTATAAAATATGTTCATAATTTGGATCATAAAGTGTATATATGAATAAATCATAACAAATAATGTGATTAAAAATTTATAATTTATACATTTTCAATACCGGATTTTTGGCGTTTATTGCATAGCTAGAATTATTATTATGAAATATTTTTTATTTTACATTAATGACGTTTTTATTTTGCTATTTCAATAGAATTAACATGAACTAAACCCTGTAAATCTTATACTTATTACACAAGCTTTAACTGAATAAATAGAACGCATTCTTACATGAATCCATTAATTCGAATGCCACTTTATTTCATAGATACTTGCAAACATGCAGAATCAGTTGTAAAGTAGTTGATCACTAGTCTCTTTAGCAATCCTAAATCAGTAAAAACATTAAATATTACAAACAGTAATATAGGAACTGCTGCATTCCCTATTTAAATGAGTGAACGCTACAAAATCATAAATCATTTTCTTATATTTTTATTACTTTTATGCAACATATATCTCCGGAGTATAGTTATTAAATATTATTAATGAGCTTTTTAGTAGAAAAATACTGAATCCTTTAAGCTCTAAAATGATTTATAGTCCTTTTTAATATAAAAACTAATATTATTTAATATATTCTTTCAATCAAACAGGATAACTCAGTCCCTTTATTTAACATTATAACAAAACTAATTGTTTTCTGTGTTTTTATAAATTTAAGTGTCTTTTAAATTTTGGTATAAAATATATTTCATAATTTGGGTCATAAAGTGTTTACATGAATAAATCATAACAAATAGTGTGATTAAAAACTTATAATTTATACGTTTTCAATGCTGGATTTTTGATGTTTATTGCATAGCTAGAATAACAGTTATGATATATTTTTTTATTTTATGTTAATGACAATTTTTTGGTATTTCAATAGAATTTACATGAACTAACCTTGGAAATCTTATACTTTATTACACAAGCTTTAACTGAATAAGTAGAACGCATTCTTACATGAGTCTTTTAATTCAAATGCCGCTTCGTTCATGGATACTTGCAAACATACGGAATCAACTGTAAAGTAGTTGATTACTAGTCTGATTACCACTCCTAAAACAGTAAAAAAACATTAAATATTACAAACAGTAAAGTAGCAACTACTGCATTCCCTATTTAAATGAGTGAACGTTACTAAATCCTTAATCATTTTCTTTAATTTTTCTTACTTTTATGCAAAATATATCTCCGGAGTATAGTTATTAAATATTATTAATGAGCTTTTAAGTCGAAAAATGCTGAATCCTGAAAGCTCAAAAAGAATTTATAAGTCCTTTTTAATATAAAAAGAAATATTATTTAATATATTCCTTTAATCCACAGGGTATATCAGTTCCTTTATTTAACATAATAATAATACTAATTATTTTCTGTATTTTTATAAATTTAAGTGCCTTTTAAATTTTGGTATGAAATATATGTCATAATTTAGTAAATTAAAATTTACTTAACATATGTTAGTGATATATTACAGTAGTATTCATTGTAAAAGTTTCAAATTTCAATTTAATATTTAAAACGCAATTTAATAATGTAAATATTTATTTGTAATAATAATTAGTAATATTGATTAAAGAAGATTAAAATATTTTAGAAAAATAAATAACAAATCTCTATCAGTATAATTGCAATGATTAAATAAACTTATATCAGAATGATAATATTTAATGTTTTTATATATTCTCTTTGCATACATATATTCATCATATGTTCATTTCTTTTATGTACATCAAAGCCCAAAGAATTGTTTATGTATGGATTCTTCGAAGTTTAGTTTAAGAAAAATTATCTTTCTGTAGACTTATAAAATGCTCTTAAAATTTGAATATTTTGAAATGAAAGGCTTAAGGCTTAAGGACCTCAAAAATAAAATAGTAGTAAGACTGTGTTGTTCAACAAAGAAAAGGGTTGGTCTGAATTCCTCTACTGGTATGATTCTTCATTGCATCTCGAAATCGGCTTTAAACAGTAGATCCCCTTGTTATCCTTCGTGCAACAAAACCGTAGCATTCCAAATCAAATACTTAATGTTTTATAATAATTTCTTATGTAATACCAATGCATTCCTTTATTTTTAGTTTAGAAAAGAATTAATTTGCTTATGAATCCTTTAAAATTCACTTTATAGAAACATCATATACACGGATTACAGTTTTTAGTTTAAACCCTGCTATATATGCTTGATTGGTTTTGTAAAAATATGATTATTGTTTCTCTGTGTAAGAACACTTTTAAGAACAACAAATAGCGCAGGAAGATGTCGGATAATCACATGCAATAAAAATAATGTTAGCTTCCGAACAAGGAGAAAGTTTGGATTCTATTCCTGAATTGCTTTGAGGCGTTAAATGGAATTTTGTGGGCATCGGAAAATAGCGTAATAAATAGAATAGTCTGATTCAGAACATACTACATTTTATTTTAACATACTGTTTTTAGATTTAAAATCTTTAATATGAACTGTTGCATGAAGAAAGTTTTTAGTAGTTGTATTCTTTGATTTATTCAAAGCATTATATAACACATTTGTTATAAAAATATTTTTTCTTACAGACTTTTATCAATTAATTTCACTGTCAGATGGATAAAAGATCTTTCTATCAAATTTTAAAGTATTCAATTTTGTATTGTCATAATTACTAATCAAATATTACTGATTTGTTAAATATATAAGTCAGATATAATTGAGGGAAACATGCCGATTGCTTACATAATTATAAAAATTAGTAAAATAAAGTAAAAATTAAGGTCTTTGTATAGTGTCGTTATTAAATCTTTTGCAATAATAAATTTTAAATAAATATTAAAATGTTATTTACCAGTATAATACACACATCTTGTAATTCTATGTCTTATAATTCAAGTTAGTCTTATAAAAAGTCTAAATAAATATCTTAATATTTAAACTAAAATGATTTATCATTTCTCGTAAAATGCATATATATATACGCATATATATATATATATATATATATATATATATATATATATATATATATATATATATATATATATATATATATATATATATATATATATATATATATATATATATATATATATATATATATATATATATATATATATACTATATATATATATATATATATATATATATATATATATATATATATATATATATATATATATATATATATATATATATATATATATATATATATATATATATATAATATATATATATATATATATACATATATATACATATATATATATAGGTATACATATGTGAGTTAAAAATTCACATAGAGGGTATAAGGTTTTCATTCTGCCAGTGACGTGCACTGAACAGATTTCTCGGAAAAAATAATCTTTATTTGATAATAACAATATTAAACTAACAATCTGTCTTACAAACAATTACCTTCACTGAATAGTAATAATAACATTTGATCAAGAAAAAATACTTTTAAAAAGTACTTTTTAAAATTTAAAAAAAGGTTTGGTACCGAATTTCTTTGATAGAATTTTGGGAGTATTGAAGATGAATTAAGACACTCTTCAACTAAAAAAAGAGGCACCACAATGTACCGAGAATATGCAATGCAAACTGGGCACTGATTAATATGCATAGAGATTTGGACAGAAAATTCAAAATTTTAAAATAATTTTTCGGCCAGTGAATGAACATGAGTCGTTGTATCTCATATTATCTGCGCAAATGGTAGGATATTTAAGAGGAAAAATGTTGATTCCAGGCCATAAGTTCTTGACGAATTTTATTATGTGTAATCAGGTAAACAGTAAATATACCTTGCATACAATTGCACGAACAATATGCACAGTTGTCATCATTTGAGAGAGGACATATAGTTGGTCTCAAAGAAGGTGGTTGGTTAAATCGGCTAATCCTTCAGCATTTCCCTAGAATCAATGCCACTATTAGATGATGTTGGCAGGAATGGGTGAACCATGGCGGAACACAAGGTCAAAAAGGAAACGGCTGTCCTAGAGAAACGACAGAATGTGAAAACCAAGCAATCGTCGGAGCGGCTCTCACAGCCCTAGATGCTATATTATCTTCGATTGAACATGCAACTAGTGATTCAGTCACCGCAAGGACCATTCATAGGTGGCTTATTCAGAGGAAGCTAATGTCAAGGTACCCCTTGCGCCAAGTACCATTGACAAACCCGTTTTCATTGGTTTCGGAGTCATTTGAACTGGAATGTCACTGTCTGGAGTAGAATAATTTTCAGTCATGAGTTCCTCTTTAAACTGATACCCGAAGACAAAACTGGAGATGTCTTAGACAGCAGAAATAATTCGTCTCATACCTCGTTGTGGGGTAGACTTTGTAATAGAAAATATTTTCATGTACCATTAATTATTCTGCTCTTGTCGAAAAAATTTTTTCTTAGCCAATATAAAATAAAAGATCTATTACAGATTTCGTTCCTTCCTTGATATGACGCCAAGATTGCAATATTATTAGGATCACTCATTGCTCAGTAAGCCCTTGCAATTAAACAAAATGGGTGCTATTTTTATTTGTAACCGGCTGATTAATTTCGCCTTGTTACACACATATATGTGTATATATATATATATATATATATATATATATATATATATATATATATATATATATATATATATATATATATATATATATATATATATATATATATATATATATATATATATGTGTGTGTGTGTGTGTGTGTGTGTTTGTATACAAATATATATGTATATCAATATATATCTATACATGGAGGTATATTTTTATGTATGTGTATATAATTCGAAAACTAATACCATTGATCTGTCATCCGTGCTCCGGTTAAGTAATTCCGATGCAGTGGTTATGGTTTTCTTTCCATCTTGGTCTACGTTATTATAAAAACTTCGAGGTTAGTCAGGGAGTAACCTATTTTGTGTCTCCTATATCATGTAGTGTGAAGAATATTTATGGTGAATAGATTCCATGATTTTTATACATCGTTCCTTCAATATTATCCTTTAATCATTATTGCTAAGAATTATTCATTTTCTTTAAAATTTACCTAAGTATTTAATATGTCGATTTTAATATATTTAAATAATAATGCTTCACAAAATACATGACTTTCTAAAAATATTTTGAACTTTTTATTGTGTTCTCACTGATTCAAAGATATACCTTTAAAAAAAGTGACAGTTTATACGTTTATGATTAAGTTTTGTTATTAAAAATTAAACGATCAATATTTGCATTTTGTATTTCATCATATTATTATAAAGCTTATTCCAAAAAATATGGATATGCATAACAATTATTATACACAGAAAAATAAACATATTTTTATGATTACTGAAATAAGAAGATATCTTGATTTGCATTTACTGATAAAAAAGAAGAACATTTTTAATGATTCAGATATAATTTATTATTTTCAGGTATTCTTATTAAGTCATAATCTTTGTATTAATTTTATTTTAAACTAAGGTTGTTTATTTATGTGTTCTTTAAATTTTAATTTATTGCAGAAATCTTCGAAGCGTAAAGAGAAATTTATTTTAAATCTTCTGGTGTGTGCTTAATTAATTTTGTGAAAATAAAAATATTGTTCTACAACAGATAAGAAAAGAAGATGTGAGATAATCGCATGCAATAAAAATAATACTTCAAACAAGAAGAAACCGAAACGAAAATTTCGAATCTATTTCCGAATTGCTTTGAGGCGTTAAATGGAATTCTGTGGGTATTGGAAAATGATGTAATAAATAAAGAACTCTGATTCAAAGCATAATAGTTTTTACTTTAACATGCCAATTTTTAGTTTCAGAATCTTTTAATGTTATTCGTAGTTCGAAGGAATTTTTTCCGGTGTAGATTCGATGATCTATTTAAAGTGATATCTCTAAAGCTATCGAATGCATTTATAATACCTTCAGCCCGAAATTTTATTATTAATTCTCTTTCATATCGATTTAACTATACAAATAACCTTAAATTTCTAATTTTTAGTTTGTTATTTTAGAATCAATTAATTCATGCAGACAAATACATAAAATCAATTCTTTGACCATTTTGAAGTCTAAACATTTTAAAATTGTTTAACAAACACTTAATATTTCTTTAATTTCTTTCTGGCGACATAAAGAACAAACTTGTATTACACTTTCCAAAAAAGTTTCAGAGATTTGGGCAATGAGTGCATCGTTTACATATATAAAAAATTTTTGATTAACCTGTATCATACATAGCTGTAGATAACTTGTGATCTTTGTATAACATTTATCTGACTATTGCCAAATTTTACATTTTTTTGAAAATAAATAATTTAAAAGTATACACGTCCCTTTAAAATACTGCAAATAATTTTACAAGATTTTTTTTCTCTAGATTTCCAAAAAAAAATTTATTAATACGTCACCCAGTAAATTTTAAAATCTACAGTGGCCAATGTAGCTAAAATTCAGAATCATATGTAGGAAGGATGAGGCCACACAAGTAAGGGAAGTCACCTGAGGTAGTACCCGAAAGTAGAAAAAAAAATCTGACGCTGATTCGATGGAGTCACAACCTTTGACGTTATGCTTATTTTACCTCTGCCATGAGTCTATAGTGGGTAATGGAGATTTTTTTATGAGTGATTGGAGTTGGTTATTTAAGTAAGTATCTACAGGAATGTTGCAAGATAACTGGGAAAAGCGGTAAGGGCTTAGGCTGGACAAAGATCGAGGTGGCCCCAAACGGAAACTTGTCCAAGAGAAAAAACGCGTCTGCGAAATTCTTAAAAAATTCTCTCTCTTTCTGATAATTATGAAAATACTTTGATTGCGCTCATTCCAAAAGCGCCCAAAATACAGTCAGGAAGAGGTTTTCCAGACGCCAACGAAACCCCATGCTCTCAATGAGACGTTGGGCTTTCTTGGCTCTGAATAATGATAAACAGCGATAAGGAGCGAGGAGAACGAAAAGACCAATTGTATGGTGGTGCATCAAATGCAGTGAAAATTCGTCAAGTGCGATGCGAAGATTAATTTGGCAACAACGTGGCGCTGTTCAAAAAGAAAGGCTGTCTGCTGAAACCGAAAAATATTGTTATGCAAGACATCAGAATAAGAACCGATAGTCTTAAATTATGAACGAAAGTTTCGAAAAGAACGAAAGATTTGTCGATGTAGGTGGTGTTCGGTCCGAAATTTAATCCCAGATCGAGGGCAGCTCTGTTAAAAGACAAAGGCTGCTGTCGTGAAAAAACAGTTAGAGCTGCACCTGCAAGGGGCAATATGAGAAAAAAAGGTCTCGAAATGTAGGTCCGAATATACTACAGACAAGTGAAATATGTAATGAAGGGATATGACAAATTCTTCATTAAAGTTAAAACATTTCGGATGTTCAGTGCTTATGAAGGCAATAATAGGAATTCAAATTTGTATGTTTAAAAATTTTGCAAGTTTAAGATGCATGTATTACATTTGTTTAAATTATTAAAGAATTTAATAGTTGTATTGGCATTAAAATTTATTGTTTTTTAATATTTTAATAGAAAAAAATTATAATTTAACGTATAAAAATCATTATTTCAATTTTTTCTGGATATAATTGTTTAGGTTTTAGAAAGACTCATATAATTACGTTAATATAAAATACATAAGACTTCGAAAAAGGCTATAAAAATTTCGATCAGTTACATAACGATGAAAAAAGCTTTAAAATAGTAAAATTAATTTTAAAAAATAACTCTTTATACATTATCAGAAAAAAAATATTTTCAGCATATTTCCTTAAATTATTAAAATAGATTTTTTGCAAATAAAAATTTTATACTTTTTATCTCAACGTTTTGTAATTCAGCTTGATGCTCTAAAAGATCGGTGTGCATAAAATTAATTTACAATCTGGAAAAGCTTATGTTTTTAAAATATGGAAAAAGTGATTTTATTTGTACAAACTGAAAAAGCGATATATATTATTACGATAAAATTTATTATATTCAGTTTTTTTATGCCACATCGTATCCTTTTTCTTTTTAGTTGAGCAGAAAATTAATTTGCTTATGGATTCTTTAAAATTAATTTATAGCAAAAAATCACATGGAAAGAATGAAGAATTTTATTTTAAATCCTGTGACGCGTATTTAATTGATTTCGTAAGAATAAAAAATATTATTTTTTTAAAGTACGCTTTGAAAATAACAAATAATAGAAAATGTCGAATAATTACATGCAATAAAAATAATAGTACCATTCGATAAAGTAGAAACCATAAACGAAGAAAAAAGTCTGAATTCTATTCTAGAATCGCTTTGAGGCGTTAAATGGAATTTGTGGGGATTGGAAAACAGTGCAATAAATAGGATAGTCTTATTTAAAGTAGAATAATTTTTTATTTAACGTCTTTTTTCTTAGATTTAAGATGTTAACAGTAATCTAAAAATTAGTTTTTGTAGATTATATGAATTATTTAACCAATATATGAAAATGCTATCTTTTATACAAGGAATTTCTAATTTAAAAGGGATTGCGGATCACATTTCAAACATTGTGCATGATTTTGAGCCACACATTAAAAAATGGTAAATTATCATAAAATACTGCAAGCAAGACTTGGGTACAAGTATGAAGTAATTTACAAGTATGAAGTAGTTTAAATTCGATTCTAAAGACTACGATCGTCCATGCCATCTTGATTCAAAAGCAAAAACTTTAATGCCGACGGACAACGTCTAACCAATGTGGCCAACTTTCGTCCAAATTAGACCTGAATATCTGACTTTAAGCTGTGAGTTTCAGGTCTTTCATTAATGAAATTACAACGTCATCAAACATACCGGGATGTTTATAAAAAGACATTAGGCTACGTGAAATTTCCTTTATGTACTTGTTCTAAAATGACCTATGCTGATAATACTGGAAAATATATAGCTATAGTTTTTTCTCGCATAATATGAGCATCTATGAAAACAAGCACCTCCATGTATTATCTTTCATGGGATGATATAGTTTCTAATAAGGGTAATCTGCCAACTATGCCATAGAACCTTCTTAACCTATGTGACATTCTAACAAGATTCCGTATTTGACACACTTCGGCCTACTCATCGAAATCTTCTATTAGGTGAGACTGAGCCTATTTGTCGGCACTGTAAAAATGCTGTAACAGGGAGACATATTATTCTCGAGTACTCAAACTTTAATCGTTATAGTTTATATCATTTGGGCTTCTCAATCTGGCGCTAAAATACATGTTCAACGATCATTAATATATTAATACTAGCATATATTGACAGTGATTATTTCGCGGTATATATGAAGTATGTTCAAAATTTAAAGAATCGATTGCAAACTGTGCGCAAATTTTTTAAAGATATATAACTTAAAAGCTAGATATTTATGAGTCCATGAAATAGACTCCTAGACATTTATGCTGTTATTACCGGTGATAAAATTTTCATTGCAACAAAAAATAATCGATGATTGAATTTAAAACTATCACATATATACCTAATCTATTATTTAACCCAAATATAAAAGAAAATTGTTTACGTCATATCTAACTTGAATGATAAAGAGCATGAAAATAATGCGTACGATAGTTAAATAATTTAAAATAAGAAACGATTAAATGAGATAGTTAAAGGAATGACGTCATAATGCTAGGAAAAAAAATGTTATTTTCATCTACTTAAAATGTGATAAATTGATAAATGTAATCCCCTGCTATTAGCCGGGAAAAATAGGGCTTGAAATAATGTTAAACGCTCGAAAAGAGGGGAAGGAGTGGAATACGAACGTTTTGAAGACGACAGTATTGTTTACTGTGATATAAAGCATATTTATACCAATTAGTTTTAGAATCGGATTGATAATTTAGGAGAAGATAAATTTTACTCGATTTGAATTTTGCTATCCCTAACTCATCAAGAATACAGTAGATGCCTCTATCCATTTCAGATTCAACCGCTTCATAAATTCGAGGGCAGACGGACAGATAACTTAAGCTATTATTATATAAAGGATTTTTAGTTTTTCATCGATACCAACCAGTAGTAAGTGTCCATGTCAAATACAGATTTGAATTTCCCAAATAACGTTATCGAAAGAAAGAGTTTAACATATAAGACTATTGTCCTGCCAACTTTGCTACAAAATGTAAGCTTAGCTTGGAATTACCATAACAAAATATATTTAAATGTAATGACAACATACATTTACATGACAAACGATTAGCTATAGAAGGCTGAAATCTTATATTTTAAACTATTGTAGCATATAATCTATATATATAAAAATGAATTTGTGTCTGTCTGTATGTACTCAATAGACTCAAAAACCATGCATCCAATCGCCGTGAAAATTTGGGAAATTATTAGGTACATCCCTGGGAAGGTTTTTGTAAATTTTTGATGTTCGAAATCCATTCCTTCCCCCTTTTTAGAGCATTTTATGTCATTATTCCAAGCATTATTTTCCCCGGTTAAACGCAAACGATTAATTTTTTTAATTTATCGCATGATAACTAAGTGGAAGAAGCAATATTTCTAGCAATGTGACGTCATCCCAAGTAATTGTTTTAAACCCAGTTTTCCTCAGTTAAAAGCAGGAGATTAAAATTTCCAATTTATCGCATAATAAATAGATGAAAATGATATTTTTCTATCATTATGACGTCATTACTTTAAATATCTGATTTATTCATTTCTTATTTTATATTATTTAAACATCGTCTGCGTAGTATCCATTCGATTTGAACTGTAAATTTATTAACTTTCATTTCTATGTGACGCAAATTATAGCATTTTTATATGAGAACTTATTTTAAATTTAATTCTTAGTTAATTTGTACGTTACAATGAAATATTTATCAACAATATTGTAACAACAAAAAGTACAAATTTCAGTAACTCTCATGGGTAAATAAAAACCTATCATTTTATATAGTTATCTTCATATTCATATGGTTGTCAGTATGAATGTGCGTTTCTGTTTCATACAAAACCTTGTGGTTTGTCATAAATTTCCTTAATTTTGGACACCATTTATTAATACCACCAAAATTAGAACTGTTGTTGTCAAAACTTCTGCTTCCTATTCTACCACTTAATATGTCTAGATCTATTAACGTTGCTAATCAACGTACATAATATGGTAGTATACAAACTGAATATTGTTATAATACGCTTATAATAGAAATATATAAATATGCCAATGACTGGAACACTACTGTGACGAATTTAGAGAGTAATGCACGAATTTACATGACAAATGCTTAGCCACATAGGGCTAAAATCTTATATTTGAAACTGTTGTAGCATATAATAAATTATAAACCTTACTTTATGTGTACACTCATCATTCTATGCAACAATATACTGCACTGTAATGGAATTGTGCGTTTTCTGGCATAACTCAAAAACAGATAATTAGTTATTTAGAACTATTGTAGCATCTAACTTTGATAATCCATTTTTGGTTAGTATCCACACTCTATACAACAAAAGAATCTCAACCTAAGTTAATGCTGCAAGACTGCAACAGTGAAAAATGTAAGAATAGATGCGTTCGAAAGTAGTAGGAAGAAAACTATTTATGTCCATTTTAAAAGTAAACCACCAGACTTCACCCCAAAAAAATGAAAATTCTTAATTGCAGTCAATTATTTACAATGGATTAACTTCAAATTTTTATTGTTATATTTTTTTCTATATTGAGTAAAGGATGAATTGGAATTGTGAAAAATATTGGTTTATAACAAAATATTTTTTTGACAAAATATACCGTTACCAAAATAAAAATTGCAGATTAATGGAAGACGACTGTATTTACTCGTAATACACCGTTACTTATGGAAACGAATCTTACTACAATATTTTAACACTACATTTACGGACCGAGCCAATTCGATTCATTAAAATTTGATCACTATATATATATATATATATATATATATATATATATATATATATATATATATATATATATATATATATCTTTTATACATATATATATATATATATCTTTAATATCTCCTTTTCAAAAGCATATTTTGGTTTTTGGTTAAGTAATAAACTATATGTAAACTTTCATTCCTCTTCCCCGCAGACCCCTTCATTTCGCATTATCAAATGGGGTATACCTATTTTCACAGTAGTGAGCCAATTTGACTCGTAGAATGTATATGAAAATAAATAAATATAATAATAAATATAATATAAAGTAAATATAAAGTATAAAATATATAAAGTATAGTATAAAGTATAAGTAAGTATAGTATAAAGTATGTAAAGTATAGTATAAAATATATAAAGTATAGTATAAAGTAAATATAGAGATGAAGTCGAGAACACTTCCATTACAATGGCAGAAATTCACGCTACTGATGAACAAGTTGAACAATCATGCAAAAGAAACATATGTAGAAACCATTGTGCTAAATGTAATAGAAAGGTTTGCGGAAAATGTGTTTCAAAAAACAGATTTTATATGTAATAATGTTTTCTATGAATTTTTTTATAATAAACATTTCATTTAAATTAATTTGGAACTATTTTCTTTGCGAAAAACTTCAGTTTTCGTGTATGAGTCAAATTCGCTCACTTCAGTAAAAATAGATATATGATCAACATCAGTAAATCTAATACTAAAGAAAGTTTCAAATGTTAATTCTGGTAACGTAACATACTATAAAGATTTAAAAAAATGTGTATAATGCAATAAAAATCTATTGTACTTTACACAGTGTTTTTAATTTTTTATAGTAGGATACGATATATAACATGACTGGTAGATGTGATATCAACATCATTTATTTTTCTTTTACAATGAATAATAAACAATGTATATCTACAGAGAAATTGTGTTTTAACTTAAATTGAATGTTTGAGTAGAAAGGGGATTTATTTTCTAGATTGCTTTATTTAAATTCAATTTGTACTGATGAAATTCTTTAAAAATCCTTTCCTAATCTGCACTGGAAGCTTAAAGAGGGAACTTATTTTGCAGTTATGCAGAAAATCAAATTAATTGTAATAATCTGCGCTGAAAGAGAGATTAAAGGGTGAAAATTAGATTCTCTGTCATTGAAGGAAAACAAAAGCATTGATGAAGATTAACTGGTAACCATGACGATACAGCAACGATTCTGAAGTACTAGGAAATAACTAGAATTTAGATTTAAATTAGATACGTGAAAGTATTATCTGCGTCTTTACCCGGAAAAATTACTTTAGATGTACAGTTACGCTGAAAAGAAAGGCATGTCATAGACAACATTGTTCTTTAATATTTTTCAAAAAATCTGAGATTAGTCAGTTCTGGTTGTGAGCAGTTGGTGTTATATACTATTTAAATTTGCATTTAAAACGTTACATTATCAAAAATTCAAATTAAATCTTCACGCTCTAAAGGTGTCACTGTAGAGACAATAATTAATGCTACAGAAATCTGTAACCTGTCATTATTTCGGTACTTTGAACTTACTATATTAAAGCTTAATTGATTAAGGTACATTTACAATATTAAAACAAAAACTTCTGATTTCTAAATAATTAATACATTTCTCCTGAGAGAAAATCTTTGAGATTTAACTACTAATAATCCAAAGAAATAATTATTGAGATTTATGAAATCTTATCATATTAGAAGCATGTACTTAGTTGTTTTAACTTTACTGCAACTGCAGAAGCTATTTTAGTTTTTGAGAATCTCTAGTATCTTTACAGTGGTAAACCTATGCATATTAAATATGATAACATAGAAATATCTTCTTTTTTATACGATAATTAGTCACAAATTAGTAAGCACAAGTCATCATTCTAGAATCTTGAGTGTGCTTCCCATTATATGTTAATTAATATATGACGGCATCCCTTTTGTTCCTTATCTCGCACTTTACTAAAATAAATTTATAATAGTTTATTTAATTTCCTCCATTACACTCGTTAAACATTTCATTATAATAGAAAAACTATTTGAAAACATAATTTAATAGTTAATTTAATAACATAATTAATTAATTATATATATATATATGTGTGTGTGTGTGTAATGTCGTGATCCAGTGTTAAGGTTAATGGAAAACAGTCTTTCTTGTTAGTAATAAGTTAACTTAATCATCGTTTCTTCTAAAAGCAAAACCTGCGCCATTTTCATTGTTCGTGGCGGAGACACATTGTTCGTGGCGGAGAGTGTGTTCACAGTTCCATATACACTCGCTGACTGATCTTATCTGTTTGCAAGCTCATCAAATTGTTCCAAAATTCCTCCGCCTGACCGGACCATCCTAAAGGCCCACGCAAGCGAGGGTCTTTTTCATTTATTTTACTATTATAAAAGAGTTCCCCTTTTAAAATCGCCCATAACTCACGCAATCTCCAACTGCCCCATTTTAGACCTGTATATATATATATATATATATATATATATATATATATATATATATATATATATATATATATATATATATATATATATATATATATATATATATATATATATATGAAATTATATGTACTAACATCTGATGTGTATTTCGTATTAATACCTTCAACTCCCCTTTGTATATTTTCTGTAATGTCCAAACTGAGATCCATTTCTCAAAGTAAATGAGCTGCTTGAGTATTCAAGAACTGCTGGCTGGTAGTGTTTTGAAGAATTTCTGTCCAAAAAGTTGAGATATTTGTATCATTATTTCATTGTAAACCGAAGTTTGTAATTGATACATCTCTTTAATTATCAACAGGAAATAAAAATAGTGTAAACATTAACAGTAGTACCCTGCCCATAGTAATTTTATTACGGTTTTTAAAGTTTACTAAAATATTCTGAGTCAACTGTTCTAAAATAATTGAAACAACTGTATTCGGAGCTAAAACTCTGTTGTTTAGTTGTAGATTATTAATGTTTGTTTTATCGATTAATTATTTATAGAGGGTGCAGATTATTTCAAAAATAGAGGTATATAATTGTATCTTATAGCAGAACATTTCATTATAATAGAAACACTATTTGAAATTTAATTTAATTTTATATTAGGGTATTACAATACTATAAGACATAAAAATGTATCAGTTATTGACGCTTTAGCTCTAAAATATGTCTTTCAATAACTGTTCGTGTTTTATACAGTCTGGTTTTACATCTTGTGTTTGTATTCAAACTTTATCATCCGTAGGATAGATTCGTCGCCAAAATTTAGAAAAGTATAAGAAAGATCATAAATAATTCACGCAGATACATTGGTTAAATGATCTTTTGATATCATGCACACAGTGACGTCATGTAACTTGTTTGACCTTCTTAGAAATAAGTTTAAAAAATCATATGAACAATATTTAACAATATTCTACAATACACATAAACAAATTCATGCAATTTGTCCGAAATCTTTTTTAAACTGGAACAAAAACTGAAAAGAAAATACTTTTAATAGTACTACGTTTTTGGCAGAATTTTTTGCAGATAATCTAAACTAACACTAAAAGTTCATTGAAAAACTCATGGTTTACTGAGCACAAAAAAAAACATTGAAATTCAGTACAAAACTTCAAACTAAAATGATCCATAGTAGTAAATTTGAACCTTAACATGCCTGAAAGCCATTAAATGGGATTTCTTTTCCAGAGTTGGAGAACCTCGAAATAAATTGGAAACCTTAATTTAGAGCATACGGTTTTTTAAGACATTAGTTTATACAAAATTTAACCTCTAACAAGGTATCGTAAACCTTTAAAACATAAAATAATGAACACATTTAACTGTAGATAAGTAGAGCTGAATTATACATTTATTTCTTAATAGAAATACATTTACAAATATTTTTAACCATCATTCTTATATATTGGAATATATATTGGAAATATGTAAATAAACCAGATTAAGTTGAATTATTTAATGAAAATAACTTCGATTGCATATATGTTGATGCATATTTTAGACTAAATTATAGATTTTGAAATAATTTTTTTAAAATTTTGCCTGGTTTTCAAGTGATATCTGTAGGTAAGTATCTTTTATAGATCGAAAACAATTAGTAAATTTTAATTTCAGTTCTGCTGTAATATATAATTACATACCTCTATTTATAATTATATACCTGTATTTTTGAAATAATCTCCACCCTCTATAAAATATTAATCTATAAAACAGACATTAATAATCTACAGTTATACAACGGAATTTTATCTCCGAATATAGTTGTAACAGTTATTTTAAAACAGATTGCTCAAAGTATTTTAGGCCACTTAAACATAATAAAATTACTATGGACAGGATACCACTATTGATATTTACACTTTTTTATTTTCTGGTAATAAGTAAATGAGTTTATCATTTGCAAACTTTGTTAAACAATAAATTATTATACAAATATCTGAATTGATTGGACAGAAATGCTTTGAAACGCCACCAGTTCTTCAACAATACTCATACAGACCATTTACTTTGATAAACGGAACTCACTTTGGGCATTGCAGGAAATATACAAATGATAACTCCAATGATGCGTCATATAAAACAAAATAAATGTGTGTAACTTAATTGGAGTACAAGGTAGTAATACGATATCCACATCAGATTTTAGTATATTTAATTTAAAATTAAATTAAATAATAAAAGTAAAATATAGTGAACTAAACAGTGTTCTTCCATCTTTTAGAAAAAAAATAATATTTTAGTACAAAAAGCATTCACATATATTTTAAGAAATATTTCAAATATATATTTTATTCTTTAATTTTTTAACAATTCGATTTTAGGTAACTAAATTTCTTTCCCATATGTATTTAAAAACCGTGCTATAAAAATACTTACCTTCAATGATTTCTATGCAGCTCTATATAAGCAATAAAACTTTTTTCAGATAGTCATTACTGTTTTTTTTTACAGAAGTACTCTATTTTTATTTGTGAAAATCTTTATGTATGTTCCATTATTATGATTATTTTCTTTTTTCTGAAGCATTAGAAATAAGCATTTTCTTCATGTTTTGCGTAATTAAGGATTTCCATTTTGAAGATAACAAAATATTTATGTGAACGAACACTGAAATTGATCCCATATATGTTTGTATTAAATTACTAATTTAATTCTTATTTCCTTTGTATTACAATTTGATATTTTGTAAGGAAAAACGGTACATCAATTCAATTATTTTTGCAGAGCAATAGTATATTACAGTGTGGCTGCTTGCATAAAATAATGATTTGCGTAAAATAGAAAAGTCTGTACTTTGATTTTACGATTTTTATTTAGCTAATTTTTACGTTATTTAAGTTCAAAGTATAACTTCAACTTGTTTATAATGGGGAGGATACGCAATAGAAATTTCTAATATAGGGAATTGTTAGCGTTTATTTTATGCAAAGTTTTCAGTAAATATTATCAACAATTAAATTACTGCCTTATTCACCCTGAGTATACATTTAAATAATGCATTGGTTTAGGTTGCTTTTTATGCCTACTGTCAATGCTTTTTGCAACACGTGTTCTCTTAATAAAAAATCATACTGCTTAAAGAGACATAGTACCATTTGAGATTTAAAATCCTCAATATAAATTTTTTTTCATTTCTTATTAAACACAAATTGTTTTGCAGTTTTATTATTAATACTCTAGATTAGTATTTTTCTTTTTATATCCAAATAGCATATTTTCCATCTTTCTGCTGAAGCCTTTGCCATATTGAAGGCTTTAGAGGAAATGATGCATCACAATAGTAAAAATGTCATTATTTGCACAGATTTTAAAAGTGTTTTACATTCTTTGCTCTCTCCTGATACTCAGAACCCTCTCATTTTGAAAATAATTTCTGCAAATATTAACCTTACATCCATGGGAATCTCGTTAATTTTTAGCTGGATTCCCGCTCACGTCGGCATCAAAGGCAATGAACTTGTAGATAAAGCTGCAAAATCTGCTACTAATTACAATTATTCTGGTATTCCTTACTTAGACTTAAAAAATTACATCAAAGAATTAATACATGCTAAATGGCAGAACTGTTGGAATAACGTGTCGTCAAATAAATTGCGAGAAGTAAAATCAAAAATTACCAAGTGGCCCCTTCTAGGAGACAAGACGTAATACTCACTCGTCTACGAGTAGGTCATTGCAGACTCACCTATGTCCATCTCTTGCTGAAGATCCTCCACAGTGTGCTTATTGTAAAACACCTTACACAGTCGCACACGTTTTGTCATCGTGTTGTTGTCTCAAATCAATGTATATAAAATTCTTTAAAAATTTATCGCCGATTCTTGACACAATCATCGGTGAAATGCCACATCCTGGCTTGTTTCCCTTTCTTCGCTGTACAGGTTTTTATTATGAAATATGAATTTGTGTTTTTCTGTACATTAATCTCTATTTCAATCTTTAATTTTCAATTTAACAATTTTTTTGATTTTCAATTTCTCAAATTTCAATTTTATTTTTTAATTTTCTTATAATGTATTAATCTATCTTGTATATATTTGCAATTTATTATCTCCGTTTGTTTGATTTTTATGTGCTTTTAAACTTTTTAATTTATAGTTTCGTCTTTTTCATCCTTAAAATTCCTTTCTCTATTACTTTGTTCTTTATTTTCGTCTTGTTTGGCGCAGTTTGTCTCTTCAGGAATTAGCGCCACTAAATTCTAACCAACCAACCAACCAACCAACCATATTTTAAAAAATATAGAAAATATACTCCAAATAAAAAATATCACTCCTAAATTGACATTTAAAAGTTTTATATTAAAATATCTTTTTTAATATAAAATTGAATTAAAATGTCTGTTATTCTGCAAACCCAATACTTAATAGATAGCTGATATTTTCAAAGTTAATAAAGCTAAAAATAATTACTTGATTAAATTTTTAAAATTATAAAATAAACAGTATTGCTCGCGTTGATGTAATTGTTGTTAACGTGATAAGAAAAGAGATTACTAGTTCCATTTTGTTAAAAAATGCTTTCTTTTATACAAGTTTCAAAAGTGTTTCTGTGGGTAAATAGGTTTTTATTCTTATAACTTTGTGTATATAATTTATGATATTTTATGTAAAATATATATTGTTCTATGTATTAGAATTAAATAACTTTATATACTTAGAATTTAACTAATTGCAATGAACACATTTATTCTAAATAGATTAGAAATTTATATTTTATACTGAATCAAATAAAGGCTACTATAATGAAGACTTATGAATACGAGAGGTACTAGTAAACTTATAGAAGGTTTGAAACGCCGATGATCATTTATTCCAAGAGTGGCTTTCAGATCTCGTGTAGCTAAACAGTTGTTCGTAATGCTTTGAAACCCGCAACAAGGTGTGTAATTAGACCCATATCTACCATTTAAAACTTTTTTCAAATAGCTCTGAACATATATGTTAGTTTTGGTAAGGACTTTAACCCATGTACTCCATTACAGAAAACCTGTGCCTTGTTCAATGTTCTGACATTTTAGAGGAAAACTGAGGAATGATGACCACATCGTTTTCTAAAGATCCGTGAACAACTAAACTTATATCTAAATCTTAATTGTATAACTGATTTTTTGCTAAATTTATTATCACCAAATGACCCGAAATATAGCAAAGAACTTACCTTTAATAAAAATACCTGATTCGTTCATAAGATTGCATTATTTATTGTACATAAACTAATTAATTTCAATATACAAATATTTCCTAAGATTTTTATTCACCTTTTTGCTCACTAAAATACCATCATCTACGTACATATACATATGCATATTTCTATGCATTATGCCACGATTACTTACTTCTATATTTTATTCTTTAACTTTTTTACTTTCTTCTGCGTATATAACTCCGTAAACAGTTATTCATTACACTGTACACTTAATATGAAGTCTGTGATTTCATTCAAAAACAGTAAAATCTCAAATGATTTTATAATATATATAAACATTTACAAATACCTACGCATTTTTCTATGCATTATAGCACGATTGCTTACTTCTCTATTTTATTCTTCAACTTTGTTACTTTCGTCTACGTATATAACTCCATAAATAGTTATTCAGTTCATTATACATTCTACATTAAGTCTGCAATTACATTCAATAGCAGTAAAATCTCAAATGATTTTATAGTAAATTATCAACTGGTTTTAAAATACCTACGCACATTTACTATACCTACGCATATTTATAAGCATTATAGCTCGATTACTTACTTCTTTATTTTATTCTTTAACTTTGTTACTTTCTTCTACATATATAATCATAAACAGTTAATCATTAAATTATATACTGTACATGAAGTCTGCGATTACATTCAAAAGCAGTAAAATCTCAAATGATTTTATAATATCTGTACACATTTTCATATACCTATGCATATTAGCACAATTACTTACTTCTCTATTTTATTCTTTAACTTTGTTACTTTTTTCTACATATATAACTCCATGAACAGTTATTCATCACATTATACATTGTACATGAAGTATGCGATTACATTCAAAAGCAATAAGATCACAAATGATTTTAATATACCTATGCACATTTACATATACCTACGTATATTTCTATGTATTTTAGCAAAATTACTTCTCTGTTTTATTCTTTAACGTTTTTACTTTCTTCTACTTTTATAACTGCATAAACAATTCTTCATTACATTATACATTTTACATAATGTCTTAAATTAAATTCCCCAGCAGTAAGATCTCAAATGATTTTAAAATACCTAAGCACATTTACATACATCTACGCACATTTACATATACGTACGTATATTTCTATGCATTATAGCAAGATTACTTACTTCTCTTATTTTATTTTTTAACTTTGTTACTTTTGTCTACGTATATAACTTTATAAACAGTTATTCATTACATTATATATTTTACATGAAGTCTGCGATTACATTCAAATCAGTAAAATCTCAAATGATTTTATAATATCTATAACATTTACATTTACATATTTCTATGCATTATAGCACGATTACTTACTTCTATTTTATTTTTTTATTTTGTTACTTTTTTCTACTTATATAAATTCATAAACAGTTTATTCACTACATTATACATAATGTCTTGCGATTACATTCAAAAGCAGTAAAATCTCAAATGGTTTTAAAATACCTACGCACATTTACATATACGTACGTATATTTCTATGCATTATAGCAAGATTACTTACTTCTCTTATTTTATTTTTTAACTTTGTTACTTTTGTCTACGTATATAACTTTATAAACAGTTATTCATTACATTATATATTTTACATGAAGTCTGCGATTACATTCAAAATCAGTAAAATCTCAAATGATTTTATAATATCTATAAACATTTACATATACCTATGCATTATAGCACGATTACTTACTTCTATTTTATTTTTTTATTTTGTTACTTTTTTCTACTTATATAAATTCATAAACAGTTATTCATTACATTATACATAAGGTTTGCTATTACATTCAAATACAGTAAAATCTCAAATGGTTTTAAAATACCTATGCACATTTACATATACCTACGCATATTTCTATGCATTATAGCACGATTTCTTATTTCCTTATTTTATTCTTTAACTTTGTTACTTTCGTCTACGTATATAACTCCATAAACAGTTATTCATTTCATTATACATTGTGTCATGAAGTCTGCGATTACATTCAGAAACAGTAAATTATCAAATGGTTTTAAAATACCTCTGCCCATCTATATATACCTACTCTTATTTCTATGCTTCTTAGCACGATTATTTACTTCTTTTATTATTTAATTATTCTTACTTGTTTTATTCTTTAATTTTTGTTACTTTCTTCTACTTTCAAGGCGCATCCAGAAAGTAAGTTTCCCGATGTTTTCCCTATCAAATCAAACTTAATTAACCGTGTGAATTGCGCGTGAGTAACAGATCTATGGCATATTATTCATATGCCAGCTGGACAAGTCTCAATTTGTGACAGTAGCGGGGTAGCAGTGGTCCGAAATGGAAACTCTAATTCCTTCTCCCACCGCTTACAAGTTTCGGTCAGTGATCTTGAATGCACAAAGCATTGCGCCAATTGAAGTTCATAGGCAGATCTGTCAGAACTGTGAGACGAAACTGACACCCGAACACAAAATCAACTCTTAGAAGCAGCACTGACTTTTTTGCTATGGTATCACGATGACGGCGACGAGTTCCTCGACAGGATTGTCACGGAAAATGAGACCTGGATTTCACACTTTACCCCAGAAACCAAACAGCAGTCAATGTATTAGCATGATAGTGGGTCTTTGGTCAGAACCAAATTCAAACAGACGCTGTCGGAACGGAAAGGGATGTGCACTGTGTTCTGGAACAGGAAGGCTGGTTCCATTCACAGGCGGCAGAGTTCTACGACATAGGTATACAAAAGCTGTTCCCACAATAAAACAAGTGTCTCAATCCTGGTGGTGGCTATGTTGAAAAGTAGCTGAAACATTGATGTACTTGTTGCCAATAAATATGTCCGAGAAAGTGTTAGTTCTTTTTCTTTTCTTTTAAATGAGGAAACTTACTTTCTGGAGGCGCCTCGTATCTATCTCCATAAACATTTATTCATTACTTTAAACATTGTACATAAGATCTGCGATTACATTTCAAAACGAGTGTAATTTCAAATGATTTTAAAATACCTATGCACATTTACATACACCTACGCATATTTTTATGCATTATAGCATGATTACTGCTCTATTTTATTCTGTAAATGTTTTACTTTCTTCTACTTATATAAATCCATAAACAAATATTCATTACATTATATATTGTACATAAAGTCTGCGATTACATTCAAAAACAGTAAAATCTCATAGGATTTTATAATATCTGTACACATTTACATATACCTACGCATATCTGTATGCCGTATAGTATAATTACTTACTGCTGTGCTGTTTTATTCTTAAACGTTATTACTTTCTTATCACTTGATTACTCTATCCATAATTCTTCGCTTTACATTCTCATACGCCACGCACCATAAACGAAACCTGCAATTACCTACGGAAACAGTTCGCATTCTTGTAATAAATCTATCTTTTGTTAATTGCCTCCGAAGAAATACGGAAGAAGCATTATTGAACCGAAATTAATTAAATACTCCTCTAAGGTTGGTTCTCGATTCTTCCCATTTTATGCCCCAGAGAAATATATGTATTATAGAGATAGGAATTTTTCGCAACTTATGCGAAAGATTCAGTGACAGGGTGAAAGGAGGTTTTAAATCTTAGGTTTTTTCTTATTAAAAGGAAGCTATTAAAATGCCATTTGTATTTTGCATTTGTATAGTCATAGTTTGCTAGTCAGCTTGTTTTTGAATGTGTAGCTAATAAATAGCTTTCCTTTTCATTCTATAATCTTATTCTTATTTGAATAATAAGCATAAGATGTATGCTTATTATTCAAATGTATTAAGATGTATGCTTTATAATTCCTATGTATTATAGAGATAGGAATTTTTCGCAACTTATGCGAAAGATTCAGTGACAGGGTGAAAGGAGGTTTTAAATCTTAGGTTTTTTCCTCATTAAAAAGAAGCTGTTAAAAAGCCACTTGTATTTTACATTTATATAGTCATAGTTTGCTAGTCAGCTTGTTTTTGAATGTGTAGCTAATAAATAGCTTTCCTTTTCATTGTAAAATCTTATTCTTATTTGAATAATAAGCATAAGATGTATGCTTATTATTCAAATGTATTAAGATGTATGCTTTATAATTCTTATGTATTATAGAGATAGGAATTTTTCGCAACTTATGCGAAAGATTCAGTGACAGGGTGAAAGGAGGTTTTAAATCTTAGGTTTTTTTCTCATTAAAAGGAAGCTATTAAAATGCCATTTGTATTTTGCATTTGTATAGTCATAGTTTGCTAGCCAGCTTGTTTTTGAATGTGTAGCTAATAAATAGCTTTCCTTTTCATTGTAAAATCTTATTCTTATTTGAAAAATAAGCATAAGATAAAAATTAACTTTTTCAAAGCTGTTCTATCCCTAAAGCATATTCCGTATATAATGATAGAATAAGTTATCTGTCCGTCTGTCCTCGAATTTATGAAACAGTTGTACCTGGAATGGATAGAGCCATCCATATTTGATTCTTCATGAGTTAGGGTTAGCAAAGTTCGAAATCCACCCCTTCTAACATTTAATGCCATTATTTCAAGACCTATTTTCAACGGTTAAGAACAGATTAAATTTATCAATTTGTTACATAATAAATAGGTAAAAATAACATTTTTTTCATGGATTATGACGCCATTCCTTTAACTATTTCATTTATTTATTTCTTATTTTAAATTATTTAAATATCGTCTGCATGTATGTATCTATATATATGTGTGTGTGTGTGTGTAATATATCAAAATAGTTTCACTTTAATATCTCATAAAAATTCTCTTCTCTCCCGTTCTATTTTTTCAAATCTCTTTTCCCAGCCACAAAATATCGTAATTAAAGGAGCATCCACGACTTGAAATTCTTCTAACCCCAAATCTTTCCCAAATCTTTCTCTGCAATAGACGTTATTTATCTTTCCACTCACCGCATTTTCCAGGCTCATCGCATTAAAGGCTGAAAAAGGGCTCAGTTTTTCTCATCAGATCTAAATTAATTCTATTGTTGAATTTTCAGACTAAGCAACTTTCTATAAGAAAGATTTCGTCTCTGTCTCGCTATGATATCTAATCTTTTCCAGCAAGTGTTGTTATGATCATTCTATCGTTTGCCGATGACTCGTATAGGTGTCGTTTTTAGGAGCTAATGAATAAAGTTTAGCTACTAACTTGGCATGTTCTTAAGAGAATGGCACGGCACCAACAACTTCAATTAGTTAAGCTAATTAGACTTCTGCTTACCCAGCTGTCCAGGCAAGTAAAACTAATAGGGATTACAATAATTTATTATGACAGGCGTTCAAAAATCCGATGGTTTACATATAGATAGATATAGTCTTTTATTTTCTAAAAAAATAAATATTAAATCATAAACCTGAATAATATAAAAAAATAAATGCTAAATCCACTTAGATTGCCTATATAAAAGTGTATATTGTAGGAGGTTTGAATATTATTGCCATAATACTGATTAAATTTGCAAGTTATCAAATTACAATTATGATTCTAATCCTGCACTTCAAAATTCACATGCAGTCAGATATCTTTATTAAGCTTTATATATCACAAAAATTCCCCATTACTGAATAACTAGGAAACAAACAATCGTTATTGTAGCACTCTAATTAAGTTGTATTTACAATATAACTACAATTAAATTATGTTTACAATGTCACTGTGATGAATTGATTCAAATTATTGTCCTTCGAAAATGCCAACATGTAGATTATGTTATGAACTTTGAAGCATTGTCTAATGATTATAATTTCAAAGTTATTTCCAAAGTTTCTAAATGCACGTGATTGCAGCATATCTGCAAGTACATATAAAAGGAGGGACTGATTGACTGACTGCTATATCAACTCAAAGCTGAAACTAGTGAAGTGGGACCGTAAAATTAGGAATGCGCCTAGTGCATTATATGAAATAACCAAGATTTTTTTAAATTTTAACCCCTGGGATTTAATAAGCAGAAAATTATGTTTCTACTAATGATTTTCCTTTCAATTGAGAAGTTTATTAAAGAGCTGTGTCGTAAAATACTATTTAATTGTTGTATATCCTAAGGTATATTGACTGAAATATAAAATGTTTTCAAGACAACATAATCCTTAGATTTTTATGTGCTTGTAGAATTTTATGCAGAGCCAGTTAAGGGAATATATATATATATATATATATATATATATATATATATATATATATATATATATAATAATATATATATATACATATATATATATATAATATATATATATATACATATATATATATGTATATATATTTATGTAAATATATATATACGTACATATATATATATATATATATATATATATATATGTATGTATGTATGTATGTGTGTGTGTCTGTGTAATATGGGGTAGACTCATTCAAAAGCCCAACACATTTTATATCTGGTGAGATACATGAAATCTGTACAACAGGCAAGCACTTTTACAACATCGTGCAGCCAGACAATGGGATCTTTTACACACTTACTTTTTTATTAGGGATTTCTCAGGTTAAAAGACTACGAATACTCGCTAAGTACAATTGATCAAGGGATAAAAAGTGCTTATGTTTAAAGAGAACAAGCTAACTATTGGCTAAAGTAGCACACACAGAGGCTGCATTAAGTCTATAGCGTATCTGGATGGAAAAAACAGAATCATATATATATATATATATATATATATGAAGGCAAATAAAGGTGCAAATCAAACTTACTCTGTCAATCATAACTAAAATTATTTTATTATATTTCCGAAAATTCACACATTTTAGTTTATTTTTCTACAAAATCTCTAAAACATATCTTTCAAAGTACTGCTGATTGTCAAATTGCTTGAAAAATCCCAGAACGGTGTTTTTTCAAATCCTGATCTACAAAAAGTTTTCCCGCTAAACATTTTTTTTAAACATCGAATTAAAACAATTCCTAGGAATGAAATCTTGATAACAGGCGGGATGTTACAGAATCAACCATTTTTGCTGTGTTAAACACACTGTGGTTTTTGTGGATCCATGTTTCGATTTTTGGCATAAAACCTTGACTTCCTTTTCATTTAATCCATTTGACTCCTAAACGTTCTGAAATATATGATAAATTTAAACCTGATTAAATCATAAATTTTATTATGTGTTATTTATGCACCTATGTATTACAAAATGTGCATTATAAAATTCATAAGTATTAGCTCTTATTTTTTCACTGTGATATAATATATGTAACATTTTTGACTTGTGTTCCTTTGATTTATTAACATCTCTGATATACTCTCTTACTAAAGCTTTTACATGATTATAATTGTTATTTGATATAATTCATATAAAATTTCTCATTTAACTTTACATTTAAAATATCTTTCTTTTCAGGTAAGCAAACTTTTGATCTACTACTTTACATCACCTTTTGTTTCCTATGTGGACTATATTACTCCATGAATGTAAGCATTTTTTGCATATATTTCATATGTGATTTAATATCTTATTAATATACGTAACTCATCTTCGTCTCAATCTGTGAGTATTGTTATCATTTGTACGCTACTTTAAAATTATATATCGTATATGCATTTTTGAAAGTGAAATTAGTCTAAATATTTGGGTCCTAACTATCCCTATGCTAAATTGGATTAATAGGCTAATATCAATCAATTAAACCTTCCTAATTAAAATCAAATTCTGCCCACCAAAAGGTTGCTTTGTATAAGGAATATGCAGTCGTTAAGCCAGTATCACGGCTAAACTACAGTATTCACTATCATTTTCATAGCCCTTATAAACTTGTAAAATATTTATATTTTAACATCAAAAAGTCGAGACAGTGCGTAGATTAAATAATAATTTAATTAACTTAGTGTAAAAAATTTAAATGAAACTTTATGACTGTTTAAGTATTTATTTTAAAGTAAGGAGAGTCGAGTCTTACATACATTTCCTTCTATAAAATAATTTTATAAACAGTTGTGTTGTAGACGTACGTATAGTAACAAAGTTAAACAAGGGTAGTGTTTTTTCTGTTAAAACTCACAACTTAGTTTTTCCTTGTTTTCTCTAGACATTAATTTTTTCATATGCTTTAATCTAAGTTAGTGACTTTCCTGTTAGACATTTTCAATTTAATTATTTGTTAAATTATTACATACTAGAAACTCGTGATGTGAATTTTCAATAAATATTTTAAATAGAAATATTTTCAGATTTTTATCATTTTTAGAATTTTTTTCTTTCTACTTGACTTAAATAATCATAACAAACATTCTGAACAAGCCGTCTAACAAGATTTACTATAATTACATTAAGCCTCCAAATTTGGTTTTCTTTCGTGAAACAAAATATAAAAATAAAATGTTTATTTAAACTGTTAACAAGAAACATATTTAAGCTTTTATAATATTCTAGCATTGACCTACAAATAAATAAAAACAGTCAATATAAGGTCAGATAAAATCTAATTTCTATTTTCGATTGTATTCATTAATTAGTCTATGAAAT
>CM063506.1:7591600-7611600 GCA_032207245.1 Pardosa pseudoannulata
CGCTAAGTTTTCTGCATCAATACCCAAATTTATTGCAATTACTTTGTAATTTTTGCTTATATCTTTTTATTACAGTAAAGATTCAGTTTACTGTAATAGCCGCATAAAGAAACTTCGCAGCGAGCTCAGTTTACGAATGGTTAAAGAGCGAAGTCCAAACCCGAAGTTTGTGGGTTCGGTGTTTGCCAAGGCGGTTGATCCAAAGTGTGGATTTTTAGTTTTAATATGTTATTTATTGTTGCCTTATGTTCTCGAACATTCTAGATATTTCTTTATTATGTAAATTACTTATTTCTCGAATATTCTGTTCGGATATAAATGCTGATACCCACTAGTTGTAGGCAACTTCTCGATCTTGTAAAGTTGCGAGTTGCTACGTAGCTTCAACAAATTCGTCTGTTAAGTTAAACGGTGTGTTTATTCGAATATTCGTGACAATATGTTTAAATATTGGTAGATATTAGTGTTTTTTACACTTTGTGTGACAGTAGCAGATAATTATCACAAGAAGTATCCAATAAGCATATGCAAGAAAAGTGAACATTCTGATTTGAAATTCGATATTTTAATTCTCCTTTATGAATAAGACCGTAAGCACTCTAAATATATAAAAAGACATTTGTTAGTTGTTTCGGTTTGGAGTGCTACGGTCTACTTTTTGCAACACGAGGGCTAATGAGACCGGGACCTGCTGCTTAAAGCCTATTCCGAACGACTATGAACATCGATGCCACTGTGGGATTTGACCCCACGAACTCCAGTACCGGATAGCAGCACCCTAACCATTCGGCCATCGTTCGGCCTAAGTTGTTTCGATTAATTCACAAAACTATGGAAATTATTGTTTACTTTATAACAATGAAAAATTCGGAGAATATAAGTAACAAGACGATAGAAATTATCAGTTAAATATTGTATTTTATCGAATATAATCCTTTTTCCTTTTCCATTTGTGTAAAAATATGGAAAACAATATGTAAAGGGATATGAATGTTAGAATAAAGTAACTAAAAACTACGAAATATACATAAACAGATTTAATAGTATAGATACGATACTTATTTCTTTCATTTTCACGAAATACAGTTGGAATCTCTCCAAATAAGATCCAATAAATTTTTATTTATCAATGAAATTCTCTTATTTTATTGCATGGCATAGTAACTGTGTCTTTTTTATGTACAGAAGCGATCAAATCCGAGCCAGATATAGCGATTCAGACAAATGCATTCTATAATATTTCTGGTTAGTGTAAGTTTTATTCTTACCAGGAAACGATACAGTATTCATAATAATTAATCATTTATATTCTGAAATATTCTAACAAAATGTCTTTTTATATATTTAGAGATTTATACAGAGAGAATCAGAACTAGTTTAGAGCTATTGTAGATTTTCAACTGCGTAAGATTTGAAAGAAAACCCATTGATTCCATCTCATTGAATAATAAAAGAATACTAAAAATGAGACTCAAAAGTAGGTTTATTATACCTTTTATCTTCTGATGTATTTCAATATTATCACAAAATGCAATATGATTGTCAATAATAACTTTAACTATTCTTTTTCAAAAGACACATTTTATTTTTTTGAAAATATAAAGCACTTAAGACGACTTTTAAACATTTTATTTTCCATTTCAATTTTATCTACTGTTTATTTACATCATTTTAAATAAAAATTAGGTGAAAGTAATTTGTGTGGAAACACAAAACATCTGAACTTCATAAACATTAGTTAGTCATAAAATAAATTTATTTAAAATTACTGTATGTGGAAATACAAAGCATGTAAATTTCACATATGTTAGTTATAAAATAAAAATTATTTTAAATTACTGTATATGTAAATACGAAACATGTACACTTAAGACAACTTTTTAACTTTTCATTTTCCATTTGAATTTTAACTACCCTTTATTTACATCACATAAAATAAAAATAGCTCAAACTAATTTGTGTGGAACACAAAACATATGAGTTTAGTAAACATTAGTTAGTTGTAAAATAAATTTATTTAAAATTATTGTATGTGGAAATACAAAGCATGTAAGTTTCATAAATGTTAGTCTTAAAATAAAAATTATTTAAAATTATTGTGTATGGAAATACAAAACATGTAAGTTCCCTAAACGTAGGTTATTCATAAAATAAAAGTTAGTTAATGTTACTTTCTGTGGAAAAACAAACATGTAAGTTTTATAAACGTTAATCATAAAATAGAGATTAGTGAAAATAATTGTATGTGGAAATACAAAACATGTAATCTTCCTAAATGTTGGTCTTAAAATAAAAATTATTTAAAATTATTGTATATGGAAATACAAAACATGTAAGTTTTATGAAAGTTAGTCATAAAATAAAGATTAGTGAAAATAATTGTATGTGGAAAAACAAAACCTGTAAATTTCCTAAATGTTGGTCTTAAAATAAAAATTATTTAAAATTATTGTATATGGAAATACAAAACATGTAAGTTCATGTAAGTTTTATGAAAGTTAGTCATAAAATAAAGATTAGTGAAAATAATTGTATGTGGAAAAACAAAACCTGTAAATTTCATATTTCATTAATTTTTAAAGAAATTTTAAAATTTTAAATTAAATTTTATAGACTGAATAAAAATGGATCTTTTTGCAGTATCCTATTAATTAAAATTAAGATATTATGAGCAAAATGTATGCAAGTGAATTATTTTTAACAAAGTTCTTTTAAAATAATTAATAATTAATAGTTTTTTGAAATATTTAAATTTTTATCGTTTAAATATTTATCTCATTTACATACATATTTTTTTCATTGAAATTTATTGACCTTTTATTTCCGCACATGATATAAAAGTTTTTAAAATTTAATAATTAAAAATACAAGATCTGTAAGCTTCCTTCTTTAATAACATTTTAAAAAAATTTTGGCTTGAAAAATGGACATTTTTGCTCTAATCAATGATTTTTTTTTATATTTTCCATGAAATCTTACGTAAGGACTACGTTTTACAGCAGAGATTAACTAGATTAACTAGTAAAAGGGCCACATTATTGGTAAAATGTATGTGTAGGGAACATTTTTAATAAGGCTACTTTTTAAATAATTAATAATTAATACCTTTTAAGATATTAAAAAAAAATTGTTAAAGTTTTTATCTCATTCACATACGTTGATCACAAATAACATATTAATAATTTTTAAGCAGATTGAAGAAAAATATTTTTTTTACTTTTTAAAATCCACTGAATTCCAAAATAAAATCTAAATTCTAAATCCACTGCATATAATTTTTATTTTTTGATTTATTTCCTTTTTTGTAAAGATATAATTATTTTTATTAATTTTTATAGTACTTTGTATAGCTCCGTAATAACTAGTATATCTTTCATTTAAGTATATTTCTTATTAAAAATGCATCATAATCCCTTACAAGAAGCTGTACGCCTGAAATTTTAATTTGATTCTAATAAATCCCCCCACAAATCTCGTTTACTTTCAATGATATGCTTAGAAATATATATATCTCCTTGTTTTCATTCTAACTGAATATGACATTGCTTGCAGCTGCAGTGGGTAATGCTCCACGTAGCTGAAAACGGAGGCTCCTATTCTAGGGCTTAGCAGTAGCTTCGGGCTACCAATTATTCATGTCAGATTCAAACTTCCTGCAACTTGCATTAAAATTAAAACGACTCTTTGACTCCTAGCATCTTTTGAAGTAAAAATTAAGCACTAGAATCTCCTAAAATTATCATCAAGGTAATTACGAAGTTATCTTCATTTAAACTAGTGCACCGCTGAAGG
Organism: Pardosa pseudoannulata; assembly: GCA_032207245.1. NCBI lineage: Eukaryota > Metazoa > Arthropoda > Arachnida > Araneae > Lycosidae > Pardosa > Pardosa pseudoannulata. The sequence goes on from CM063506.1 coordinate 7,595,393, forward strand.
CAAACATTGCAAAATTAGTTGCTGAAATTAAGATTTTAAGGAGAAAGCTTTTAGGATGAAAGTGGGAAGTGGAGGTTCCTCTAATTAAAATTGTCTATCATCAAAATCTCTGTTTTAAAGCGGGAACTTTTGGCGTAATAACTTGCAATTATAGAACTTTTAACTACTCAGTCGTATAAATAATAATAATAAAAAAACTACCTTCATTTATCTAAAGCAGAATTCAGTTTTTTGTTTTCCTTTTATCTCTGCATGTAGCCTTGTAAATATATTTTCAATTTATTTATAAATTGTTGAATTATGGGAAAGAAACGACAAGGGAAGATAAAGAAATAATTTGGAATATAAATCCATTTATTTACATCCACAATTAGATTCAGTTACAATAAGCTTTTTTAAAATCTGAAAACGAATGATATTTCAGTAAAAATAATAAGGACTTTTTAACCATCTTCCAGTGAAAACAGTATATAATATTACTTCATTTAACCCTCTGAACACATCTAGGAAAAAATCTCCAAAAAATACTCTAAAGGTTTACTGTGTCAGTGACCAAAGCATTCTATGATTTTTTCCTTCACCCTTTGCCGACTAGAATAAAATATGGGTAACCCACACTCGTTATTGTCAATTTTTTACCGGTTATATACAGATATATAAATAAATATTATAGATTGTTAATTTTTAATACGTATAAAGATCGTCAAGTCTGGAATATTATCCCATAAGAAATAATGGATTCTAAAAGTATAAATAAAAATATTCTTTGAGAAATTTATTTATATTTTTTACGAAAGTCATCCAAGTTATTTAAGTGGTGCAATTAGAGAAGCATCTCTTACCGCAAACGAAATATTTCGAAATAGAAATTTACAAAGCCATGAAAATCTATCAGCGTCGTTGTGCCTCAAGGGGTAGGGGTGTATCCCTCAAGAAATGTCAGTGAAAGAGGGGAACAGTTCCTAAATAATCGACTTGACCCTCCTACCTCAAAATTCCATTTCGAAAAGCACTGTCAAAAATGTACATTCCATCAATTTTCGGAGCGTTTTTAGAGGTCGAAAATTGTACGTTTTGAAGTCATCATCGGTTTGGCGGAATTGTACGTGCGAAACGCTTAGAGGGTTAAAGGAACATTGTAAGTGTGAATAAACCTTCGGAAATAGAAATGAAGCCCCAGGTTGGAGAGTAAAATACTTCTACAGATTATGATTTTGTTCAAGGTAAAAAATTATTTAAAATATGAGAACTAGTATAAGCATTAAATACAACTACCTCTTCCAACTACCTTTACAATATACAACTACCTCTTGCTAACACATTAGTTATCAGCTGATCTTTGTTGAATTCACCCTGGACTCAATAATAAAAGACATACTACTCTATCACGTAAAAATGTACAGTAATAAAGGTAAAGTTTTGCAGTAATAACATCCACACTAAGAAAATTATGTAATATCTGTTTGTCAACAGCCTGAATTGTTTGGTTTTGACTCATGCTGGTATATTTTACTTCAAACATATTCTTTTTTAGCGTCTAACAGCAGTTTCAGTAAGTAGAAATGCACATTTTACTTTATTAACGTTATCCATATACATTTGTTACAGCCTTCATCTTTCGAAGGAAAGAATCCACATGCAATTTAATAAAACTAAACTTCAGAGACATGTTGCAACCCACTTCTGAAAATGTGTCAGAATATCATTCTTTAGATACATTCAGTTATCAAACTTAAACCTTCCTTAATTGTTTTTCACCAATATCTTGAGAGAAATTAAATTAATTTCCAAGATATTTAAAACATTTAGTCTTCCATCAAAAGTCCGTTTTACCTCTTATATACTTTTAATGTTTGATCAAATATTTTTTGTAACTTCAACATGAGTAATTTTTAGGAACTTCAAATTAAGGAATGGAATCTTATACCATTTCTGATCTTAACTTTTGCACAAAAAAAATAAACCCTAAATTTACAGTAAAAGGTTCAAGACAAATGTTTTTATGTGTATATAAAATCAATAGCATTTATATACCATGTTTAACTTGATTTACTGGAAAACTCCATTTTACGTGATTTACAGTTTTTATTTCAAATGATTGTTGTAACTCCAGCTATCCTAATTTGCAAAATGCTGTAAACTTTTGCAGTCTGACTACAAATCGAAATATTCTTTCAGTCTTCACATATTTTGTACTTCAATTTTTTATATTTTTTCTTCTTTTAACAACTTTCATTCTTTCTATATATATTGTATATCTTATTGTATATGCTCTTTCTACTTATATTGTATATCTTATTATGACTGAAGTAAATTTGATTCCATTGTGTAAATGGACAGCTAATAAATTTACTTTTTTTAATTAAGGGGTAGTCATCTGCGTAATGTCAATATGTTATAACAGAGGTGATAAACTTTTCGAAAGTGAGTCAATATTTGTTCACTGCTTTACTTTATACTAGTCTGTGCATCACTACGTCAGTGATATCATTTTGGATAGGCGAGGGAAAGGTTGTGATGAAAAGGCACTAATAATTTGGAAATAGTTTTCATATTTTATCTTCTTTTAATAGTTTTCATTCTTTCGTTGCTTTTTCTATGTCTATTGCATATCTTATTATGACTGAAGTAAATTTGATTCCACTTCGTAAATGGACATCAATTAAATTTACTTTTTTTTTAAACTTAAGTGATAGAACTCTACTTAATGTGAATGTGTTATATCAGAGGTGATAAACTTTTCGAGAGTGAGTCAACATTTGTTCACTGTTTTTACTTTATACTAGATTGTGCATCACGACGTCAGTGATAGCATTTTGGATAGGGGAGGGAAAGGTTGTGATGAAAAGGCACTAATAGTTCGGAAATTCATATATATATATATATATATATATATATATATATATATATATATATATATATATATATACATATATATAAGGAAAATTCTCAGCGGTTTTCAAATCTGAAGTCAAGGACTAAATATTCAAGTGTTTTTTTGCATTTCCCTTTTTAACTTCTAACATAAATTGACCACTAAGGTTACAGTTTATGCCATCAGAGAAGGGCTCTGACCAATAATAACTCTACAATGCCCTAACGGACAATTTAGGAAATTTTCAAACTAAAGGAGATGCAGGATTTTGTCTTAAGCAGATTTTTCTAGAGGTTTTAACACAGATGTTGACCCAGGTGTTTAGGGTCTTGTATATATAACTTCATGCTTGCTGACCCTTTAGTTTGTCCTGTCCCTATGATGAAGTGGGTACCCGTCCTCAAACTATATGTTAATAAAGGTCGTTAGTTAAAATGGTGTTATTTTTATGGGGCATGATTTCAACCACCCATCAAGAAGTTCAACTTATTATATATATACTTATTATATATATATATATATATATATATATATATATATATATATGTGTGTGTGTGTGTGTGTGTGTGTGTGTGCCAAGGCTGTCAATTAGTTCAGCAAGATGAGCTGGTTCAATGAAGTTCTATAATGCAATGAACACGTGTGCAAAATTTATGTCTAACCTTTACAACTTATACATACATGCAGTTATAAGATAAAAAATCAGTTTCTAACTATTCTGAAATAAATAAAAAGTTTATTATTTATTCATTATTGCTTGCTTTCTCTTTTACAACATAAAAAGTTTATAAAAAGAAATGTTCAGTTAATTTAAAATACTTCACAGAGATCATTTGGCACAGAACTTACTGGGTATAGCCCTCTAGTCCTGTGATACGTACGATTTAGGCAAACAACTAATTAAATTGAATTGGTTATGAATGAGTAGTAGAAAAATAAAACTAGGCAATGGATGCTGGAGTTTGGGCAGAACACAATAAGACATAAAAAATAAAGTATAAGTGGGAGAGAAAAGAACAGCATACGAGATGCTAGATAAACAGTATCTAGCCGAATCAAGTTCTGGGAGAGTTTAAGTACTAAAAGGTTATACTAGGGTAAAATAGTTTTTTTCTGTAAGAAGAAAGAAGAGCAAAAGGTAGCAAGGCTACCAGATCGCGGACAAATTATATCCTAGCAAACTAGGAGAAATCGTGTCAGATCCAAATCAAAATTCCTATACCAATAGAATTTATGGACGAGTAGACCAATGGCAATCTTAGAAGAGGGGGACCCACCAAAGTGTGGCCTTAGCAGTAGATGCTGCATGAGAGTTAAGTTAGGAGAGCAGGGGGGGACAGACATTGCAGTGGTGCAGGATTCTGGGAGAACCAATAGAATTTCTAGGAGGGAGAGCGACGAGAAGTAGCCTTTAAAATACCTTCATGTCTACCGAATTGGAAATAGTTCTTCCCCACTGTCCATGAGGGTGTATGACAAATAAATGAAATAATAATACAATGCTCTAAATCTAAATAGTGAATAGCATAAATTTCAAAAATTGTCTGTTTATTTTAAATGTATTACTTCCGTAATCTCCTTCAATCCGATTTCTATTTCTCTATAACACAGAAAACTACTTTTAATTTTAAATAAACGTTATTTGATAAAACTTTAAAATTAACAGAAATAATTCTTTTCAAGCACACTTATTAAAATTTTCTTATGTGAATATAAAATGATCCTTTAAAAATTAACAATGAAATTACCATAAAACATTTAATACCTGAATTCCTATTAAGAAAATATACATTATAGTAGGTATAGATTCAGAGCGTAAAATTACTTCAGAATAGTAACATTATGCCTGGCACAAACTAAATTTTATACCAGTATAATTTAATAATATAATAATAACTAAACTTTATTGAAATGCATACATATATTACCAACATTATCCCTATGAAATAAAAAAAAACTTGTTTTATATAACACACTACATGGCTTTTATCATGCTAAGTAATCAATTTTGTTCCAAAGGTTTTACACGATATGTATCGCTGTCCTTTAAAAGTAATAAAACATATATGTCATTATCTTCTTAGAAAATAATTTTTTGTAGCCTATAACAAAGAAAATTCCACTAAATTGAGTTTTTAATTATAGCAATATATCTTTGTTTACAATTATAATTGCTTATAAATCTTTTCAAACATTTCCAACCTTATCTAATTAAAAAATTCTACAGAAATTTAATTACTATGCATTCATTTCCTTCTAATTACCTGACAAGAAAAACATTTCAATTGGCTAATTGATAGAAGTAGATTCTAACTGATTTTTTCTATTATTATGTAAGTTAATATATTATACTGTGTTTTATGTGCTTGTCATATATATATATATATATATATTATATATATATATATATATATATATATATATATATATATATATAATGTATTGGTAAGAAGTATACTGGGAATGTACAGTACCTATCTGTTCTTTATTCTCGAGTTTTCCTAATTTCATTTATATAATTTTATAAACTCATTAATTAAATTCTTGCAGAAAATTATATTTTATTATCCATGAAAAAATATATATATTGAAAGATACTCAATTACTTTCAAACGTTATTTTATAATGTAATTGAAATTGTTTTAAATATTACTTGATTAAAATATTCTTCTAAATTTAATATTTTTATGTTAATTACAGATTGAATTATAATTACCGTTCTACTGTTCAAACAGATACAATGATTCTGTTTCACTATGCAATTTTACCATTCAAAGAAAACACGTTTTAAAAATATTAGGTTAAAATTATTTTAAGTTAAAGTAAAATTACCATTTTATTATACGGAAAAATACTTTACTTAAAACTAGTAAGTTTATGGTATAATTACATATATATAGCAATACAAACGTTTATAGATATGTGTATACCTATTAACCAATTACTGGGATTAATGTGGACATACTGTATATGGTTGCAAAATATTTAATGCATAAGAACAATAAATGTTTAATATAACTTTTACCGGTATTGTTATAAATACCTTTTTCACCTTTAATTTCATTTGCGGTAATGGTTACTCTTGACATTTACAAAGTATCAAATTATAAGAAAAAAATAACTATCCCATACCTCTGATTTTCGTATAGTGAGTTTCAACTTTATATATTTATTTGCCTGTGTGCATGTGTGTGTGTTGTGTAGTGTGGTATGTATTTGTTTGAAGTGAGTATAGAACAATTTCATTACAATGGGAAGATGTAAAGATCACAGCTTTCAATGAACGTAGAACAAAAAGTTACCGAAATTTCCTTTCGTGCAAGGCATAAATGTTAACAGTGACTATAATGATTAATGGCTGTTTGATATCCTTACGTGAGACTAAAAGTATCACAATTTATATTACATGAAGTGATTGTTGAATATTTATGAGGAGAAATAAAAAGGACATCACTATTAATCAGAATTGTCACCTACAACAGCTATTTTATTTTCACAGGTTTATTATATTGTGGAATTTTATTTGGCAGTAACTGTAAACAATAAAATTACTACAGAGACAAAATAATTCACTTTATTTCATTCGCCGTTTAAGAATTTATTTTTATTAAAGGGGTTATAAAAAAGGCTTCATAATGTCTAGATGGATTATTTAAAACATTATGTCTTTTTATTTAATTTATACTATTTAGAAATATATTAAATTACATATTTTGAAATAAAAATTGAAGCAACAGTAAATGGACATAAAAACTTTTGTTGATATCTTATATGGATAGTTTTTATAGTTTAATAGCTGTTACGTTTTTTATCACTTTTTTCTATTTTTAAATATCTTGAATTTTAAAACCACTAATTAAGTAATATTTTAATTTAAATTTGGAACGCACCTTCTATTGCGTAATAGAAACAAATTATATCAAATATATTTCTGTATAAATTTACAAGTGTTTCCAAAGCGTATCTAAATATTTATTTATTCCTTTTATATTAGTCTATTTACTAATGTATAGTCTAGTGCATTCTTAAAAATAAATATTAAATTGTAATCTAAAAGATTTATTAATAAGATTTTAAAATTGGTACAATATGTTGTTCACACTGAGAAACGATTTATATGACATAAGAAATACTAATAATATTTTATCTAGATAGGTTCCGATGTGCAATATCTTATGAATACCAGTATAATTTTGTTTTCATTTTGTAATGACTAATACTTTACGGTAATATCTCCCATTTATTCGGAATACAAAAACGATTTTTGAATCATGCCATTTAATTCTAATTAAGTGTTTATAGGCTAAAATTAAATTAAGCTAAATATAAACTAACATTAAATTAAACTAAAAGTAAAGCATAACATAAAACAAAAGCTAAGTCATACGACTTTTGATCTTAGTGCATAATATTACTTATGCACAATTAAACCAGTGAAGCTATAAAACTTATGTTTTTAATTTTAATATATCTCGCTTGTTTCTTTCTTATTTGGAAATAGTAATTGAAACAAATTAATAATTAAATCATCTTTTACTTAATTTCTAAAATTAGTAGAAATATGCTTTGAAGTTTAGGACATTTATGTGGGTACAGACATTTCAAAATATTTAATAAATATAACATTATACACTTCCAGTTTTTTTAAGTAAGTTTTTTTTAATTTGTAAACAATTTTCAAAAGTTCTTACTCTTTACTTAATATACTACTACCATTACAAAGGGTAGTTCAATTTACTAAGCCCTAATATCATAGATAAAATTATTCTCTAAAGATTACTTTTTATACTATATATATATATATATATATATATATATGTGTGTGTGTGTGTGTGTGTGTGTGTGTGTGTGTGTCTGTGTGTTACATAAACGTCAAAAAGTTTTTATCCTAAAATTTCCCCTTTGAAGTTTCGTAAAAATTGATTGGGTGCCAAGCATAACTTAATTGCAGGAGCATTTATGATATGAATTATTCTTGATGAATTCTAATACTCATTCAATAACCAACGCATTTAAAAGGGAGTTAATAATATAATTTGATATAATAAGGTAATTTAATCAATATTTCTGAATCAAGTTTTTTAGCATATTTTAAACCCTAGTCATTTCTTACATAATCTATAAAATATATTCCTCTGAGAATACTTAAAAATATTAATTCCTTATAGTAAGATTTTTGAAAATATTTTATCCTTCCCGATTAAGGAAGTTCATATGCCTTGTAATCAATTGTCATGAAACATTTACGAAATCACTCTTTTCAGGCTATGCTTTTTTCTTTTAGATGCAACCTTCAATGATTTAGATGATTATACTTCTTAAGTAGGATAAATAATACTTTGTACATATATATATATATATATATATATATATATATATATATATATATATATATATATATATATATATATATATATATATATATATATATATATATATATATATATATATATATATATATATATATATATATATATATATATATATATATATAATATATATATATATATATATATATATATATATATATATATACATATATATATATATATATATATATGTACAAAGAATATTCAAATAGAACTAGCATATAATCATAGTAAAATATAAATGTGGGTAATAAACCTTGTATTTTGATTTTGCTGCGATACAGGAGTAAATATCATCAAAATATTTGTAATGATTTTTCGAAAATTTCTATTAACCAGGTAAAATTTAAAAATTTTTAAGAGCCTGTAATAAAAGTATTTTAAAAATATAGTTATTTAATCTTACTTTGGGGTTTCAGAGATTTTGATTTCTAAAACCTGAAATTATTGTTATAAATATAAAAGTTACTACGCATTTTTATTTATATTATAATTGTACATCGTAAAATTATTCTTACTTTTTTAGTAAACATTAGTGGAATATACTAATAAAAAATACAAAAATGTATGCATATTTATTCTTACAAGATGTATTTGGTGAATAATAATTGGAATCTATATATTTGTACGAAATCTGAATTTCATAAAAATTTATTAGTTATAATTTGTAGTAAACTGTAGAATTCCTCATAATCATTATACGGTGAATATACATTAAAAAACTTTTTTCCTTTTGTATTCTTAAATATATTTGTCAAATCAATAGAAAAATTTACTGAATCTTTAGTTTAATTATTTCTAACTAAAAATACACTGTCGTCTTTAAATTAAAACACAAAGTGAAACGTTAGAATTTTTTGTCTTTAAAAAGTACGCAGAAAAAAAATGAGACCAATCATTCTTGTTTTAAAAAATCGTAAAAACAAGCGGCTAGAAATCGTTCTTTTAAGACTTCATCTAGATACTTTAAAATATCAACAGAATGTTTCTAAAAACCAGTGACGCGAATAAATATTTTGGCCACAACGAGAAAAAAAAACTTTTTGTCAGTAAGTCACTCGGAGACCGTTATTTATAACTCATATGTCCACCAGGAGATTATGGTGGCAGTAAATGATGTGTAAGACTAAGCACTGCCCGGTTTAGTTTCTTGGAAGTAAAGATATATCACAATAAACAGCGAAATTAGTTTACTGTGTCTCGAATCCCTTCTATGCTTCGATAAATAATTCCAAGGCATTTCTACGAAGCATGAATTTTTGAAAATGAAATCCAGTTTTCTTATTTTTTAAGTAGATGACAACCTAATGCATTTTTAACGGATATTTACTTTATTTTTATACATAGTTGTATATCTCGGCCTCATTTAACGATGGTTCAGTTTTAAAAGAAATTTAAGTGACCAAATGCATTAACGATAATAATCTTTCAATATTTAATTTAAATCGATTACTCTCTAAAAGTTTTTGTTATGCTCAAGAAACATCTTTCGGTTCTATATTACAGATATAGGAGTAAAAACCAAATTTTATTCTATTAACTATTGTTACTACTGATTCTATTGTTACTATTTAAACTACATAAATGGCTTGTTATTTGCTCTTTAACCCCTTCGTGGGCCATATATTTCTCACACTTTCAGAATAGAAGTGCTAATTTTATTCAATGGTTAGAACAATATATGACAACACAAAACTGAAGAGGGAATTAGCCTTTCCATTGTTGTAATAGTAAGGCAAATATATTATAAAGGATTTTACGCTTCCCACAGGTGCATTTTGTAAGATTATATAGATAGGAAGTAATTTTACCACGGCTCACGAAAGGGTTAAGCCCTTAATACATAGTTTTTTTTTAAGAATGCCGGCCGAAAAAAATAATTTTTTAATGTAAAAAACACAATTTAGAACGTTGTCTTGCCAAGAAAATTACAAAAATACAAAAAAAATCAAAATTAGAGTATATTGGATATTTATACGATTGGTATGATTTCTAATTTTTAGAATATTATAATTGTCGAAAAAGTATATTATTCAATTAATAGACAATCTACCAATTAACAGTGGAATGTGTCATTCCTTGATGCACAAGTATCAAATATGAAACGCTTATGTTTCATATCTCAAGAATAAAGTATATAAAGTGACGTCTCGAGTCAAGGATGTCTTTACAGCCAGAGATTAATAATAACGTAGTTAACTATTATATTTTATTTTACATTATATTTTAGTAAAATATATATTGAAAAATGAGCGAATCAGAATCTTAACAGGATGTCGAAAAGCGGCTCACAAGGAAAAAAATAAATCGTAAGTGATAAGTAGAAAAAATATATATGTTTTACAGTTAAATAAGTAAGTGTTATAGCTTATAATCCCATATAAATGATAAATATCAATACAAAGATTTTTTTTCTTTTTTTTTCTTTTTTCTTTCACATTGATATTTTCAATTCTCGATTGCATTCGAGTGTGAAAAATTATAGCAACAAAAAGTACAACGCCGCTCGAATTATCTCGAGTGTGAACTGTTTGACCAGTTTAGTGAACTCGAGTTAACTCGAGCAAGGGTTAAACAGCTTATCTTATAAAACACATAAGTTTGTGTTTTCTTAACAAATATATTTCTATCTCAGGCATCTTACTTGAGTTTATATCGATTCCGAATATATATCGAATACTATCTTAAACCTATGTTAATATTAATACCTGACAATACACCTAAAAGTAAAACAAATAAGAAATTTAAACAACTTTTAATATTACACCCAATCATCTGTAGTGACTGTCCTTTTAAATACTATAGGGTATCATCTATAATAAATAAAATGTGGAGGAAAGGATATTTATTTGGCATCAGCTAAAACCCAATACTGTAGAGTGAAAATTTATGATAGGTACAGCTGTTTGTCCTGATTTCAGGTAATATGCATTACCATAAGAATATATTCGTGTGAAGATTTAATAATAGTAAAATGTAGATTATAAAATAGTATGTAGAATTATAAATAGCAGGTATTAAATTTCTGATAAATTATTTAAATGTTTGTCGACAACCTAAGGTAAAAGAAAACATCATTCGAAGAAAAGAAAAAAATTGGGTAAAATTAAAACAGGAGTTAAAGATTAATTAATTTCTTTGATTTCACTTCCATTCTCTTGGAAATTTCTGTGTAAATATTTTAATGAAGAATAATTTTCTTCCAAAACAGAAACCCCTTTCGTTATCTAACTATTGACCATATGAGATGATTGTCTGCCTTATATATATCGCATATCCGTTAGTATACTTGTTGGGCCACGATTAGCAGCTTGGCATGTTTGCCACAAGGCTATGCATAGCCTAAGAGCCATTTATCCATTCCGCTGCTACGGATCACGCATATATCGGTAGGCGTAAGATTCGACATCTGAAGCGATGGTTAACTACTTGTTGTACTGGCGCAGGACCATTTCCTGTGAATTGATTAAACACTTGATACATGCACCATACAATAATTGCTTATAATATGAGAATATTGGCATCTGTAGTATATATTCGCTCAAATAAGGCGTGATACATCGCGATAACGTTAAAGAGGCATTAATGCAAGAGATGTAAGTCACTGTAAAATAACCCAAACATACCGACTCTCCATTTTGTGTCACTAAATCAGTGTTGTGTACTCATTAAAGCTTCGAATCAAAAGTAATATATTACATGCGATACAAGTGATTTGAAAAAATTCCACCAGCTATTAAAAGTGTCATGTTCTAATTGTATATTAATCTACCCTCTACAGCCATATATTTATTAATTTATAAACACCATGTCAAAGAAGTTTAAACATATATTTATCTCAAGTTTGATATTTCTTTCACAGAAACTTAAGCTTAACAATGAGTTATTGCAAGTTTTATGATTTTATGTAGCAAAAGCTCGAAAAGCTAGATAAAAAAATATATATTTAATCAAATTAACTATATGTAAAATATATTGTAATATATTTTTAAGAGTTTTACATACATAAGGTTGCATTTAAGCATCCACACTGGTGCCTAAAATTTGGTTTAATGCCATTGAGATTCAGTATTATTAGGGTCTTGTTTTATGTTGGTTTATTTCTCTTTTATTTCCATTTTGCTACTGTTAATTTGCTGTCATTCAATTTCATTAAGTTTAATTATTTTAAATCTAAGAAAAAATTATGTGTATCATGAACTGCAGAGCAAACGCAGGTAAAGCAGAAATAGAAAGAAAAACTATGCAGACAGCTTCTAAGTTGCTTTGAGGGAACATTCTCAATGCAAAAGCATTCTGACTTGATTAATCACTCGGATTTTATATAACATAGAGTGATCTCGCATTGTTGCTCTCTAGAAACAGCGAAACAGCCTTTGCACACGTTCTCTCTGTTTTTTTTTGTTTCTTACTTATACTAGCTTTAAATTTCATGCTATATAATGGTACAAAAGGTTTTACTTTCTCGTACATAAATTTCTTAGTTGGGAGTGATATCTACCGTGATAACCAATTGTGAACAAAATCAGTGTTCATCTGCTTGATAAGATATCAATCATTGAACTATCATTGAAAAACGAAGCCTGGTGGAATCTTTGAGTGTCAAAAGTGGTACACATTGTGAAACGGGATATTTATGCAATGTGTGCCAGTGATACATGCAGTTTTATAAAACATCTAAGTGATACACGTCAGCACTTCATGCCATCCAAGTGAGAAGTATCTGTTATACACAGTATTGGTTGATCATATCAATTTTTTTTAAATAATAGGATAAATAGACTGTACAAACTTTACTTAAAAAAGTATATGAAATGAACAAACTGAAATAAATTAGATGATGTTTTAGGACCACTCCAAAGAAGATTCAAGTCCATTTAAATAAAGCACTTGACTCATTTTTCATATACAACTTCTTAGGATACATAAACTAACTGATTAAAAGCAGTTTCAGATTCAGTAAATTATCTTCAGTTCTGTCTATTAAATATTCTTACATAATTTAATCATGCAAGGAGAGTAGAGTAAAAAGCATTAGATAATGAAGTATATTTTGTAATGTAATATCGTTTGATATTTAGATTTTTTTAGAAGATATATGGTTTTGCAATCTATATTTTACAATTTATGATTTGATATGCAATTAATTTGTTCTCCTACATCTAAATTCTTATAGTTTATACTCTTTAATTTAAAATTTGTACTTTAGTTTACACAAAATAAATTAAACTGAATTGAAACGAAACATTTAACAAGTGTAAACAGTAATTAAAAATTTGTAAAACCTTTTATTAAATTCAATCTGTTACGAAATAATATTTTACCTCTACACTCAAAATTTTTGAAGATGGTTAAAATAAGGAATAATTATTAAACTTTTATGGAAAACTATTTACAAAATTTTATTCAATTAATTTATAAATAGGGAATAAATATAGAAATATTTAATAGAAAAATTAAAACCAACTATTCTAAAAAATAAAAGGGGAAAAGTTTAGAAAATTTCTTTTTGTTTTTAAGAAGCAGATCTACTGCATTAATGTTTAGTATATTAATATTAAATTATCTTTAAAGACTTTTTCATCTTTTTATTAGACATGCTTCTTAACGAAATAATACTTTACCTCTACACTCAAATTTTTTGAAGATGGTTAAAATAAGGAATAAGTATTAAACTTTTAAGGGAAATATTTACAAAAAATTTATTTAGTTAAGTTATAAATAGGGAATAAATATAGAAATATTTAATAGGAAAATTAAAACCAACTATATTGCAAAAATAAAAGTGTAAAATTTTAGAAAAGTTCTCTTTGTTTTCAAGAAGTAAATCTACTGCATTAATGTTTAGTATATTAATATTAAATTATCTTTAAAGACTTTTTCATATTTTTATAGGACATGCTTCTTTATCTATCAGAAGTACAGAAAAAATCTCTTTTCACAATGCGGGGAAGAATTTTTTCATATTTTTATTCACCGTTAATGGTGTGCTTTTTTGTCTATCATATCAGATTCAAGAACACATGTTTATTTTGGGCGTCTTGTTGTAACATACTCAATTCTAGACTAATGATATTAACAACTGATCATTAAGTTGGACAAAAAACATGCTGTCTCCAAAATTTCCATCTGCTTTAGACAATTAAGATTCCGTGCTATGGGGTGTGTTCTAATTAATGTAATGAATATTTAACTTACCATGTCTACGTTAGAATTACGATTTCTTAATTTTTCACGGTGGAATTTTAATCCTCTTTACGTAGATGGTCTGTTTTAATCACATTTTATGTCCACTGGGATGGAATCTTAGGCAGCTAAATGTTTCGGGTAATATAACAGTTAAAGAGAGATTATTTAGTAATATATATAAGCGTTAGATGCGTTTGTTGAAAAATAACTGTCCAGTTTCTAATCATGTCAATGACGTAAATCTAAGACTCAATTTCTAAAAGAAGATTCTGGGATAAAACGATGAAATGAATTAGTTACGTATCAATGAGATTTTCACAAACTCATTTGTTTTCGTAATTTTCAAATAATTGAAACAAGGAAAATAATAAGTGACTGATATATGCATAGATACAAATACACACATATTCAAAATTACCATTTCTTTTAGCCACTTAAATGACTTGTATCTGAGTACTTTATTTAGTTACATAAATGTGAGTAAATGCACTGGTATGCGTGAATATCAGTTAAAGAGAGATAATTTACTAATGTTTGTAAACGTTAAATGTGTCTGTTGAAATATAACGTCCAGTTTCTAATCATGTCAATGACGTAAATTTAAGATTCAATTTCTAAAAGAAGGTTCAGTGATAAAAAGATAAAATGAATTAGCTACGTATTCATGAGATTTTCAGATACTCATTTGTTTTCGTAATTTTCAAATAATTGAAACAAGGAGAATAATATGTGACTGATATATGCATAAATATAAATACACACGCATTCAAAATTACCATTTCCTTTAGCCACTTAAATGACTCATATCTGAGTACTTTATTTCGTTACATAAATGTGAGTAAATGCACTGGTATGCATGAATAATTGCATATTCAAATGCGAAAGGGTTAGTTTATAATTAGACTCAAAGGAGGATAATTCAGATTAAATTATTGCAACGTAAAACTAGGAACATACTTGTCGTATCAAGCTGGCATACATGATAGTGTGAATTGCAAAGATTAATGAAGACCTAGTTATTTAAGCCCTGAAAGATATACTTTGTCACAAATAGAAGGGTAATATACATGTTATAAACATGATGAGATAGTACTTATTTTAGTGGTCTAAAGATATAAATTATAATTCTAGTTTTCCTGGATATGTCATCTAGCCTATTAATGTCTATCATTTTCTTTTTAGGGACAGTTAAAACATAGATTTTAAAATTTTTATATTTACATTTCTTTCCAGGGAAAGTAAATATCGATTCTACAAATAATCCTTAAAGTTTCCAAAATTTTACTTTAATTTATGATTTAATTATTTAAATCAGAGTGCAAGATCTTCAGATGGGGTAGCGAAAAAATAAGATATTATAATAATTTTGAAATTACCAAATATTTTTACAGAATAATTCTGAAAATAGGTACAGACAGAGAAAAAACGAAAGCATTTTCATGAATGTTTTTATAATATAAGTGTTCCTTTTAATTGCTTTGCACGTGAAGCTGCGAATTCGTTAAAAGCCATACGTGTGTGAGATCAAAGTGTTTTGGTTGTATATGTGCAGTAGGTTTCTGTCAGTAGGGACCTTCCAAGTGGCTACATTTATTAGACAGACTACAATTAAAGTTTGAATTTACCCAAGTAGATGAATTTGATTTTATTATTGTATTATTTGTTAAGCTTCTTATTTATTAACCTTTTGTCCTCTATTCTATGTATTAAAATAAATAATTAAAGATAATAACCTAACATTGCAAAAGTATATTATAGTGAGCGTGAAGAAAAAC